>JANRMT010062838.1:8976722-9065271 GCA_026402145.1 Polypterus bichir lapradei | reverse complement strand
AATTGCACCGGCCGTTACAGACTGAAATCAAATGTATGCTTTTATTGTAAAATAGTAAGACTAAGAGCAGTTTACTTCTCAAAACGGAATGGTGCAGGATCGAACTCTCGACCTTTTGATTCCCAGGCGGGAACTGATTCAATTGCACCACGGAGGCATTTACAATAAACGAGTGTCAAAGTCGCATGTTAAGGCGGCTTTTTGTTTCTGCAGTCATAATTTTGAATAAAAGCGCAATTGTTGTGTTATATTTGGAACTTTTTTTAAAAATATTTCTTTGATAATTGGACTTATGCTTCATACATTATATAGTTTATGCCTACATTTTGTCATCTACTACTAGAATATAAAAACGTTTCTGTTTTAACAATGTGTTTACACAGATTACTGTTGAAACGGAGCAGACATGAAATGCGTGTGTTCCAAATAACGATCTATTATTTCCACTCTAAAACTCCACTTAACTCCCAGATACTCAATCAAGGCATGAGCTGGGAGAAGTTTGTGCACGTTCTAAATTGGTGGGGGGATGGAATAGCCGGCTGCTCCTAGCTTCTCTTTATTGGCACATTTAGAGGACAAAGGACACTGGCGGAGAGGTGTGAAGGGATTTAAGAAGCAATTTAAGGTGGGACGGAATTACGAGTTTTTTCGTAGGCTCTGGTAATTCTAGTGTTAAGACTGCTGTAGTTAAACCCCTGCTCAAGAAAAATAATCTTGACCCGTCTGCCTTTGAAAATTTTAGACCCATCTCTAACCTGCCCTTCTTAAGTAAAATTCTAGAGAAGGCAGTCATTATGCAGTTAAATGACCACCTCAATAAACCTGCTATTCTTGATAAATTTCAGTCAGGTTTCAGAACAAATCACAGCACAGAAACTGCACTCAAAGTAGTAAATGACTTGCGGGTAAATGCAGACAGAGGCCATTTATCTGTTCTCATCCTCTTAGATCTGAGTGCTGCATTTGACACCATTGATCACAACATTCTTAGAAATCGCCTTAGTCAATGGGTGGGCCTCTCTGGCAGTGTCTTAAATTGGTTTGAATTCTACCTGGCAGGTAGAAAATTCTTTGTGAGATGTGGTGATCACATCTCAAAGACACATGATACCCGATATGGTGTTCCACAAGGCTCTATCCTGGGTCCGCTGCTGTTCTCAATCTATATGCTTCCGTTAGGTCAGATTATCTCAAGTTACAACGTGAGCTACTACAGCTATGCTGATGACACACAGCTGTACTTATCAATAGCACCTGATGACTCCGACTCTCTCGATTCACTAACACAATGTCTTACTGGTATTTCTGAATGGATGAATAGTAATTTTCTCAAAACTAAATAAAGAGAAAACTGAAATTTTAGTAATTGGCAATAATGGATTCAATGAGGTTATCAGAAATAAACTTGATGCATTAGGATTAAAAGTTAAGACGGAAGTAAAAAAACTTAGGGGTAACTGTTGACTGTAATCTGAATTTTAAATCGCATATTCATCACACCACTAGGACAGCATTTTTTCACTTAAGAAACATAACAAAAGTTAGACCTCTTATATCATTGAAAGATGCTGAGAAATTAATTCACACTTTTGTTTTCAGTAGACTAGATTACTGTAACGCACTCCTCTCAGGACTACCCAAAAAAGACATAAATCACTTGCAACGAGTGCAGAATGCAGCTGCTAGAATCCTAACTAGGAAAAGAAAATCCGAGCACATTTCTCCAGTTTTGATGTCACTACACTGGTTGCCTGCGTCATTCAGGATTGACTTTAAAATATTGCTTATGGTTTATAAAGCCTTAAATAATCTCACTCCATCTTATACATCGGAATGTCTGACACCCTGTATTCCAAATCGTAACCTTAGATCCTCAAATGATTGTCTCCTTAGAATTCCAAAAGCTAAACTTATAAGTGGTGAGGCGGCCTTCTGCTGTTATGCACCTAAAATCTGGAATAGCCTGCCAATAGGAATTCGCCAGGCAAATACAGTGGAGCACTTTAAAACACTGCTGAAAACACATTACTTTAACATGGCCTTTTTATAACTTCACTTTAACTTAATACTGATACTCTGTATGTTCAATTCATCATAATAACTATTTACAGTGGATCCAAAATCCATACTGACCCCTACTCTATCTTCTGTTTCTTTTTCCGGTTTCTTTGTGGTGGCGGCCTGCGCCACCACCACCTACTCAAAGCTTCATGATGCTCCAACATTGATGAACTGAAAGCCAGAAGTCTACATGACCATCATCATCAAGTCCTTCCATGAAAACCCTAAATACAAAGAGGACTTTTTGATTTATGTTAGGTAGATTGCCCAGAGGGGACTGGGCGGTCTCTTGGTCTGGAATCCCTACAAATTTTATTTTTTTTCTCCAGCCTCTGGAGTTTTTTTTTTTTTTGGTTTGTTTTTTCTGTCCACCCTGGCCATCGGACCTTACTTATTCTATGTTAATTAATGTTGACTTATGTTTATTTTTTATTGTGTCTTCTATTTTTCTATTCTTCATTTTGTAAAGCACTTTGAGCTACATGTTTTTTGTATGAAAATGTGCTATATAAATGTTGTTGTTAACTTAACCAGATCATTGTGTTGCTTTATCAGGGTAAAAAAACATTTAAGAAAGCTAAGAATTAAAACCCTAAAATATTACCTGTAAGTTGTTGCTTGCTTACAAATGTATATTAAACGTTCCCAAAACACATCCCCCTAGAAGTGAATTTAACAGTCACAAAAACACCTTGAGATGCACTCACCTGCTATTGCTTACAAATACAAACCCTTAGGATAAACAGTTTAGAAGTCATCCATATGTAATATGTCAACATCACCCAGCAAAGAGCCTGCATTTTTACGGTTCATGATCCAAACAGGACACATCACGTCACATAAAAACTAAAAGCCGACAAGGCCAACAAGGCCTCACGAGTGGTGGTCATGATCAACAAACAGGAGACACATTTATGAAAAAACAAAATCTAAAATATACACGGATTTAACTGTGAAATACTACTCTTGATTTTTAATAAGTCTGGTGTGATGACCCATTAGTGTACAGACTTTGCTTAAGCACAGGTGGTCACATGGAGATCCTTTTCACCTTAACTAAATTAAGGTGTCACACACACACAGGCACGCGAGAGAGAGACACACACACGAGAGAGACGGCTGGACGCATAAGGCCGAGAAGGCAGTTAAAGAATGCACCAGGCTTCTTTTTAAAGAGACAGATCCTAGCATTGTTTTAACATCGTCGTATTTAATGAAGACTTTTTTCTGTTGGATTTTAACCTCCACTTCACTTCTGTTTACAGCGATCAGTTCGTAGCGTGCACTGTTGCCAATGTTACTTTTCTTGGTGGTTTATTAAATTACGGAATTTTCAAATGTTCATTTTTTCCCCCTGTGCTTAAAACCTATTTAAAAAAAAAAAAAAAAGAGTTTTTAGCGAGCAGTTCGTAGCACTATAGCGCGAACTCTTGCATTGTTAGTTTTCTCTGTTGTTCAAGGTTTTCTCAGTGTTATTCAATGTTTTTACATTTAGTTTACTATTACGCTGTGCATTAGGTATAATTAACTATATTTGTGCTTAAAAACTTAAAAAAAAATTATTTACATACAGTTTGTACGGTCTGGAACGGATTAATTGTATTTACATACAATCCTATGAAGGAAATTACTTCGGTTCACGACCAAATCGGTTTACAACCAGAGTTTTGGAACGAATTATGGTCGTGAACCGAGGTTCCACTGTACATTACAGAAAGAGGGCGGCATGGTGGCGCAGTGGGTAGCACTGCTGCCTTGCAGTTAGGAGACCCGGGTTTGCTTCCCGGGTCCTCCCTGCGTAGAGTTTGCATGTTCTCCCCGTGTCTGGGTGGGTTTCCTCCCACAATCCAAAGACATGCCGGTTAGGTGCATTGGCGATTCTAAATTGTCCCTAGTGTGTGCTTGGTGTGTACATGTGTGCGTGCGTGCCCTGCAGTGGGCTGGCGCACTGCCCGGGGTTTGTTTCCTACCTTGCACCTTGTGTTGGTTGGGATTGGCTCCAGCAGACCCGCATGACCCTGTAGTTAGGATATAAATCAGGTTCAATAATGGATGGATGTAATATAGAAGGACCTGGGCAAAATTCAGATTTGGGAATAAGCTGGAAAACTGAGCTTAATGTATATAAAGCTAAAAATACTGAGAAGAACTTCACAATGGGACAAAACTGTTAAATGTAACTTAAAAAATAAAGCAGGAGTCATGTAACCAGCACACAGAAGAAATCAGGAAGGCTAACAGGACTCTGGATTATGCAGTAGGTATGCGGAGTGCTTCAGCTGCACAACTCTGCTCGGAGGACAAATCCCAGCCTGTGTCTGTAGTTGTTGTCACCCCAGACTGCTCTAAAGGTCACAGCCTACTCTGGTACTGGACTTGACTGCCAGGTATTTTATCGGAAGCAAACACTGAAAGACTTGAATCTTGTCCTCTCAAGCAAACAGATTAAATGTGCCACGACAAATAAATAAACCATTATTGAGAATTTAAGTAGGAAAGATTCAAGGAGCAAGACTGATGGACACGTTACCAAGACCTATGGAACTTTCTTATGCTGAATCAACAGCAACAGGGAAAAACTTTGCTGGGCCCATCGTCCTCATCTTGTCAAGTTAATTATTTTTGCCACCTACATAATTTACTACGGAATTAAGTTATTAAAGACAATGTACAGAAGAAAGTGCTTCTGGGGACCTTCCTCCTGACACGTTACAAATGTACAGTAAGAAGTTTTGTTCAAAGCTTAAAAACTCAAAAGCAATATGTTAAAATGAAGAAACATCTGGATCAAAGTGAATCTGAAACAGGTTTTAATTTGAAAATAATTCAAAGAAAACAGTTTGTAAAATAAACAAAAAGCAGCCTTCCATTTTTTTTCTTCCTCCAAAATTTCTTTAAATCTGCTTAACTCAAAAATAATTATAAACACTTAGCAGATCTACATCTACACAGGCACAAAGCAGACAACATGCCCATGCATCATCATCTTTAAACTCAATATTTATTAACTTGATAAAAAGAAGAAAATTCAGGATCAAGCTTCAACTGAAATGTGTTTTAATTTGAACTTTAAAGAAAATACTGATCAACAAAACTAAACAATAACAGCTTCCTAATTCAAAATTTTCCCCCAAACTTTCTTTAAATTTACTTAACTCAAAAATAATTTAACACATAACAATCCAACCTCTCCATTAGCACAAAGCAGACAACCTCAGAATGTGACCCGATATTTTATAAATAATAAAGCAATTCATCCATATTTGGACTGGGCTCTCGATGGATGCTTTGCCCAATCAGGAAGGCGAGTTTATGTGCATACTGGCAAGGTGCTGGCACTGCGATGATTCCCTGCAACAGGAAACAGAAAAACAAAATTCACAGTGCAAGTACTAAACAGCAGAACCTCCAGCGCCCATTGAACTTGAAGCTTCAGTGCCTGGAAGGCAATCTGCACTTTAATACATTACCGAGTTAGCTTATAAACCATAACAAATACATCATCTAACAAGTGTGAATCAAAGAAAACACAGTCCATATCAGAACCCTTCAGAAGTAAAATACTCGGCTCAGATACAGAGCACTTGAAACGCTGGATAACTTGGACAATCCAGCAGCTATCTGAGTGTCATGTCTCTTAAAATGAATTGTGAAGATTCTGTGGCCAAGTGAAAGGAAGGAAGGAGGCACTTAACATGGTGAAGGGCATAAAAACTCAGATGAAAAATTACACCTAGAATGATCCAAATAACCCAAAATGGGAAAGAAAATCAGATCAAATACCAACATGTAAGGACAATGCTCACAAATATGGCATAACTGCAATACCCACACAATGTACAGCAGGAGCAGAAATAGACACACATTTTGAGTACAAGGTACCACAACCAATACAAATAACAAAAAGTAGGCCAACAAAACCGCAACACTCTAAAAAGGCTAAGTAGCAGCCAGGATACATATCATGTACTTTATTGAGTATCACGTGGTCAGTTTGAGTGGTGTAGTGGTTAAGGCTTAGGAGTTCAAATCCTGCTACTGATGCTGCGTGACCCTGAGAAAGTCCCTTGACCTGCTTGTGCTCCAATTGGAAAACCAAAAGGAAATGTAACCGATTATATCATAAATGCTTCAAGTCGCCTTGGATAAAAGCGTCAGCTAAGTACGTAAATGTAAAAATGTCAATGTTTGTTAATTTAGTCTGCAAATTTACTTTGCAGTGGTCTTGTCCCAAAGAGCTCCACTCCACTGCTGCAGACTGGTAAAGCTCATGGAAAAGAACAATGTCAGAGATGGGGGAAGCTCTAGGAGCGCAGAAGACTGGTGGACATGAAGCAGATATAAAGCCTCAGTGACTGTCCTCGTCTACTCGAGTCAGACTTCTGTTCACAGCTTCCTGACAGCTGTTAAGAGGAAAAAAGTTAATTATCTTTGGTAAAAAATTTCCACACTGAAAAACAAAACTCAAAGTATAAAAGTACTGCGAGCAATGAAAACAAGGATGGAACATGTGAATGCTTGACTTAATATCTATAATCAACTGTAGCAGACTGTCCCATCCTTAACTGGTTTAGAGAAATCCCGAGTACCTTAAACTAACAAAACAAAGGATGTGCCATGATTAATGCGCATGTCCATTCTTTAGCAGCTGTTCCCACAATGAACTGCTCTCCTGGCTGCCGAGTTTGCAATGAGACCAGGAAACCTGCCAACATAGACTTCTGGCTTGCACCCTCCCTGCACAAGATGCTAGGAACTTAGCACGATAGTCTAACAAACCACAGCATGGAGGACAGAAATTATTTAAACTGGTATGAAGTGCCAGCAAAAGGTGCATTTCGTAAAAGGCAAATCAAAAATATAATTAAAACAGTAGTAATAAAAAGTGTTTCTGATTACTGAGAGCTGACTGTGTCCACTCATTTTCAAGGCTCAGGTTCTACAACAGTATACCACTAAGCAAGTGCATCAAAGAATGAGCTTGAAGTTTGATCATGTGGCTGAAACATCACAGCCGAGACCACTTCACAAGTCGCAATATGCACAGGCTTTTTTAAAATTCATTAGGATGGGATTTGCTGTACATTTCCCCCATTATTTTTTTCTTTTGCCTGAACCTTGGAGGGGCATAAATTACAGTTATTAAATTCCTTGTTAAAGGGATTTACAATTTCAAATATTCCCTAATTGCTGAAGGTGTATATTTTAAGATTTTGATACTTTTTACATTCCTCTAGGATTACACAACCTCCATCCAAATGAACAAAAACAAACTGCTCCACAATCACCGCACCCTGACAGATCAAAAAAAAACGACAGGGGTACTGGTGGGAATTGTCAATCACAGTAACGCACCATCACAATAAAATAAAGTGTTCAGTAAGACATTATCCGACATGCATGTACTACAACCAAAACAAAAAGATGAAGGCCAAGTTCTACACACATTATTGCAGAGTACTGCTGCTTCCATTCTTCCATGGTGTTCGTAAGTAAAACAAGAAAGCGAGTACACGATAGAAAAATAAATGTGTTTTTCTCACATTCTGTATTATCTCATTATTGGGCTTGAATGTAGCACAAAATGAGAGGTAACACCATGTATGCACACCGCAGTTTTAAAGAGGAATCAAGCTAAGAAATCTGAACTTAATGAGGTACAGTCAACTAGCCACTCACCTCAACTGACCGTCACCACTGAAACTCAATGTCACCACAACAGAACTGCTCACAGTTTTGACTACAAAATGTAGCAATACTCATTACCACAGACTTACTCATTACTTACTGGAACATATCCCATGATCACTGAGAAACTTACCCAGGCAGGGCTGAGAAAAGAAGAGGTTATCATCAAAACTAAAATCATTAAACATATATATTGCTCAAAAGGTAATTCAAACATTTGACAACCCTTCTTTACAAATAAAGGTACACAAATGTGAGCCAGACTGTTGTGGGAGAAAAGTTATGACAACCTTAATGATGGGAGAGGTTCCCAAGAAGCTGACAAATTGATACATACCGACCAATTGTAGTACATATGACAGAGCTTGTGTGTGAGGCGCTGCATGTAATCGGGCTTCAAACCGCTAGTGTCGTACACAACATTGTAGTGAGTAGGAGACACACTGCCAATGCGGACTGCCTGGCTGATCACATAGAAGTCATACCTAGAGAGCAACATAAAATGGATTTTATTTTAAGCAAAGTTTATTCAACTGCATCATCATTTTGACTTCACATTTTCCCCAAGCACCAACTCAGATTTAGTTGTTCTGTGCTTAGAAGTATATCAAGGTAAACGCTTATTTAGACGGAGGTCCCAATTATATAACTTATACTGAAAAACCTGAAGCTCACTCAATTTCCGCTACACCATTTACATTTACTGTATAATCAGTTAATTCTTCAGAGTTCTAAGGCAAAGAAGGGCACGATGGTACCTAGCTTTAACTCCACAGATATTGTTCAGGCGCAGTTATCTAGAAAGAGTAAATCTTGCATCAGTTCAACTCTTTAAGCTTGGTTTTGCAAACCGCCAACCAAGTTGAAATGCAACAAGCCAGCACCACACTTAGAATATCTCAATGCTATGCCAGTACCTTTAAAACTAAACACTGCACCTGCAGATCAGGGTTTTCAAATTTAGCCTTGGATACTCCTGAGATGGCAGGTTTTAATCCCCACCAATTTAACAATCGCAAAGCCATGTTTGGCTTTAACTGATCTCAGTGTTTAGTTAGCTCAACTACTTTTACTTTTCTTATTTGGCTTTCAGCAAAGTGTAGCAGTGTGAAGTTTACATCTTTAAGAATTTAAGAATGTTTCTGCCCTAGCTTTAACTGTGTAGCTCTGTTTTGCCACTTTATTTCTAATTCACATTTTTCACTTTCTCACAATTGTATTCAAGTCAGAGCTGAGCAGACACAGATGCAGATAACACCATATGGTAAAAGGCAGCATTTCTGTAATTGTGAGCCACTTGTGGCGTTACTAACAAATGATGCTTCAAGGGCAAGTTTATTTACTGTATATACCACAAATCAAATGCAAATGTATTATTATAAAAGAAACAGAATTGTTAAAAAAAGAAATAAATGGCTATTTTACAGAACAAAAAATAACTTATTGATGCAATTTACTGATGAGCTGCAGCAAATGAGAATGTTCTGAGTTGGTGCAAACCTCAGGTCTTCAGGAGTTTGTTCCATAGGGTAGGGCACAAAAACAAAACGCTGCCTCACCCTGCAGGGCGTTGATCCCAGAACATTGAGAAGACCTGTCCCACATGACTTGAGGGGCCCAGATGCTTTGGAATGCGTGAGAATATCAGACGTGTATTAGGGCCCAAAACAATTTAGTGGCTTATATAGAAAAACAAGTATTTAATAGTTTATATAGTTAAAATTGCATGAAAATTTAATAAAGCACAAACTATTAAACAGGAAGACAAAAAGAACAAGCTCATCCCCATCTTACACAGAAATTCTCATCTCCCTCATGAACTGCTAAGCATAACCAGCATGCAATTTCTGAAGCAACAAAGAAGGGTAGCTTGCTTAATTAACTGAGAATTCCAATGAAACAAAAACTAAGAGGAACAAAAACTTGAAGCCACGGGGCACCAGTACAGAACTTTAAATCCCCCGCTGCAGCAGGGACTACTTCAAGAATGAGACATGGTAGTGAGATTAAAATAAAAGAAGGTAAACTTGTCCTCAACCTGTAATAAACATGGCAACTCATCTCCAAACTGCAGCTTGCACACATTGTTTTCTCAGCTCAAAATGTATCCAGGTCAATATGCCAAAACTGCCATAGAATTAATCATTTTTAACTTATTTATTATTGTCATAAAGATATTTAGTTTAAACCTGCATAATGTATATAAGAGGTCCGGCACAGCAGATAAGTAGAGTGGTTACTGAAGACTAACACAAATGTTCAAAAGTCAAACCTCATCTCTCCATGCATACAAAGGCCTGCTTTGAGTACAAACTGTCACCACAAATTAGACAGAAACGCTGAACCTTGGAAGTAGTCTTAAACTTTAACTAAAGGTCTGTTTAACAAACACAACTAGTGGTGCAATGGATCAAAAAACTCAAAGTTCAATTCGGATCACGGTTATACGTCACGGATCGGATCAATTTTCGGATCAGCAAAAAAAAAAAAAAAAAAAAAGATAAGACAAATTTAACTCTCCAATTACTTAGTTAAGTATTTCTGCTTACAAATTAAGGTGCAACATAGGGCATGATAACTTTTTCCTTTAATGTGGGCACAATAAAAAACAACTTTAAATGCAATTTAAGGCATCATTGCTTCTTACTTTGAACATGGAGAGAGAAATAAAAACTAGCTTATGTCCACATCATCAAAAAAGAAGAAAGCAAAGCAGACCATAGCTTATAATTTTTTTTTTTTTTTTTCAAAAGCATGAGGATGTCTACATTTTCTGGAAAAAGTGTAGATCTCTTTGCTGTAACTATGTCCCCTGCTGTTAAGAACACCCTCTCACTAGACATTGAAGTGCCAGACACAGCAAGATGGTGTCTTGCCATTGTGGCAAGGTGAGGGTATTTACATTCGTTGCTTTTCCACCAAGTCAGTGGATCACCACCGACAGGAATGCCACTTGCTGCCTCATAGGATACCACCTCCTCTTTGATGGTATCAGCAAAAGCCTTGCTGACCATGTCCTTCTGTGCAAAGGTCTCGCCAAAAAGCTCCACCATTGCCGACTTCATTCGAGGAGGAGATGCGTCTGCTCCTGTTGGTGTTGCATATTGACGCTGCAGGGAAAGTTACATTATTGATTAAAACTTTTTTTTAAACGATGCTGCAGGTTTGTCGAACTCCTCTGCTTCACTGCTTAAACTGCTACCGCTGGCCATGACCACGCATATGAAGAGGCAAACCAGACAAAAGTCGAGCGAAAATGTGTGAGAGAGGTTGAGTTAGTGCGCGAGAGACACACGCACAATACAGTGGAACTTTTTTTTCTCGGATCTTCAGATCACGTGCGTACCGAACCATGGACAGGAATTGGTTCAGATCCGTTTCACCATTAAACACAACACATAAAAAACGGTTACTAGATTCCACTTACCATTCTGGTCTTGTCACTTCATTATCAACCACTGTTCCTGGAGGTGGATTACTCAGTTTTCCATCAATTTTTGCAAAAAATCTTGCACCAATACGCTTCTTCACAACAACCACTGAAAGTTTGGGACTAGAACACAAAATTAAAGACACCTATTACTTTAAAAACACAGGTTTAAAATAACACGACCACAAACGTTAATCAAAAAGGACTTCACCAGTTACAAATTACAGCCTTGCAACTACCTGAAAACAAGCACTTTACCACTTTGTTTAAACCCAAAGATACAAAAAAAATTGTTACAATGTATTGTTTAGCAATGAAAAAAAATCAATAATAAGAGTGAAACTTGCATTTTACTCACTCAAACAATAAATCCCTACCCAACTTCATATAGGATGCCATCACAATTACAGCAAACAAGACCATAATTCAAAGTGCACCGTTTTCTAGGTTCAGTAACAGCAGTTCTAGTATCTTGGCGTTCATGTCATGTATTCAGGTTTTGTTCTGTGCAGTATGTACTCCCACCCCCAAAACAATCAAAAGAACAGGTTAATCGGCAATTGCAAACTGGCTCCAAGTACATACAGTATGCACACAAGTGGGGTTCGTGCAGGACTGGTGCTCTGCCAAATAGCCTGTGACAATGAATTTGACTAACAGGGACTGAGATGGTTAACTGGATATCTTCTCTTAGTACAGCATAGACAACCTATCTTACTATCTATCCATCCATCCTCTTCCGCTTACCCGAGGTCAGGTCGCAGGGTCAGCAGCTTGAGCAGAGATGCCCAGACTTCCCTCTCCCCGGCCACCACTTCTAGCTCTTCCAGGGGAATTCCAAGGCGTTCCCAGGCCAGCCGGGAGACATAGTCTCTCCAGCGTGTCCTGGGTATTCCCCGGGGCATCCTCCCGGTTGGACGTACCCAGAACACTTCGCCAGGGAGGCGTCCAGGAGGCATCCTGATCAGATGCCCGAGCCACCTCATCTGACTCCTCTCGATGTGGAGGAGTAGCGGCTCTACTCTGAGCCCCTCCCGGATGACTGAGCTTCTCACCCTATCTTTAAGGGAAAGCCCAGACCCCCTGGGGAGGAAACTCATTTCAGCCGCTTGTATTCGCAATCTCGTTCTTTCGGTCACTACCCATAGCTCATGACCATAGGTGAGGGTAGGAACGTAGATCGACTGGTAAATTGAGAGCTTTGCCTTACGGCTCAGCTCCTTTTTCACCACGACAGACCAATGCAGAGCCCGCATCACTGCAGACGCCGCACCGATCCGCCTGTCGATCTCACAGTCCATTCTTTTAGCACTTCAGTGAAAGGTATAATCTTACTTGTAATCCTCTCCAAGTGTTTTTATGCAATCCAGAAACTGAGGCACTTCATAACTGACAACACCTTGAAGCTGTCCATCTCCAACTCCATCTCGATAGACAATTATACGTGAAGGTAAACAACTGTTGTGCCGATACCAGGCTTTCAAAGCAACTGAAAGAGAACAATCTCACTTCAGACTCATATTAAATTGTGCTGATATAAAGTCACATCCACACCTCCCTCCTTAAAGAGAAATAAAAGTTACCCTGTAGCGAATATTTCAACCCATCCACAATTTCCTGTCCTGGTCTTTGTATTGTACATTTGGAAAACCATCTGGGGAAAAAAAAAAAGTTAGTTAAAGTAAGGGTATTTTATCACAATACTGAACAACCAAGAAAAACAACCATGCAACAAGCTACCTAAAATAATTAGGCAGCCAGTCTCCTATGGTAGAATAACACAAAAAAGGTTTCATAAAGCCATAAAATGTGCATAACATTTAAAGAAAACGGTAAAACAGTTTTAACATCAGTGTACTTTAACAATGAATACCTTTGTCATTTGCACAAATAACTTAGTAGCTAAAGCACCGGAAGTTAATGTTATCGTGACAAACACCACTTTTAAAAACATGGCACTATGGACTTTTACACGTCAATGTCCATGAGCACATTAGTTTTCTCATTCTGTCAGCACATCCATTACTTTTTCTTCACCACTGACTGTTCAACAATGGTCCACAACAGCAAACCAATATGCTGTCCTTATTCTGTGATGTGCTCTACCAATGTGGATTCACCTCCTGATGTTCTCTTAGTCTTCTTGCACTAGTCAAGACCTGGAGCGGCATCTCTTTTTCCTTATGTTAAGTTACCTTGGGCACTAACACACAAGATTCTGCATATCTCTCTACACTGCACTTCACTGACCATTCATTTACTGCATCAAAATATCAGCCGTAATGTTAAATCTTAAAAAGAGTGACAAAAACTACCTTGTCATGCCTTGATTCAGACTTGCCACCAATCCAGCAATTGATCTTCGTCCAGCAGAGGTATCATGGTAGCAGTCAATGCCAACAATCATCAGCTGTTTCAGCTATAAAAAAAACAGTATTTGACATATCACTCATTTTAATTTAGCACTAAATTACCAAATCAAGATATTGGTCGAACAAACTCCCAATATATACTATAAAAACCCAGAAATTGATGAGATCCATAATTTTATAATTATTAACAATTAGTGATGAGCAACCTCCACAGTGAACTGAATGAGTCGAGTGGACTATAATGGTACAACTTTTTTTTTAGTGCATCTGCTTCTACCAACTATGCTGGACCGATTATTGCAGCCTAAAATGTGAACTTTGCTGTGAGGCACAGACTGAACAAATATTAAAAACAAAATACAACAGACAGCTACAAACTATCAAAAACATTGTGCTTAGAGTTCCACTGTTGAAGCACACATTGTCCATGTTACAAAGCGACTGTGAGGGACAAGCTAGATTCCTGTTTTTGAAGCTGTAGCTCTGGGTCCTACTGGGATTTCTTTTTTGTTTCCCACTTTGCATTTTTTTCTTTTTATTACGAATAAAGACATGCCTTATAAACAGTAATATTTTATTGTTATTATTTCTTCACAGAGCCACTCATGTGTTCTAAACAAGGGGAGTGCTCCTTTGAGGCTTGTTTTGAAGTTGCAGCATTATGGCTAACTATGGGAGCTGCTGCTCGGACACACAGATTAGTGTAATATATCTTGTGGCAGTATTCTTAATAATGTCATTATAGCCAGCCAATGCACTCATCAGATTAAAATACTGCAAGTTTTCTTTAGTTTTAAAACTTGTGCGATTGGAAGTACAGCTTGTGTACTGACTGGGTTTCAATATTACAGTACACATGTGGAATTTCTGTCCATGGCTACTACTATTGCAGATCTGTGATGCCATGCTGGCCTCCCAAAGCATGGGTGCACTAGGAGAACAGTTTTTGTTTAAGCAGGCCACAGGGTGAAATTCCAGGAAAATACTCTGCAAACAAGGTCACCTGTGAATACTGCATTGTTGCTGTGAAAAACACTTTTGTGAATTTCACCAATCAACACTATTAATAGTAATACCAATAAATAAACAACTGAATTTAATAATTAATTAGCAGTTCCAGAAAATGTAAATGGCAGAAAATGGCAAGTGTCTGTAAAAGAGATAGTACTTGAAATCTGTCAATAGAACCAATAAAGATGTGACAATGTTTAGCTCCCTTAAAAATATCAAATCAATGAGTACAAAGTTTTTTTAACTGCATGTGTAATGAAACACAGTTATATTTTAAAACAAGTTATTTTGCTTTCTTAACCTCCTTAACGTTACGTTTTAAAAAAAAGAAAAACGTAAAAACAATTGTATCTTTTGGCTTGAAAAATGACATTTTTATTAAATCTCATCTTTTTACTATAAAATGCACAAAACACTAAAAAGTTCAAAGTGAGAAGTGTAGAAAGTATATTAATGATACAAATAACAATAATAATATGAACAGCACACTGCACATGTGTCACTTTCGGAGTGAGCGGAATCACTTTCAGTTTCACTGCCTGAAGACAGATTCACTTTGTCATCACCACTGATGAGAGGCGTTTCTTACAAGACACCATTATGTGGCTGGACAAGGAATAGCGTATACACCGCCGTTCAGGTAACTCGACACCAATACTGCTGGCACTTTTACAGCTCAATTAATCCTCAGTCTTTACACTTACGCAAGACGAGTCTATACTGTTGCCAGAGTGAAACTCGGGACTAACATTTTCAGCACTGTTTTTACAGCCCAAGCAACACTCACGTCTAACACAAAGGAGGTAAAGCCGTATTATAACCTGAAATGACTGCATGTCTAGCAAGCCAGCTCCCATCATTACAAAAGGTTCCAATACAGTAATCCCTCCTCGATTGCAGGGTTGCGTTCCAGAACCCCCCGCGATAGGTGAAAATCCGCGAAGTAGAAACCATATGTTTGTATGGTTATTTTTATATATTCTCCGCACATTTATACAGTAAACCCTCGTTTATCGTGGTTAATCCGCTCCAGACAGATAAATGAATTTCCACTAAGTAGGATTCTTTATTTATAAATCGAATATTTTCGCAGTTAGAGCATAGAAAACCTGTTTACCTTCTAAATACGTTTTTTAACATTATTAGAGCCCTCTAGACATGAAATAACACCCTTTAGTCAAAAGTTTAAACTATGCTCCATGACAAGACAGAGATGACAGTTTTTCTCATAATTAAAAGAATGCAAACATATCTTCCTCTTCAAAGGAGTGCGCGCGTCGGGAGCAGAGAATGTCAGAGAGAGAAAAGTAAACAAGCAAAAATCAATAGGGCTTTTAAGTATGGGAAGCACCGCGATACTGCCGCAATGAAGGGATCAATGTGAAGGTAGTCTTACAGCATTTTTTACAGGCGCGTCCGTATCTTCTAAGCAAACAGCCACTGTGCAAACAGCCCCTCTGCTCACACCCCCTCCGTCAGGAGCAGAGAATGTCAGAGAGAGTGAGAGAGACAGAGAAAAGCAAACAATCAAAAATCAATACGGGCTGTTAGAGCTTTGAAGCGTGCAAAGCACCGCGGGAAGCATATCTTATATTATTGAGGAGTTTTATTTAATACGTAATACGTGCTCTGATTGGGTAGCTTCTCAGCCATCCGCCAATAGCGTCCCTTGTATGAAATCAACTGGGCAAACAAACTGAGGAAGCATGTACCATAAATAAAATGACCCATTGTCCGCAGAAATCCGCGAACCAGAGAAAAACCCGTGATATATATTTAGATATGCTTACATTTAAAATCCGCGATGGAGTGAAGCCGCGAAAGTCGAAGTGCAATATAGCAAGGGATCACTGTACATTGTAGTTTACTTCACAGCCAAGTGAAACAGTAATCATATTATAGTAATCCCCCACTCTATCGCGGTTCAGCTATCGCACCCCCGCTACATTGCGGATTTATTAATACTATTATTATTACTAGGGGGCTGCACCCCCTGCTTGCTTCGCTTGTTCACCCCCTCATTTGGTTTACCAGATAAACAATTTAAAGAGATTGTTATTTTCATCGGAATTGTTACATATGCATTATTTTCGTTCTTACTTTAAAACTTTTGTAAAAACAATATCTGCCCTTTATTTCCAGTCCTGGGCATAGTTAAATATCTTTCTTGCGGCACTTAAACGCTGCTCGCGTTGTGAAGGGATGATCTGAACGCACACTAAAGAGATGCGATAGGTTCAGCTGGTGTCTTGCTGCTGATGCCGGCCAGCTGTGTGTTGTGCTTGTCGTGCTTTGCTTCAATCACTTAAAAGCCTTACAGCAGCTGTCCATTTTCCACTTCGCGTCTCTGCTGCTCTCTTTGTGAAGGGGGGCAGCTGAACATAGGCTAAGCAGAAGTGGACAGATCAGCTACTGGCTTTGTGCTGTTCTGCCAAGATGCATGCCTGTTCTGTTTGCTCTGTGCGTTCTGAAGAAGGGGTGTGTGTGCGCGCGACGGTTGAACGCACCTAAGGAGAAGTGCTGGGATCTGGTCACAATTGCTTCGCTCAATAAGTTTAGATGTGTTTTAAGCATGTGGGATGGGTATTTTAAGGCTTAAAACTATAAATAAATAAATAAAAAAAAAAAAAAAAAAAAAAAAAAGTGGTCTTTCTATATCGCGGATTTTCACCTATCGCGGGTGGGTCTGGAACGTAACTTCTGAGATAGGCGGGGGTTACTGTTACTGCTTCACATTTCCAGAGCTTTAGGTATAAATACAGCTCTGGGTACTGACTTTATGGAAACTATCTTTACTTACCCATAACACATTTTCTCTTACATCCTAGAACCATACAGGATACTGAGATCTTAAACTGACACTGTATAAGTGAGTTCGACTTATGGCCCCCCTCGGAATCTGAACTGCTTAACTGTAATGCTAATGGTCAGGCAGCTTTTGAAGAAGTTTGTTGTATGAGAAGAAGCAATTGTTAAAATATTTCTGAGATGGTTATACTAGTATTTCTTTGTTGTTTTATTTTTTTTTAAGTGAAAAATATGTTATGTAAAATATATATTTAAATTACTCACCGGTATTTCAACACTCCACAATTCTCCACCCATTTTACAATTCATCTGCAAGGCAATTTTTGTTGCCACTGTCATCATTGCTTGCGGCTTACTCAAAGTCCGTGCTACTACACACTGACTTGGTGTTGGACGGTCCACACAAAGAAACTTCTTAACTGCATCATACTTATCCTTACGATTGCTGGGAAGAATGCAAACCACCTGATAAAAAAAAAACAAAAAAAACAAAAAAAACCAAAAAAACCAGTTCTAACAGGAAAAAAAAAACAAAACAAGGCATGCAGAAATCGAGCTATAAAGCAAGTAACATAGCATTTGATATTTTCTCAACATACCTTCACTCGAGTGTACTGGTAACTTAGGAAAAAATTCTTTCATGTTAAGACCACCAAAGGTGGACTGCCTAGGCCTTGTACTGAACATTTTCTCTGCTAATGGACATTAAGGGAAACACTTGCACTTTGTAGCAGTAAAGTAGACATACCTTCCAATTCCCAGTAAGTCACAAGAAACGATACTTTGGAACAAAGTCAATACCAACAGGCTTTTGCTATTGCCAATGTTATACCATTATGGAGTTAGTTCAGAAATAGATTAGTGAGTGCTTTAGCACAATGACATTACCAATCATACTGTATTTAATACCACAGTCCTGAGAAAGGAACAGAATAAAAATGTCCTTCAACAGAATAAAAACAACATCTGAAGTCGTATTTTTACCATTCACTTCAAGAAGTACTCTGTGAGGTCCCCCAGCCTCTGTGATCCTAAACTGCACACACTGGTTAGAAAATGGACTGATGCTTAAACTGACAGACATCTGCACAAGTGCTCAGAGAACTGAATGCAAAGCCTCCGTTTGTTTATCGGAACTATGGAGTACACTATTTAAATGCAATTATTTTTGTTAAGATTTTTATCTCCTTTTACAAATGTGTGACAATATAACTTAAATGATTATGCCTCATTTGAGCAGTAACATGATTTTGCTCTCAAAGAACACACAAATTGTTTCTTAAGTAATACTATAAGAGGATAAATGTGGCAATAACGCAAGTCCATGTGTGTGATTCCTATATGCTGAAATTCTCCACCATAAATACAAAACATGACCTCTGCTGTTTTTATTTTCGATTTGTGTTGATACAATGCTGTAGAAATCACCACTGTGAGCCATTTAGTATACACAGTTTTTACTTTCGTCTTTATCATATTATTGTGCCTTCTGGAGTAATGTCTACTTACAGCTACACAGTAGTACAATAATGACTATAACATTTAGAACTGAAAGGATAGATGGATATTAATTCTTGTGACTAGAGAATCCATTCCCGGGCTCCCAATTACCGGAAACTGCTGTAATTCCCAGGAAAACGTGAACGGCCAAGCTTGCATATATAGCGTGCAAAAGTGTAAAAATCGATCAAGAAATAACAGAGTTATAGTTGAAAATAATTAAGTGGCACGGTTTTTTGGCCCACAGTGCAGTGTGTTGCTCATTAATTTAGTCAACAACAGACCAGCAGCAGTCATTCTCCCAGCTCAGCGGACTGGGAGGAGTCTGCACTCTGCAGCTCACGAATGCCGGGACAGGGCAGACTTCATTGACATCTGTCAGACAACAGCTTTGAAAAGCAACTTGAAATTGCAATGCGTCAGTCTGTTGCAAGAAACTTGCCATCACAGAATGATGACAAGAAACTGGATGCATCAGTAAAAGCTGAAATGGCGGTGTTTCAGAGCAACGGCAAGTGCAGGCAGAGCGTGCTTTCTCAGCTGCTGGAGTACTCTGCACGAAGTGCGCTATCGTCTAAACGACCGCACGCTGGACACATGCTTTCTACGCTCTTATTACCGCAACTAACTAATAATGGCAGCATGAACTTTTTGTAGATAATGTTAGTCTTTTATTGGTGTCAACATATTGTAGTAGTTTTTATTAAAAATAAGTGTTGTCATTCTAAAACCGTTCACAGGTAAAATGCCCGTGTGCTGTGTCATCCCCAGGATTCCTGGGAATGGATAAACCCGTCCAGGAATGGATTCCCTACTTGTGACATCCCTAATACCATCTTTTAAGGTTTTACCAAACCAACAACATCCCATTTTAACCAGCTGACCAATTTGACCAGAAACTGAGTCCTTTGCCTACTCTAGCAGCCACAGTCAGGAATGTCCGAGGACTTAAAAGCCAGGATACACCTTCTCAGAAGAGGTCAGTTTGAAAGTTGTTTTGAAAGCTACTACCCTCTTGTGCACAATTGTCAAGGTGTATTATGCCTAAGGGCACCGACTCTAGGGCTTAGTAAAAACACAAACAAAAGGGACGTGACACCAACAAATGACAAACACTCAACAGTGTTATGTTTCTTTTGTTTTATGCATCTGGTGTCCTGTGTTTCATTAAGGCAATCATCCTGTGTCTACAAATCGATGCATTTAACAATGAATTAAAATAAAACTGCACAGTTTATTGTGATGCAAGTTTAAATCTCCATTGAGAAAGGTTAAGTCAAGGAGGATCCCTACCATAAAGTCTCATTAGTTGCTAGCAAATACATATTTCCTACATACAATTACAGTATACTGGAATACTGCTGAACAGCTACAAAGGATGTACCTGCAACAGCTCAGATAAATATTTAATGAGGCAAAAATGTAAATTCATTAATGAAATTCTTCAGATTACGAGCAACAAATTCAGTTCTCTATAAACATTTTGCTGATAAAGGATTAACCAATCATGTACAAGTACTACTTGTGACTTTGCCAATAAAGTCAAAAATGAGAAAACAATCTGAATAAAATCAAATGCCACACAATTTTAAAAAATATTTTTTCAGAGGTGTGCATAGAATAATGAAGAAAACGACGTCAATACACCTACACCATTTACATGAATAAACTGTTCAAGTATCAATATGAATTACCATTTGGGTGTTTGAAGTAACATTCTGCTGCAAAGCTCTCATCAAGGAATCATGTCGGTCCTCAACCTCAATCCTGCAATATAAATTTTAGACAATTTAAACAACTCTGCAAATAAATTTTATTTCAAAAGTCTCTAATAAACATCTACTTACATGATAGGTTTCTGTATTCTGATACCCAAGGGACTGGATACTTTACCAAGAAACTGAACTAGAGAGTATGCACAGTCACTGTTACGGCGAATGAACAGAATCATCCAGTTTTCCAATGGCTGTGTGCTCATCAGCTGCACACCTCTCATTTCCTTTGTCCAGTCTGCTACCCACGGACTATATTCATACTTAAAAAAAAAAAATCAATAAAGTTATGAATACAAGCATCCCAAAACACTCTAATATCTACTGTAATTGCTATGTAAGTATCAGTAGTAATGAGAACTTCAAATAACATCTTCCACTATGAGACAGCATGTTTTACTAAATTTAAACTTCAATATTTACAGTTTCTATGCCAATACTAAAAATCCCAAGCATCAGCTTCATGCTCATATCAAATCCCACATTGTTTCCAAATCGGATATTACCTACTAAGATGCAATTTGTATTTATGATCACTTCAACAAAAAAGACTGCTTTGCACACACAGGGATTCCATAGGAACATTGTTATTAGCATTGCCCTTATCTCCAATTTTTCCAAAACAGAAATGACACCTCAAACTTTATTTAAAAAAAAAAAAAAAAACCACAACTACCTATTAGTTGTCAAAGCGTAAGAGGTATTATTGAAGACATACTTGGTAAAATGTTGAGTTTTCTCCACAATAGCTGACATTTTGATCTGTATTTTAAAAGATGTTATATGGGGAATTTCAAGTGATTCTACTGTATATGCTGATCACTATGTAAATCATTTATCTTCATGTTTTGAGATTACTTGCTTTTCATATTTCATGCAAACAAACAGAATGATACTATACATACTCAGCTGTTTTTCCATATGAAAATACTAGACATCTTTCCTAATAAATTACCAATATTGCTGACAAAAACGAAACAAAAAACTAATGCTGTTATCATCTTATATGATTTTATACTATATTTTTACAATTCAGATTGTAGTATATTTAATAAAATGGATTACTTACAATCTTACCCCCTTGAGAGATCTTTTCTGGTGGAAGAACTCTTCCTTTCAATGACAGAAGTTTGCTGTCAAACTGCAAGCCCCAGTTTGCCATTTCTGCTTTGGCAGCAGAATCTCTGTATACAAAAATAGATAAAATTCAAACATAGGTTTGAAAATATTATCTTATTTTGTATTTTATAAAAAAGAATTTTAACAGTGGTAGTATATAGCACTTTCCCTGTACCACATTAAAATGTATTTAGAATTTAACCTTACTTGTGCATATTAGAAATGAAACCAAGCAAGCGCTGTTCTCTCTGCTCTGGAGTCAACCTTGTGTGTGCAGAGAGATCCTTCATGATAGTGAAATCACTGCGCATTTTATCTGTAAGACCTATGAAAACCCAAAAAAATGTTTAAATATTAGCACTTCTAATATGACCTAAAGACAAATTCCTTTAAAAATTAGCTAATATTTATAAACATCTAAAATCAACTTTTATGAGCAGGAATGAAAAAAAATGATCATGCTGGCTCAACTCCTGGTCTTATGCTCTTTAAGTAAGCACGTTCACATGTTTACACTGACTTGAATGTTCAAGTATTGTTTTTAAAAGGAGTATTAAAATAAAAGAATGGTATACAAATAATGAACGACGGATCAGAGAAATGGGCAAGCACCATCAGCTTAACACATTTTGATAAAATCAAGCTGTACATTAAATCAACTATGCAACTGAAAAGATAGATAGATACTTTATTAATCCCAAGGGGAAATTCAAATAATCCAGCAGCAGTACACTGTTACAAACAAAAAAAAACAAAACAAAAAAAAAAAACACAAAACAATATTAAAGAGTAATAAAAATGCATAAAAAAACAGACAATGACTTTGAGTAATGTTAGCATTTACTCCCCCGGGTGGAATTGAAGAGTCGCATAGTGTGGGGGAGGAACGATCTCCTCAGTCTGTCAGTGGAGCAAGACAGTGACAAAAGTCTGTCACTGAAGCTACTCCTCTGTCTGGAGATGACAAAACGTTTCTTCAAAACGTCAAATGTTATTTATTTGGCACGGACATGCTCAAAAAATACATGTGTAATGCCACAAAAAGTGTATGCAGACATGTCCGTGCCAAATAAATAACATTCGACGTTTTGAAGAAATCATTTTATGACACGATTTACCTTTATTTATTTATTTACTTACTTCCTAAAGCCTAAAGTCACAAGTAGTGTGCAGAGGGCATGCTCAAAAATGTGTGTAATGCTACGAAAAGTGCCTGCTGACACTTTAGTATGCAAGCAATGGTATGTGCATTCTTGCTTCAATGTAGAAGGGAGCTGAGTTTACCTCTGTTAAAGCATGTCTATGTGAAAGCAGCAGTGTCAGATACAGGGGTGGGGTGTGTTTGGGCTCGTGAACGCGGCTGAGATAATAAAACTGACAAAAAAAAAAAAAAAAAAAACACCAAAGCTAACCTTTACAAATATCATAAATTACACCGACTGTTACAGAGTGAAATCAAATGTATGTTTTTATTCTAAAATAGTAAGACTAAGAGCAGTTTACTTCTCAAAATGGAGTGGTGCAGGATCAAACCCGCGACCTTCAGACTACCAGTCGGCAGCTGATTCTATTGCGCCACAGAGGCGGCTTATTGTTTCTGCAGTTATATTTTTGAATAAAAGCACAATTGTTGTGTTAGATTTGTATCTTTTGTGAAAGTATTTCTTTGATACTTCAGGCTTCATACATTATATAGTTTATGCCTACATTTTGTCATCTACTAGTAGAATATAAAAAATGTTTGTTTTAACAATGTGTTTACACAGATTACTGTAGAAATGGAACAGACTTGAAATGCGTGTGTTCCAAACAACGATCTATTATTAAAACTCCACTTCACTCCCAGAAAATCAATCAAGGCATGAGCTGGGAGAAGTTTGTGCACATTCTAAGTCGGTGGGGGGATGGAATAGCCGGCTGCTTGCAGCCTGATTTTTATCAGCACATTTAGATGACAAGAGACGCTGGTGGAGAGCTGTGAACGATTTTAAGAAGTGATTTAAGGTGGGACAGATTTACGAGTTTTTTCGTAGGCTCTGGTAATTCTAGTGTTAAGGGGTAGCTAATTCTGTCTCCATCTGAGTTCACATGAGGTACAAGGCAAAATCTGCTTAAACACTATAAAGCAGTATGTGTGTCCGTTAGAACAGGACAAGAGATCAGCCTGGTCTTACAAGGCTTTAAAACCCGATCTTTCCAAGCCCTTCTTGGTTTGTAAAAATTTAAAGAGAAAACATATCATCTTGATTAACACAGTTGATTATTAGATGAAATTCAAAAAGACGGCTGAACAGATGCCGACTAACAAAGCAGATGCAGACTATTAATTCACCTCAGCTACTCAAAACAACATCCCAGAGATGAAGTTTAGCCTCAGCCATGTTTCTACTATATATAGCAGGCTCTTCAACTTGTCAATGTTGTTATTACGATGGAGAATACGTCGTGCGTTATAAAAGTCCTAGCAAACAAGGTATAGTGCCACTCGGTCCTACATGTGTTTGCAGCTTAATTAACAACACTTTGGTTTTCTTTTGGACAGTAACTAGATAATGTAATTATCATCTCCAGTAACAAAACAATTTAAAAGGTACAATATGGGCAACTCTCCAAAGCTGAAGAAGTGCTTTAAGTCAATCACTCCAATAAAAGTTTTCCGTGCATGCAATGGACGACTAAGCACATATTGATTTGGTACGGTGTAGGAAAAAGCGATATTGGCCTATTTTTGCTCGGTAGGACACACAAGACTTTTATGCAGCACTCAAACGAAGTTTTGCCTGTTCTGTGAGGAGACTTACCGTAACACACGTATGGTAACCCTAATGGACAAGCATACGCACCAACTCTGAACTACAATTACCAACTACAAACTTGGACTTGGGGATACACAAGAAGCTAATAAAATGTCCACCCCTTCCTTTATAAATTTATGTCAAAACTAGTCTTGAGTTCAGCTTATCTTTAAGTAAACTCTCAACTGCTTAAGGTGCGGATAGCAATAAAGGCTTGAGCACCTCACTACTCCAAGGGAATCTTAAATAGCACATACTTCAGCAGAATAAAACCAGAAACAGAGCTGTGCATGGGTACCAGAGTTCAGCCTCATTAAAGGATAGAAGAGTACACAAGCAAGAGAGGCCATACAAAGGGCTATGGAGAGTCAGTAAACAAAACCTCTGACTTCAACTATGACTCCTCAATTTGTGGTATCACTGACTCCAACTCTTCAATTGGTAATTAAACTAAAAAACATAGTATGTTGACTAAAAGCACTTAACACATAAAATCCAAGTCATTTCATCACAGCCAACATGAATCATCAGGCTACCTTTTAGCACCCTAACCTGTTAAGTTTGGGCATCTATCTATATAATGCTGTAGGCATACCTGCCTTTGTGGCTTATTTTAAATGTTTAAGGAATCTACAATTATTGACCAATACTAAACAAAACAGAAAATTTAAAAAAATACTATACTTTTATCAAAAGCTAGAAGAAACATTAGTTTAATCAAATTAGTGTATGTGCAAGTACACATTTTATAATACGATTTACATTTAGCCGGAATCGGAGTAGGTACATTCCTCCCCCACCCAATCTGACAACCCAATAATTCCATTTGACTCCAACTTCACAGCCGTATAAAATCTATCCCTTCATTTATTTATGGAGCACTAACTCACTAAGCAAGAGGGGACTGCCACGTGGAGACCTCAAAACTGCAACTACCAGAAACAGATAATGCAATGTACAGCCTGACCTTGAGAACGTAACACAAAGCACCCTTTTCATCCGCATGTGCAAGTGAAAACTCTAAAGACCTCAGCACTAATCATCACTCTTAGCCCTCAAGATTTACAGTTAAAGGGCTAGACTCCTTGAGCCAGCTCACGTATTAGCATACAATACTTATTTCTGGTCACAAGTAAAGGCTAAAAACAAATCTGTGCATGTCACCTTTAATAATTTTTTTTCCTCTGCCTTTAAAAAGAACTCCAAGAGGGAAGTCCTCCTTACGATATACTCGGAGCAGCGGGCATAGGCGTTGCACAGCAGCCTGACATCAAGCAAAATTATATTAACATTTTCAAGTGGACAGTAAAGTGGTGGCTATTTATGAGAAATATAAAATAATAAGATTTAAGCATTTAAAAGCTGGACTACAATGAGTAATGTTCCCTAGTATAATATGCAGTACAAAATTGGAAAGAAGAAAGGAATTTGCAACTTTGAGCCCACTTTATAGATGAAAAAGAAGCTAAGTTAGCCTTTGTGCTGTATATACATGCATACAGCCATCTTCTAAAATAATATGTAATAATTGCGTAATTTCTTTATTAATGCATGCTTGGACAATTTGCTTATATCCTAAAAACAGGGCAAGTGAAGGTGGTGTATGTGACAGTTTAGTCAATTTTAATAAAGTGAAACTTATTTCAATTCAGACACCATCTAACCCCAACACAGGTATCTTCTTCCCAGACAACAAACATGGATAGTCACGTGCACTTATTGGTTTAAAAATCTAAAATGTAATACAAAGTGAATTCACAACTACAAAAGGAAATGTTTAAGACTCAACTGTTAGGCACAGGTTATCCCATAAGCCATGACAGGCAGACGTAATCAACAGTTTGTATGCTCCCTTGATATATAGTACCTCCTGATGCTTTTTGAAATTATAAAACAGGCAAATGAATGTGCAGTTTTGAAAAACCTCACCATGGTAATGACTAAACTGAACACAATCAAAAGTTTACAACACCCAGATTTTGTAGGAATATTAAAACAAGTACATTTCTTATGAGTTTTCACAGACTCCTTATAAAACATACTAATACTGTGACTCTTCTGCTAAACATACCCAGAGAAAATATCTGTTGTGGCCTAAACAATGTCTATCCTCATTACCACTTTTTAGCAAAGTTAAATTATATTATGAAATGCATTACAAAAAAGTACCTGTAAGATAACAGAACTCTGGGATTAGCAAAGCAGGACCCAATGGACGTCCACCAGGGCCACTTTTCTTGATACGGCTAATTAGCAGCACTTGATTGTTGTCAGTTATGTCCAAACTGTATTGCTGTTTATTAAAGAAAGAAAATGAACAAAAAAAAACCTTCTCATGTAAGCAGCCCAACAACATAATCAGAATTTGACTCCTTCCCAAACACAAACTCTGAAAAAAAGAAAACTGATTTTAATTGTTTTCTCCTCATTTGTCTATGTTCATCATACAAGGCAAAGTTCATTTATAACATTGTCTTTCATATTTTATTTATATCTAAGTAACAAGTAAATCATATTTCAATCTTTTAACAACAAACCTAGTTATGCTTAACAAGGTATGTAACTAAACCAGAGGAAAATCAATCAGGGAAGGCATAGTTAACAGACATATGGCACTTCTGAGATAGTCAAGTTATAAAACAATATCAAACATTTTTATAAAAAAGCCAAGCAAAGGTTATGTTGCAAACTTACCGTTTTATAATAATTCTTAAAAGAAATGTTGGTATCATTTTTTGAAAAAGTATTATTTGGAGTCTGATCCCAGGCGATCCCATCAATCCTGTAAGTTTTGTTGTTGTATCTTTAAAAGAAACAGCACCATACTCTATAAAGAAGCCCATCATATACAGAAGCCAAAATCCAATTCCCAAATACAAAGACAGCTTAACATTCAAAACATGATGTTAACAGAGAAAACAGGACATGATGAAGAAGCCAGACTGTAAAATTTAACTTCAGATTTTACAATTTTAAACACACTTATCTGTATGACCCACCTCCATTGTACACCCACAGCACTTCATACATTTAGGAATATAACACAATAAAAATATACAGTAATGCATAAAAGCAAAAATAATACATTAATTAAATTTTAAACACTTAACCCCCTATTGATATTTTTGGATCAGAGGAAAGGGCAGCAGCCTACACAGAACAAGCTAGATATAATGCATTCAAGACTACACTATAGAACAAATAATACATTTGTGCACAATACATTTTAAATATACAAGAACAAAGGGGGTAGGGGAAACACCCAAGCCTGAAAATATAAAAGAATGCAGGAAATCGGGTGTCTTTTGAAGGTGCTTCAGAGATGGACCAAGGGTTCATGAAGGGACTACAAATGCTGTCCATGAAAGCCATCATTTCTGCCAACCATTGTAGCTCTGCTCCTGTCTTCACACAGTCCAAGACGGTCTTCCAGTATATTTTTAAGTGATTCTACAACATGTAAATTCTGAAAATACTAAAACGTTCTTCCATACAATGCACAATGTTTCTCATAAGTTGAGAGAATATGACATTATTCACTTTCAATGATTAAAATTAGAACAATTCTTAAGTGCAAAAGAGAAAAACAAAAATTTGCTACTTAACGGTATTTTGAGCTGCTGAAGGTCCTTCAATAAAACACAACCAGACCACTTGAACCATGTGCTGAAGAAAAAGTACAAACCAATGTAGCACAGAAATCCCCAACTGATTAATTTCTTTCAGTCCATCAATTGAAGTTCCTGAAAATGAGTTACCAGGACCCATAAACCTTATGTCCTCCTGTTGCGAAATAACTTTGTCCTTGCATATGGTTAAACATCTATAGATTACAGTTTCATCACTGAAGAAACACAAGTGGTCATTAACCGATTTCAGTGCAGGATAACATGTCCTTATGGTGTGCTGCACGGTGGAACTGACTTTCAGAACAGATTTTAACAAAAAGGGTCCTAATGAAGCTTGATAAATGAGACGTGGTCAAGTCAGTCAGTCAATCAGAGATCAAAAATGAACAAAAGCTGTAGGAAAGCAAAACTGGCAGGATAACACATAAAGGGTTAACACATAACAACTGAAGTTACATATTCTACACATTCTTATCAGAAGAACACGTGTTAACAGGTTTTGAAATATTACAGCCAATTTACAATATCTTACAACATATATATATATATATATATATACACACACACACACACATACACACAAACATACTTTAGCAATGTTCAGCATTAAATTTGTGACTGCATCATAAAACAAATTACAAAAAATACAGTTGAAAGTGTTACAAAAATAACTGGAAATTCTTTCTGCAAAACAATTCCTCTTCAAGACACACTTGGATGAAGTTGGTGTGTGCATTATTACAACAAGAAAAGGCCCACTTTTGACAAGATTTAAAAAAAATAAATAAATAAAAAACAAAGATAAAATTGGAAAAAACTAACCCAATGTCAACACAGACAGAAGACGCAGAGGAAATGTCTAAGTATCTATACAAAGAAACTAACGTTTACCTAGTTAGCACAATTAAGCCAACCAGTTCCTTGGTGCACACATCTTCAAATTTCCCTTCTCCACACTGCTGTCTTAACTGGTACATTAAGTTTAGCACAGTTTCGCTACGAAGGACCTTATGACTCACATCTAAAGAAAGCAAGATGCTGGACTCGTATCGGAGAATAGAAGTTGAAAATCCTGGCCAAACCATAAGCCTGTTTGGGATAGAAAAAAATGTGCTATTATGTGCTATCATAAACATTCTAGATGCATTATATTTATAGCTTGACCACTTAAGACAATTATACTTGCATCATGGAAACCAAACAGAACTAATTAATAATTATAAGCACCCACCTGTGCTGAGGAATGTTCTTAGGATCATTGGGATCGTAGTAGTGCCGTCCAATTTGCTGCATATTCAGAATTCTCAAAACTCTGCATAAAGAGTAACGTGTTAGGAAAGGAAACTTGAATCATGGTAAAATCACTTATTTACAAAAGATAAGAAAATGCCAGATACAGTAATCCCTCCTCAATTGCAGGGTTGCGTTCCAGAACCCCCCGCGATAGGTGAAAATCCACGAAGTAAAAACCATATGTTTGTATGGTTATTTTTATATATTTTAAGCCCTTATAAACTCTCGCACACTGTTTATAAATATTCTCCGCACAGTTATACAGTAAACCCTTGTTTATCGTGGTTAATCCGTTCCAGACTCTACCGCGATAAATGAATTTCCACGAAGTAGGTTCTTTATTTATAAATCTAATTTTCGCAGTTAGAGCATAGAAAACCTGTTTACCTTCTAAATACGTTTTTTAACATTATTACAGCCCTCTAGACATGAAAGAACACCCTTTAGTCAAAAGTTTAAACTGTGCTCCATGATAAGACAGAGATGACCGTTCTTTCTCACAATTAAAAGAATGCAAACATATCTTCAAAGGAGCGCACGTCAGGAGCAGAGAATGTCAGAGAGAGAGAGAGAGAGAGAGAGAGAGAGAGAGAGAGAGAGACACACAGAGAGAGAAAAGCAAACAATCAAAAATCAATACGAGCTGTTGGGCTTTTAAGTATCTGAAGCCCCGCGATAAAGCCGGCTGCAAGAAAAAGGGAGCAAAGTGAAGGTAGTCTTTCAGCATTTTTGAGAGGAGTGTCCGTATCCTCTAGGCAAACGGACCCTGTGAAAACAGTCCCTCTGCTCACACCCCCTCCGTCAGGAGCAGAGAATGTCAGAGAGAGTAAGAGAGACAGAGAAAAGCAAACAATCAAAAATCAATACGTGCTGCTAGAGCTTTTAAGTGTGGGAAGCACCGCGCGGGAAGCATATCGTATATCATTAAGGAGTTTTATTTAATACGTAATACGTGCTCTAATTGGGTAGCTTCTCAGCCATCCACCAATAGTGTCCCTTGTATGAAATCAACTGGGCAAACAAACTGAGGAAGCATGTACCATAAATTAAAAGACCCACTGTCCACAGAAATCCGCGAACCAGCGTTAAATCCGTGATATATATTTAGATATGCTTACATTTAAAATCCGCGATGGAGTGAAGCCGCGAAAGTCAAAGCGCGATATAGCGAGGGATCACTGTACTGTATATAAAATTCATATACAGTAAAATTTACATTAGTGGCAGATGAGATTTTTTACTCCAAATTAAACAGTACAGTGCTTCTCTCTTGCAAGTAGGAGCAGAAATTTACCTTCGGAAGATAATGTTGTAGAACTGCAGACAGACAGGAGAGGTTGGTGGCAGTTCATTAGTCAGGGTTACAGTTACTTTCACAGTCTGACCATCCCGTGTTTCAGAAACAAACTCTGTAACCTGAAAAGCATGCACAAAAGATTGTACTCCACGTGTTTGCTATGAAAAGTCCCTACAAATATTGGCAGCAAAAAAATTTCTGTAGTTCATTTGTATGCATTACAATAAAATTTATACACCCACAGACCAATAACAGCAGTACAAGGATAACATAAAATGAATGCCATTCCATATGTTAAAGATATCAGACAACTGTAGGTGTAACTGCCTGCTGAGTTGCCTTATAACTTTTGGAGAAGTTTTACTTCATTATGGAAGTACTACTGTTCATGTTCAGAGATACCATTCACTATTCTTAGGCTGATAAATGGCATGCCTCAGAAACAAAAGGAGCTGTGTACCAGTAACATTTTTGCCATCCACACCAGCCTCTACACTACGTAGGGGTCCCTGAGTACAAGAGAAGTAATGCAGCCTGTGAAAACATGCTCGACTGCAGAAACTGGTGAGCACAGATAGATTCACTCAAGCTTCATTAGACTTCCAAAATAAAGACTCTGGTGAGCTTTCCTGGCAGCATACAAGTTAACTTGTGCCTGCTTTAAGTCTTCAGTGACATTAATCCAAAGAAATTTAAAGCTACTGACCCATCCCACAACTCTTCCGATGATATACAGTTGTGCTTGAAAGTTTGTGAACCCTTTTGAATTTTCTATATTTCTGCATAAATATGACCTAAAAACATTATCAGATTTTCACTCAAGTCCTAAAAGTAGATAGAGAAACCAGTTAAACAAACGAGACAAAAATATTATACTTGCTCATTTATTTATTAAGGAAAATGATCGAATCTATACTAATAAAAGGCAAAGCCCTCACTGACTGACTGACTCACTCACTCATCACTAATTCTCCAACTTCCCGTGTAGGTAGAAGGCTGAAATTTGGCAGGCTCATTCCTTACAGCTTACTTACAAAAGTTAAGCAGGTTTAATTTCGAAATTCTACATGTAACGGTCATAATTGTCAACAACGTCCGCCATGTTGAACTTTCTTTTTTATGGCCCCATCTTCACGAAATTTGGTAGGCGGCTTCCCTGCACTAACCAAAACCAACGTACGTACTTATTTCGGTGGTATGATGCCACTGTCAGCCGCCATATTGAACTTTTCAACAGTCTTTGTTACTTATGGGCCCATCTTCAAGAAATTTAGTACACTGGTTCCCAACGCTAACTGAATCCTACTTATGTACTGTCGCAGGTGGCTGGGTGTGGTCGGCAATCAGCCACCAATTTAAGGAGCCGCTGCCCTGCAATCAAGGCTGGAGTCGGGTGAGGAGGAGGACAAGGTCGAGGAAGAGGAGGCGAGGAGAGGCCCGAATGTTGTGTGAAGAGGACTGTTTTTATTGACTTTGGGGAACTGGGTTTTGGTGGTGGTGCACTTGACTTTGTAATATATTGTGAATAAACGTGGGTGATGAGTGAAACGGTGTTCGGGCCGCTATCGTTCACAGTACATATATACGTCCATAGCCTGCAGCTCGGTCACCGTGTGAGGCGGCGTTGGGTCTCCCATCCCAACACCTCCCACGTTGTTGGCTGCCTGCCTATATAAGGCCGTCCGTCGCTCCGGTCTCTACATTCCCTTCCTTGCTTCGCCACGGGATTCACGTCTCCCTACTGATAACTACAGCCTTTTTATTTAATCCACAGCTTTTCCTCTGTTTTATTGTTCGTTTATTACAATTATAGTTATTGTGTAGGTATTTTAGACTTACTTTACATTGCTCAGGTAACCATTTCCTTTATCATTCCAACTGTGCCCCCAATACCATGTCTATCGAGGTAATCACCATCAATCAAAGAACTGTCACTTACCGAGTGGTTTCCATACCCGGAGATGGCACCTACCTTTCCCATTCTCTTTGTTACATATTGCACGGCCATATCAGGCTGACTCTTGATATCCGGAGGAACATTGTGTCTTATGTATTGAATGACTGGGACAGGTTCAAGGTGTGGACTGATGACGGTACAGGAGATAATTAGACTACACAGGAGCACTAGAAGAGTGAAATGCTTAAGCCCTTCACCTATGGTTCTGCATGCGAGTTGATGGCTGCCGCTGAATTGTTCAGTTGTCGCTTTCAAGTGTACCGAAATGGCCAAATATTTTACACCTTTCGACAACCGCCAATACCTCTTAAACATCTTAGATTCACAGGTGACGATTTCAGTAGTGGACACTTTGATGTTTATGAATGTTTAAACTCTCAAAAGCTGGATGTGAAGTAATCGATGAAACCGGTTGTATGCTTACAACGCTTGACAGATGCCGAATGTCACTTCAACACAAGTCCTGCAAATACTGTCGTAATTGAAACAAACCATGGAACTCAAACCGATTATGACAGCAGCAATTCAAGCTGTGAGATTTAAAACAAGATTACTTTTCACATGGCCAACTGTACGTTGCATGCTCAAGAGTAAGCTCAGCGCACAGCTTGGTCATTTTACAACCGGAGGGCCGAACTCACAATGTGATATACAAAGAGATCCTTAACAAATAATTATTGGCATATTTTCCCTCAGTTTAAAAAGGTTTAATTTTCTTCTTAATAAAAATTTTAATGCAGTACTTCGCCGCTGCGAAGCACGTGTATTTTGCTAGTATTACATATTTGTGAGTGGCAAAAGTATGTGAACCTTTGCTTTCACTATCTGGTGTGACCCCCCTTTGCAGCAATAACTGCAACTAAACATTTCCGGTAACTTTTGATCATTCCTGCACACCGGCTTGGAGGAATTTTAGCTCATTCCTCCATCCAGAACAGCTTCAATAGTGTGATGTTGGTGGGTTTCCTCACATTAACTGCTCGCTTCAGGTCCTTCCACAACATTTCGATTGGATTAAGGTCAGGACTTTGACTTGGCCATTCCAAAACATTAACTTTATTCTTTTTTAACAATTCTTTGGTAGAACGACTTGTGTGATAGGGTCATTGTCTTGCTGCATGACCCACCTTCTCTTGAGATTCAGTTCATGGACAGATGTCCCGACATTTTCCTTTAAAATTCTCTGGTATGATTCAGAATTCATTATTCCATCAATGAAGGCAAGCTGTCCTGGCCCAGATGCAGCAAAACAGGCCCAAACCGTGATACTAACACCACCATGTTTCACAGATGGGATAAGGTTCTTATGCTGGAATGCAGTGTTTTCCTTTCTCCAAACATAACGCTTTTCATTTAAACCAAAAAGTTCTATTTTGGTCTCATCCGTCCACAAAACAAACATTCTTCCAATAGCCTTCTGGTTTGTCCACGCGATCTTTAGTAAACTGCAGACGAGCTGCAATGTTTTTTTTGGAGAGCAGTGGCTTTCTCCTTGCAACCCTGCCATGCACACCATTGCTGTTCAGTGTTCTTCGGATGGTGGACTCATGAACATGAACCAATGTGAGAGAGGCCTTCAGTTGCTTAGAAGTTACCCTGGGGTCCTTTGTGACCTCGCCGAGTATTACACGCCTTGCTCTTGGAGTGATCTTTGTTGGTCGACCACTCCTGGGAAGGGTAATAATGGTCTTGAATTTCAATCTGTCTGACTGTGGATTGGTGGAGTCCAAACTCTTTAGAGATGGTTTTGTAACCTTTTCTGGCCTGATGAGCATCAACAACTCTTTTTCTGTGATCCTCAGAAGTCTCCTTTGTTCGTGCCATGATACACTTCCGCAAACATATTGTGAAGAGCAGACTCCCATTGATTGAAAACACCGGACTCGAATTTCACCTTCAAACTAACTTCTAATCCTAGAGGTTCACATACTTTTGCCACTCACAAATATGTAATATTTGATCATTTTCCTCAATAAATAAATGACCAAGTATAATATTTTTGTCTCATTTGTTAAACTAGTTTCTCTTTAGCTACTTTTAGGACTCAAGTGAAAATCTGATGATGTTTTAGGTTATATTTATGCAGAAATAATTACGACTACAATAGTGGTGTCATTAGCAAATGAAATGCTGGAGGTGAAGCTGTGCTTGGTCACACACTCACAAAATGAACAAGGAGTACAGCTGGCAGCTCAGCACATTACCCTGTGTAGATGACAGCATTGAGTAAGTGATGTTGTTGGTATTTTAGTTGCCTCCTCTGCAACTAGATTTAGAATTGTCCAAGTCTCAAGCACAGGAGTTTGTTATGAGTGTTAATCACATAATCATGTTGTAAGGGCAGACTGGCAGCACTCATTTTGCTAGGCTGAAACACAAATCCATGGATTAGCAAGCTTCTGACAGACACTCTTAATCTCTCTTTGACTGGGGCTCTCTTAGGAATGCAGTCTCTGTACTTTATCTGGTAAAATGATCCATCACCAAGTGACATCTAAGAGCCATCTTCTTGTGGTACTGGTTAAACATTCAGCTGAAACAATGAGCTATAACTCAAGAACTTGCATCCTTGAGGGAGAGAACTTTTAATGAAGGGTGAACCTAAAAGAACAGGTTTATGTGCACCCAATAAACCAATGGCAAGACGCCCATTTCTGCCTTTAGAACACCTTAACTAGGTCTAGGTATCAGCACTCCGGTCCCAATTCCCATTCAATTATCAATGTTATCTTTATTTAACTCTTTTAGGGCGGATGTCGACTTTTGTCGACAGGAGGGGTTGAGGGCGAATGTCGACTAAAGTCGACATCCAGGGATAGAGGGCGATAATCAGCTGTTAATGGCGACAAATCTCACTGTCACATCACAGGCATTCCCTCTGTGCTTGGAGGAATGCTAGACTCGTTGACTCGGCAACTAATCCTTGCGTGTGCGTGAGTTGCGAAATGTAAACAATGGCAAGATGGCATCCACATGTGACGAGAGAGCGAAGCGAGTGCAGAAAAGAAAACACTCCGCAGACAATGTTTTGCGCATTATCGCGGAGTCGGACTCTGATTTTTCAGAATCGGATTTTATTGACAGTGATCAGGAGATCGAGCAAGAGAATGAGAAGCAGGCATCAGCTGATCAAACACCAGCCGATGCCGCGCCAGCGGATCTGCTGCCAGTTGAGCGCTTCGCGCAGCCGATGCATCTACGGCAAGGTTCGCGTGGGATAAATACACAGACATTGATCCGTTGAGAGCCGATCTGGCTGCTGGACTTCACAAGATGGCATGGCTTGCTGTTGGACACGACAGATCACCAGCTGCTGTACTCCAGGCTGCTCTCTCCTGATGCTGCTTTTCAGCAACCGTCAGACGAGATAAAACAGGTAGGCAGAGAAATTTTTTGAATCGCGGGCTGCGTTTGCATCGCATTCTCGTTTTTCAAAGTGTAAACCCACAACAAAAGACGAGATGAAGCGTGCTGTGGTATTACAAATAGAGCTGGGACAGAACTGGTGATATAACTTCACTGAGCATTGGTCCAAACGTGCTTTGTCCCCTGGTGGCTTTGGACAGGTTATGCAGAATGGTGATAGGTACGTGCTGCTGCAAAGTTTTATTCACTTCTGTAATAAACAGAAGCAAATCCCATGGGGTGAGCCAGGCTATAATGCCATGCATAAAGTTCATAAAGTTTCAGAAGATGAAAAGAGGTGACAATACAGTTTTCATGCGGGCAGAAAACTTGGTGGCAGTGGAATGGCACGATGGCAAAAGGGTGACTTGTCTCTCTACAGTACACACTAACAATATATGTGAGAAAGTGCAGCAACAGACAATTGAAAAGTAGGCACCAAAGCAACACGTATTGTAAGCAGTGCAATGTGGCAATGACTGAAATTGGCTGCTTTGAGTGAGATCAGACTTTGCAGGACTTAGCTGTGTAAAATGTATGTGATATGTATGTGAAATCATAGAGTATGCAGGCTCATACAACATGCAAGACAGTAACATTTGTCAAAAGTAAATATTTTTTGTTGATTTGATATGTTAAACAATTGCTTTGTGTTCTTTTTTAAAAAATGTTAGTTTTTGGAAAAATATTCAGCCCTGGGAGATAAGAAACAAAAAAAAAATTAGCCCTAAAAGAGTTAATTAGCATGCACTGATGTATATGAAGTTCTTCCTTTTTTTTTTTTTTTTTACAGACTACTAAAACACGCACATTAAACAATAATATAATGTGACAAATGACAGTAATACTACTTGAAAGATGTTTACATGGTATCTTCATAATATATGCATAAGCATGCAATGAATCAACTCTTGATTAGTAATGGATGGTGAACATCAGTATTTTTAGGATGTGGATCCAAAAAAATAAAAACATCTATATCATCTAGCAAATAATATTATAAAAAATAAATATTGCAGTTACACAGTAACCTGTTAGTCAAATTTATTCCCCTATTGAACTAATCTTGAATTAGTCAAAATTTAAGAGAAAGCAGGAACATTCGTGTTCTTTTATAATTCTACAAATTAACTCTTTCGTTAATCAGTCTCAAAAAACTGCCCTCTGACAAAAAAAAAAAAAAAAAAAAAGTTTTAAAACGAGGATCTAGTGCTGAGGCTTTTTGACAGGGGAACTGGATGAACAGAACATAAAATATAAACAGCCACTGTGACTGACAACTCCACTAATTTGTTCTGTACGGTACAGCTACTTTACATCAGCTCCTTTGCACACGTGCTCAATTTGGATTCATAGGCTGCTCTGAAAATTCGAACTGTCTTCTTGATCAGCCTGGTAATACGCTTTGCAAATATTTTCAACAATAGCTGTACAGCCACTATAGCTACGTATTATAAGAGAAGCAATGTTTATTACACTTGCCAACACACAAACTTGTGACTGATGTGGTCACGCAAAGAAAGAGTACATTGGAGCTCTGCATACTGTATAAGCAGCAAGGTTGCTCCTGGTCAGACTGTCATGGAGTGCGCTTGTCTGCAACACATCTGCCACAGACAACCAGTCATTTTTAACATAATGATGTATGATAGTCTAATGAGAATCTGCCGCCCTGGGTGTCCAGCTGTCACAAGTTAGGGCTACTCTGTTGGCTGATCTTTGCTTAAGATCATAAGCCTAGGTACGACTTCACTCATTTGCCTTCCTGTTAGTACAGTATACAGCAGTTCAAAAACCTGTATTGTTTGTTGAAAACCCTCACTGTCATTAACAGTGTAAGGTCTCATATCTTTAGAGATAAAAACTGCTATACATTCTTACTGTTTAGGAATGAGACAAATTAAGCTTGGAGTTAAATGCAGTCTCCAGTGTAGACTGTTTAGGCTCTACTTGTTTGGATATGAACCGAGACATTTCAGGATGATGCTGGGATAAGTGATTTCTCAGATTTGTTGTATTACCATGACACCTCCGAGTTGCACAGCTTACATATGGCTTTGCTTTTATCCAGATGTCCTTTACTGGCTCACTGTTTGAATCCACACATCTGTGTAAGTCCACACATCTGATTTAAGCATTGAAGATGCAGATTTTAGGTAAGGAGGACACAACACTTCGGAAGAAGTAGTAAGACTCTTTTCTGCAGAAAGCCCTAACAGGCGCATTAGTAACAACTACTGGATCAGACGCCCCTTCTGAATCTTAAAAGTCCACACATATGATTTAAGTGTCTAAGGAGCACAACCCGTTTTATGCTGTCCTACCTGCAGCCAGACCCTTCTCATTCTATGCAAAGTAGTAAAGTGCTTTTACTTTAGCAAGCCTTAACAGGCACCTTAATATAACATCTACTGGATCAACCTCCAAAAACAAAGATAAGCAAAAATCTACAAATAATAAACGAGCATGACAGACATTCACAAGATCGATCTTGAGGTTTTAAAAATTGATATTGAATTGTTAAAATGAAAAATAATTAAATCGAAAAATCAATATTCACACAGAAAATATTGTTATCCAGATGTGTCAATTGACCTAAGGACTTTTGCAGATTTATAAACCTTAAATTGTACAGATATCTTCATATGTCTTGCATCCCCACTGGAAAGTAAAACCAAGATGGCTCATCCTTACATTTCTTTGGCGCCTTAAATTGCTTTAATTACCAGACCTACCTAAGGAAAGACTTAACTGATTGAATGAGCAATTAACCACTCATTTCTACACTGTTAAATCCTAAGTTACAGTCTATGTAATACATGGAACTCTCTCTTAGCAGCAGTTACTTTACAGGCGCACAAGGATAATATGTGTTGGCTTTCTTGTACAATCAGCAAACTGTAGAAGGCTATCTGGAAATATGACAACACATTTCAAAGTCACCTCTGAAACGTACTGCAACAGTTGCTTGAGGAGACCACTTTAAGTTTAACTTAAGACAAGAAATGTACCATGACATATTTGCATAATTGTGGGTAGTCAAACTTTACATGGACTGATCTGCCTGCTTGAGTAAGGAATGTCCCATCTGATGTAGCATTTAAGTGCAAGCTGAAGACTCAGTCTAGCTAAACCTGAATAGAGCTGCTGATCAACTATTCTTGCCCTTGAAAGATGACAGAAATATTGGGCGTCTTGGAATTCAATGATAAAATAACCTTTGTACTCTGTCATACACATAGTTAATATATAGTTGAATGACAAGGATTTGGTAGACATCCAGTTGGGCAATGTTATCAAAATTGTGCCTTTGTGATATCCAATTATGGAATCCCAAAAGTTTTTTTTTTACCTACCCTTTTAAGACTCAAACATTTTTTTTTTAATTTTTGAAAATTAATCGACTGTGTACATATCGAAACACTTCTTAATGCTCTTATAATCAGACAAATTTGATAGTAGATTGTCACACTTGTGCTATTAGGAGGAAGCTGAGGGGATCATGTGAAGGTAATTACCCGCCAGGCCATGGGGTGGCAGGGTATGCTAAACCTACTTCTGTTTTGTCTGCAGGCCAAATATGGGAAAACCTGTGTGATTCAACATCGACAACACCACTTCTGGTTCCAGCGCCAAGATGGACATTACTTCTGGTTCTGGCTTTTAAAGCCGCCATCTTTTTGTATATCAGATCAATTCAGCTTGGAACTCAAAGAGTGCATTTCAGTGCTGTCTTTAATACCCTTTTGCAGCCAGGGAATAATATATAGTTGGCTACCCCAAACCTTTATCATGTGTGAAGACTGATTACTTTCACAAGGTATCCTCTTCTCTAAAGCCGATAAAAGTAAAAGCTCTTTCTCGCTCACTCGCGCTGGATCCTAACACAAACACCACATAGCTTTTTCTCGCCCTCTTTCTTTCTCATTGCATCGACTTACCAATTGGACTGAAGTGCACATCACAGATTCAAGTTGGCATGCAAAGACATCACCTTTAGACACTAACACACCAACAGGAAATCAAATTTGCACTTTTTTTTTTTTACGTTTAAACAATGATTGCAGGTTTTCCATAAATCTTTGGTGTACTGTTAAAATGGTTCTTTCAAAATCGATACCAGAAGAGGAACTTCACCTATTATACCAGGTCAACTCCTTATTACTCACTTCTGCACTGTGTGATATGACAACTTGGCAAATACTGGCAGCAGCTTAACACGAGCTCATTATTTCAATAGTGGCATTCGATAAAAAATAGATAAAGCAACGGGAAAAATGTCATACCTTGTTAAATGGTTTACATAAAACATTTGCACAATACCCAGTAAAGATAGTATCTGCAACAAAATTTAACATGTACATTATATCAGTTCTTACGGTATTGGGTAGTCTGTGAGGAAGAAACAAAATGCTTCCATCAAAAGTCCGAGTTGTTCCAAGCAGATCCTCATTTTTTAAGAGAAGAGCAGATCTGAGACGGCGAGACTCCATCGGAGGATTATAATCAACATGATACTGATACAACACCCACTGAGGTCGAGAAAGGATGCGAAAATAGTTTGCTCTCAGTTCAATTGGGGCACCAGAAACACCTGTTATGGAAAGGGGAGAAAACATTTGTACTCATTTCCATAAATGTTCAGCACATTTATACAGCAACTTCTGTAGTAACATTTTTGTCCAAAACAAAACTATACAAATCAATGCAGCCACTTTATTTTTTAAGGACATCTAATTAATATTTTGGATGTTAGGGAAGCATAGTAATTGATGCTGCTGCTTCCCAGATCCACCAATCTAGATTTAAATACAACTCCCCATGATTGTTCATGTGGAGTCTAGATGTAGGTGGGTTTCCCTCCCACATCACTGTAGGCATACATGCATGTACGTTCACCTGCAACTCTTAAATTGGCCCTGTGGGAATGTGGAACAGTGCTGGTTCCTGCTTTGTGCCCAAGGTCACTGGGATAGGTTTTGGCCCACTGTGATCGTGAACTCAATTATTCTGAAAGTTTCAATCTAAAATAAATTGTTTTTAATTGAACACCATAAACTCATAATTCAAACACAAACCCACTAAAACTAATTCAGAAAAAATCAGCACATTAAGGTCCAAAGAGATCAGGAAGGAAGCATCTAATGTTAATTGGAGAAAAAAAAAAAAAGATTTAGAGGAATCATCTCAGCTATGGCAATTAAAAGAGCCGTGTTATAATAAATAGCAACAAACAAATTACCCATCTTTGATTCCTGGACATGTCCAATAGCTTGTCTAGTATTAACTCCTACATCATGGAAATCTCTCCGTCTTCCACCTCTCTCCCCAATGGTCATTTGTTGAAAACCAGCAGAAATTTTACTTATTCCTCCTAAGGAAACATTCACAAGTGAGAAGAAATGTAGAGTAGGGTGGGGGTTTGGGGAGAGTTTAAACATTTGTTACCTTCAGGTACAGCTGCCCCAGTGGGCCTCTTCTGTCTCCCTCGGCCAAGTTGCTCAGTTTCTGCAGGAGGCACAGCTGCTGCAGCTCCAGGTGCCAGTGGTGCCTACAAAAAAACAAAAAAAAAAAAACAGGACAAAACACTCCCAGTTGAAGTATTGCTTTCTTTATTTTAACGGTGCAGTGTCAAAGGCATCTGAAACTTTATGCAAGTATCATTCCATACAAATAAATCTAAAACAAATTAACCCCCACCCCTGAGAAAGACAGCATGGCCAACGGAGTAAAACTTAAAGCTTGTAAAAATACATAAATTGATGAGTTTAATAGGTGGATAAAGATAAATGGAGAAGAAAAAGAAATGTGAGCTACTTCCTCAGTGCTTTAAGAGCTTATTCCATAATATTATTGATTAGATCCTGCCAGGATTTGAAAAAGTTCTGCACAGATCCTCTAACTGAGAATTAGATTTTTTCCAATTTCAAATAGTATAAAACATCTGTTACCCACTAACTTAAAAGAGGAGAGTTAGGATTCTTCCAGTTTAGCAAAATAAGTCTGTGTGCCAATAGTGTAGTAAAGGTAATCACAGTTTGTTTGTCCTTCTCCACTTCCAGACCCCAAGTACACCACAAACAGCTGTCAAAGGGTTAGGAGGGATTGTGACACCAAGGCTATCTGAAAGGCACTTAAAATTTTTTGTCCAGAATGATGTTAATTTGGTGCAAACCCAAAACATGTGGCCCAGTGAGGCTGGGACTTGACTGCAACGTTCACAGGTTGGATCTTGCCCTGGAAACATTTTGGACAGTTTTAAGCGAGACAGATGTGCTCGATATATAATTTTGAGTTGAATAATTGTATGCTTTGCACATATGGAGCTCGAGTGAATTCTCTGCATTGCTACCTTCCACACCATTTCTGATATGCTGAGTGAGAGATCTTTTTCCCATTGTCCTCTTGGATCTTTGAAAGGGAGGGACTGTAAAATAATTTTATATATTGCAGAAATTCTGAGTATTCGAAACTGAGCAATATTTTTTCCTGCATAGAGGAGGGTGCGAGATGAGGAAAATTGGGCAGGTTCTGTGAAAGAAATGTGTTGCTGGAAAGTTAAATTTGGAATATAATTGTTCATAGGATGCAAAGATGTTGTCTATATAAAGATCCCTAAGCAATTTAATCCCAAATGTTTTCCAGATATTAAAAACTGCATATGTTTGCAAGGGTTGAAAGAGGTGGTTCTCATGCAGAGGTGCCACAGATAAAAGATCTCGCTATATCGCGCTTCAACTTTCGCGGCTTCACTCCATCACGGATTTTAAATGTAAGCATATCTAAATATATATCACGGATTTTTCGCTGGTTCGCGGATTTCTGCGGACAATGGGTCTTTTAATTTTTGGTACACACTTCCTCAGTTGGTTTGCCCAGTTGATTTCATTCAAGGGACACTATTGGCAGATGGCTGAGAAGCTACCCAATCAGAGCACGTATTACATAAAACTCCTCAATGATAAAACGATATGCTTCCCGCGCGGTGCTTCGCACAGTTAAAAGCTCTAACAGCACCTATTGATTTTTGATTGTTTGCTTTTCTCTGTCTCACTCTCTCTGACATTCTCTACTCCTGATGCGCACTCCTTTGAAGAGGAAGATATGTTTGCATTCTTTTAATTGTGAGAAAGAACTGTCATCTCTGTCTTGTCATGGAGCACAGTTTAAACTTTTGACTAAAGGGTGTTCTTTCATGTCTAGAGGGCTCTAATAATGTTAAAAAACGTATTTAGAAGGTAAACAGGTTTTCTATGCTCTAACTGCGAAAATATTCGATTTATAAATAAAGAATCCTACTTCACGGAAATTAATTTATCGCGGTAGAGTCTGGAATGGATTAACCGCGATAAACGAGGGTTTACTATATATATATTCTATATATATTTTTTATTCGGGAAAACAGTAATACTGTCTCAAAAACCCAAATGGTAGATGTGGGGGATTTGTTTGAAAGGAAAAAAAGAAATGCCTACTTGCTCATTTTTCAGTTTTCAAGTTCTAAATCATGTAATAGCAAATGTAAATACAATGACAATAATTGATATTAATCAAATGCACATTTTCATTTCTTACAATTTAGCATCATCAATTATGCCAGACTATAACTGCTAGACCATGTACTTTGTGTAATATCTGAACCACGACTTACATCTCAGCATTTTATAAGGCATCAAAGTAAAGCACTCATGGGTTCACGTTTATAAAACTCGGCGTATACACAAGAGAGGCCCAAAGTGTGTGTACACAACTTTCTACGCAAAAGTAGAAAAGGATTTATAAAAGAAAAGATGATCCAGCATCATGATTGGGTGTACTGTGCTAAATAAAGTGACACAGTACCATAATTTTCCTCTCATAACATTGCTAATTCCGGAGCCAACCTACTGAGGTGACTGCCATTCCTGCTGTGAGGCAGCACAAGGATGTGACAAGTGTGCAGGTATATTTTCTAGCAGTATCTTTTAATAACACAAGAACTTCTGTTAGTGCTCTACCTTGATTTCCCCAAACTCCTGGCTCACTTAATGAATGGCCATGATTGCCTCTTTGTGTCTAGAGTACTGCATCTGTGAGGACACAGCCACTGCTGGATGCACTGACGACACATACAGAAGACCTTGGTATAGCATCTAAACATTCTGCTAGGACCTCGTAAATGCCACCTTCACCAGCAGTCACAAATGATTATGATAAACATGGCATTTAAAAGTCTGACAACTGTATCTCCAGACTGTTCAGGCATAAGGCCCCAAAATAAGGCATCTCTGATTACAGATGCCATTTTAAGATCGAAACTGGTAAGCGTAGATGTGCTTTCTCCACCCCCCCTTTGCACTCACACTCTGCTGGTGACAGGTGTCCTGATTCGTCACCTCTAACTTGAGGTCAGACTCATCCCAGTTATGGTTAGGCTGGTGGAGCTCAGCACTTTCACGGCAGCAGTAACATTTTGAAATTTTTCATATTTGTGCTTGTTGGTGTCACTCGTGCTTAAGCTACCAAATAAAGGTTTGCTTTTTGCCTCTCCTGTCTGTTGTCATAATTGTCATCTGTTCATTATATATTTAATGAGGTTGATTAGCATGGTCCATATATACCTTTTCAGTATGGCAACCGGGAGGAGTTCAAGGTGCATTCATGTATGTGTGTTTACCAGATGACTGTGATGATGAAGAGTAAATTGTGTAAATGTGTGTTGTTTGGTGTACCCAATTAAATGTTTTTTGGCAGGCATATACAGTCACACTCAAATTCATGCAAAGATTTATAAACGTTTAAGTCCTGACATAACAACTTCCTAAAACTGCGAGAGATGACAAATTACAGTTTCTTCAGGTCTTATATATCACAAATTAAATAAATGCCCCTTTTTTAAAAAAAAAAAACAAAAAAAAAAAAAACATCAATAACCTACCTATCTTTAAACAGAGCCACTAAGCCTACTAAAATGACCTAACAGAAACGTTAGCCTTACCACTCCAGGAGCTTCAGTAGGCTGAACTTCATAGGTACGGGTTCTTCCCCTTGAACGAGCTCTTGCTCTTCCAGTCATTTTTACCTTTCAAAAAATAAAAACATTCCTTAACTAAAACATCTATGCATATTAGCAATAAAATGTTTGAATCTAAAAAGGTACAAATATTGTATTACAGCTGGACCAAATAAAAACTTAAAACCAACTTAAAACACACAAAGCACACCAAAGTGAATTTGGCCCCTGTACAAATTGATAAGAAATATTTATTAATTGTTCTGTTAACGTACAAGGCACGATATTACTACTAGTATTATTATATTTAACATAAACTCTTATTTCCTTTGCAGGTTTGTCGTGCAGGATTGGGATCAATTCATCAATCAACTCTTCAGTTCCTCTGTGCAATTATATTTGATTTTAAGCCACTTGAAATTACATGTTGTGGTGTATATTTCCAGTACTGACTACCAATAAATGTTAAAGCCACCTTTCATGTGGTATTTGATGTATAGAAAAAAAGCTGATGTTAAGTAATCTAAATAAAAAGAAGAATTTGAAGTTGGCACTCAAGGAGTGAACAGCATAACCATGCAAACAGAACACCGGCAGAAATCAATACCAAGTTGTGGATAGGACTATACTGTTTATATCGGTAAAGGACTACTTGAATATCTCGGGTAAAAACAAGACATTTGACATCAGGGCTGCTGTACGTTAACATAGGAAACTTTAAACATTAGAACACAAATAGTGGGTAAAGTTTTACTGATGCATTCATTTTCTTTTCATTTTCATGGCAAGATATTGGGATGCAAGCTGAGTCAAATACAGGAAAAAGTAACAAAACAATCCAAACATCCAATCAGTTATATCCAACTTAAATTATCACACAACAGTCTTGCACCTTCAACACGAGTCCAGTCACACTACTTTAAAAAAATCATCTGAAGTCATGAGCCTCGCCTTGATTCAGTAAGACTGAACAAAATTCTGGCTAAGTTTATTTCAAAATCCAAATTTATTTGTTTTTGGAAAATAACTGAGTAAAATGAAATGTGAAAATAAAGAGAAAATGTTCTTTATAAACAAATGAAAGGTAGCTGAGAATTGATATAGAACATTTAATCAGGAAGGTTGCAGGCTTTTTAGTGCATATAGCACTCTTCTATCACAATATAAAAAGTGACAAATTCTTAGTAAATTGATTTTTAAAGGATTGTGTCATGCATGGTCTTTTTCGACTGTACACAAAAATGTTAGCAAACTGAAATGCTGCATTAACATTATATTCTCAAATTTTGTTTGCAGAACTAATTTAGACCAATCTATTCGTTTCACTGTAAACAAACAAAAAAACATCACTTCAATCTTCAAGCTTATTCTGAGGTGCGGCATGTCTTTTACCATGCCATACACCTTTAGCTGACCTCGACCAGTGATTTGTGTGTAGAGCTGCATTAAATTTGATCATGCTTGGACCATTACGTGGGGCCTTGTGTTAGTAAACATACGGTTTAGGCCTAAAAAAGCATGTTCACACTCTGCAGTGTTTGGGCTAATAGTAAGGAGTATTTTCACAACCTCACATATACCTGTTAGAAGTCTACGGTACATGTCAGATAATGGTAATCACCTTATTTTTTTTTAATGACTTTATAATGTAAGATCTGTTTTAAAATGAGTAGAGTCTTCTGATTTCCAAAAGTTAATGTCCATTTCCTAAGGCTGAACACTTGAAAACATAACAGGAGCACTGTTGAAACCAGGGCTATGGCATCGGTAGATAAATCCTTCGACTCCTCTCTATTTAATATGCTGATGTATTTTCCATGTTGACTGAAGGAAGGCAACATACACGTCATTTAACCACAGAACTACTGGCTAGAAAGCTGACTCTCCACAGTATTAGCCATCTTAAACAAAAGACAAGAACACCTGAATACACATCAGGTCATACAACACGCCTCCACCTACATCATTACACTCGTTTACACTCAGATTATCTTGTTAAACACAGTATATCTGAAATAAAATGAAAACACTTTTTGTAATGTACCGTAATCCAGATTACAATATGTGAATAGGTTGTATAATACCTCAGCTGATCTTCACACTAGTAGTAACACAACTAGGCACTGGGCTTTATTCTTACATCAGAGAAGTACTTAATTATGTCTATAGTTGTGAAATGGGACATTTGAACTTGCTGTATTTTTTTCATTACAATTTAAATTTATTTGGAGTCAGAGTTGGCACATTTTTGCCAACTCCGACTACAGATACCCAAAATTATCTCCGATTCCACCGCCCTTGTTGAAACATCCAAGCCATCAACATGAGATCAAGCTGCTGAATATTTTAGAGTTGGAAAGAGTTGAAAACAAAGGTCCACTTTTATATACTGTATGGTTTCTGAATGCTCTCTGCAGACAGCACATTACATTCTCAGATTTGGTTGAAATGCTGTCCCCATCCCTGCTGTCATTGCTGCTTTTCAGAAAAGCTTTCATATTTATTCCACTAAAAAGTTCTTCAAATATTTGAAAAATTATTTTTGTAACTTATATTTTGTCATGGTGCAACCTCTAATTCCTTTCACTTGTATCTGGTATTGAAGCTGTACTGGAATGGATCACCTTGCCCTTACCTCTTTTTATTTAAATCCTTAAAGTATGCATTCATTTTTACTTTAAATTGTGGTAAATAGCAAGAGGAGACAATTAACTTTTGGCATTCTTGCCCTCACTGCCTCAGATGCTCTAAAGCTGAGAGCTACTGTTTCGCTTGCTTGCTTTATAGACTTGCTACACAATTTCATTATACTGCTCACTAGTATGAACGTGCAGACCCATTAACCAAAACCACTGAAAGGAGGGCGAATACAATCTCATGAGTGGGTGACCTGCATGATGAAGAGATGTACAGTGGAACCCTGGTTCACGAGCAGCTTGGTATACGAGTAATTCGGTTTACGAGCCGTGATCCGAGCAAAATTTCTGCCCGGTTTACGAGGCCTGCCCGTTTTACGAGCCGAGCTCCGATACGTCACTGCTAGTTTCCACTTCGCCTTTCTTACCCGGAAACCTCTACCCCTTCCACCCAGAGCCATATCATACATATTGGGCATTAACCATGTCTTCAAAGAAGGTAGGAAGTGGAAAGGACAGCAGCAAGAAGAAAAGGATGCTGTCAGTCGAGTTGAAGCAGGAAATTATAGAAAAGCATGAGAGAGGTGTGCGTGTGATGGAACTCGCCAAAATTTATGACCGCAGTACGTCCACGATATGCACAATACTAAAGCAAAAGGAGACCATAAAGAGTGTAAAAGTAGCAAAAGGCATGACCGTAATTACACAGCAAAGGTCGGCTATCCACGAAGAAATGGAAAACCTGCTGTTATTGTGGATGAAAGAGTTGGCAAGAGATACGCTTACTGAAACAGTCATAAGCGATAACGCTCACAGCATTTACAATGACCTGAAGCAGAAAGAACCATCCACATCTACGGATGTAGTAGAACCAGAATTCAAGGCTAGTCATGGATGTTTCGACAGATTTAAGAAGCGATCAGGCATTCACTGTGTCGTAAGACATGGCGAGGCAGCAAGTGCAGACCAGAAGGCAGCTGGCGAGTTCATCACACGTTTCGCACAGCTCATCGAGGCAGAATGTTACATCCCCCAGCAAGTTTTTAATTGCGATGAGACGAAGATGCCAGGACATAAGCCGATGAAGGACCGCCTCACCCTTGCATTGTGTGCAAATGCTAGCGGTGACTTTAAAGTGAAGCCACTGCTAGTCTATCATTCAGAGAATCCTCGAGACTTTAAGACTCACAGGATTCTTAAAGAAAAATTGCACGTGATGTGGCGTGCCAATCCAAAGGCATGGGTTACGCAGCAGTTCTTCATCGACTGGGTAAATCTCTGCTTTGGACCTGCGGTGAAGAAGTATCTTCAAGAAAACAAACTGCCTCTGCAAGCATTACTCGTCCTTGACAATGCTCCAGCCCACCCGCCCGGTCTCCAAGACAACATCCGGGAAGAATATCAATTCTTAAAAGTCCTCTACCTCCCACCCAACACGACTTAAATCCTGCAACCGATGGATCAGCAGGTCATTTCCAATTTCAAAAAGCTCAACACGAAGCATCTGTTCAAACGATGCTTCGATGTGACAGAAAATACGTAGCTAACACTCCGAGAGTTCTGGAAAGAACATTTCAACATCGTGCAATGCCTACGCATGATTGACCTGGCGTGGAAAGAAGTGACCAGAAGAACACTGAATTCAGCATGGAAGAAGTTATGGCCCGATGCGGTTGCAGCGAGGGACTTTGAAGGATTTGGTCTTGATACCGAGATCGAGACCGAGACCAACGTGCCCGACGTAGATCCAGTGCATGAAATTGTGTCCCTCGGCAAGTCGATGGGTCTGCAGGTTGACGAGGGTGATATCAACGAGCTTGTCAAGGAACATGAGGAGGAACTCTCAACACAGGAGTTGCTTGAGCTGCAGGACATGCAACGTACGGAGGCTCTGCAAGAGATCAGCGGTAGTGAGAAGGAGGTCGAGACAGAGGAAATTTCGACAAGTGAAATTAAAGAAGTGCTGGGAATGTGGGAGAAGGTCACAAGTTTCATTGAAAAGAAACATCCAGAAAAAGTGGCAACTAGTCGTTCTGCAGCAAATTATGATGACACCTGCTTGGCTCACTTCCGTAAGCTTTTAAAAAGCAGGCAAAAGCAAAAAAGGCAAAAACAGATGATTAGCGTAAAAAAAAAATCATACGTACATAATGTTAAGTGTTAGGCTAAGTTTAAATTTTATTTTTTTACAATTCATGTACGTACGTACGTACGTACAGTTAAGAAAGTGCAATTTTAGTTTTTTTTGATGTGAAGGTGCCGAAAATGCAGCCAGTCCTCTAGTCCTCCCTCCCTCCTCAGCCGCTCTCCGTTATCTGCAATCGTCTGCCTCCAAAGTAAGGTTACATTTTCTTAAGTTGGTTTATCTTTTATTTAACTATATTTACTAATAAAGTATTTTGATGTTTGTTTCTTATTTAAAAACATGTTTTTTTCCATTATTTATGATATTTTGGGGACTTTTTGGGAGGGCTGGAACGGATTAATCTCATTTCCATTATTTTAAATGGGGGAAATTTGTTCGGGTTACGAGCAGATCGGGTTACGAGCTCGATTCTGGAAATATAACAGCCTCTAGACGCCTCCTATAGTCTTTAAAGAGTGTCTGGATTCTGGATGGAGGTATTTGTGACCATTCTTCCATACAAAATCTCTGCAGTTCAGTTCAATTTGATGGACAGCCTGCTTCAAATCATCCCATAGATTTTCGATGATACTCAAGTCAGGGGACTGTGACGGCCATTCCAGAACATTGTACTTCTTCCTCTGAATGAATGTCTTTGTAGATTTCCAACTGTGTTTTTGGTCATTGCCTTGTTGGAATATCCAACCCCTGCGTAACTTCAACTTTGTGACTGATGCTTGAACATTATCCTGAAGAATTTGTTGATATTGGGTTGAATTCATCCAATAGTAGAATGATGTACAGATACACCATCTGCAGCAAGAGGTTCTTGCAGGTTTTTGGAGGTGATCTGTGGGTTGTCTGTAACTATTCTCACAATCCTGCGCATATGTTGCTCCTGTATTTTTTTTGGCCTGCCAGACCTGCTGGGTGTTTAACAGCAACTGTGCCTGTGGCCTTTCATTTCCTGATTCCATTCCTTACAGTTGAAACTGACAGTTTAAACCTCCGAGATAGCTTTTTGTAGCCTTCCTTAAAACCATGAGACTCAACAATCTTTGTTTTCAGATTTTTGGAGAGTTGCTTGGAGGATCCCATGCTGTCTGTCACTCTTCAGAGGAGAGTCAAAGGGAAGAACAACTTGCAATTGACCAACTTAAATACCTTTTCTCATGATTGGACACACCTGTCTATGAAGTTCAACACTTAATGAGCTAATCCAAACAATTTGGTGTTGAAAGTAATCAGTATTGAGCAGTGACAGGCATTCAAATCAGCAAAATTACAAGGGGACCCAAATTTCTGCACAGCCAGCTTTTCACATTTGATTTAACACCCCAGTACTCAGATGCTCCTTGGAAATGAAAGACATAACACTGTTATCTTTTTTGTTGAAAGTAAATTATTATGCAGGCTGAGAGGGGTTCCCAAACATTTTCATATGACTGTATTTTTGCATTTCTTCCATGCTCTTTGATGACCTGTTGCTTTAAAGTCAGTCCTTTGTTTCATCATCCCAACACATATGTGTAAGAGCCAATCTTAGAAAGTTTTGAGTTAAACTTATATTAGAGTTTGCTTAATTTGAATAGAATATAATTTCTTCTGTGGTCATAGACAACGGTATAGTATGTTCCCCCTATAAGTCAGTAAGAGAACTTTCTTGCTATAACTGAGATACAGTGTGATAATTGAGTCAGTTGTGTTCAGAACAGGTCCAAGTAAACAGGGACTTGAAAGACCCATTTTCAATTTAGAAATGGGATAGGCATACAGATTTCTGAACGTCTAGAAATGGTTCAGAAACGTTTGAAGTGATTTGTAATGATTTGAAATGTAACAAGATTTAAGCTTTGAACATAACTTTTCTTAACAAGAACTTTTACCTTTCTTTGCTATTTTTCTTTCGTGTGAACTGTTTTACTTTGAATTTTAACTAAAGCTTTTAAAAACAAAGATATTTTGTCTGTGGAATCACTTCAGTACATCAGGCTTTTGTTGAATCCCATTTTTTGAGTTAGAGCTGCTGAACTTTGGTAATTTTGGAAAAATGCAGCTACACCATGTAATCAGTGAGTTACTAAAAGTTTCTGTTTAGAGTACATGTAGGTAGAAAAAAATCTGTGTGTAGCATGTGGTGAAAACCCAGCACGTCACCCTGTCTGGCATAATTTTTGTTGGGCTGCCCTAACAACTATCATGAATGCATCACATGTAAAGCAGGCTTTAGACAGGGGTTACAGCAGTCTGTAGCACTCTAAGCAGCAGTCTTTAAAAATGACACCAAAGTTAAGACTGCACATGAAGAATTAAGTCTTTTGTTTTAATCATATGGTTTGTTATCAAGACAAAATTGCATGGACTACAAACCCAAATCATTCACCGTGCTTCGCGAGTTTGTAGTATGGCTGTGTAGAATTAAAAATGTGTAATCCAAGGCCTATCGATTTGTCAGCACCTGATTCTGTAGTAATACCGTACAGCGGAACCTCTATTTACCAGGGAACCATTTAAAAAATCTTAATGTGAAATTGTTAAATGCTGGATAAGGTGAAAATTTTTTTAAAAAAATGTTTAAAATATTACTATATCACAATAACGATGTAGCATGTCTATTAAAATGATACTGTTTTTGTAATACAATAAATTACTATATTCAATTATGAAATACAATTTAGGCATAACACAAGTATTACATTTGGAAAACCTGCCATCATTCCCGCTCACCATTCAAAGGTGCAAAATGTGGGGAAAATATTACACTGGGGTTTTGCTGTATCAAGAAATCAAAATGTGCATGTATATGTAAAATCACAGCAGATAAAATTTTGAATTACAGTAATGTTAAGTTTAAGAAAGTTAATTAAGTTAAACAATTAAATAATATATAGTCAACTTAAGAGTTTAAGTGCTACAACAGTTTGCACAGTACGTATTTTTGGTCTACATCACTACTGATAAAATCTTTTCAAATTAGTACTACAACACCTTAATGGGGTAGGGTAATTTATGTTCTTAACTACATTTACTTCTCAGTTTTTTACTATAAGCTGCAGGAAAAAGAGGAGAAATACATACTTTTTAAATAGATGTTAGGTATCAGAATCCAAAAAATGTGTTCAGCACAGCCACCTTTGATTAGTTTTGTGGCAAGCACCTCCAATTTGCCAAAGCACTCACAACACTGAGGAATTGTATCTGGGATTGGTTAAAAACTCATTTGCTGTTTAGAGCAGATTCTCATTGGGAAAGCTTGATCTTGAGAGAGTGGGAGTACTAAATGGAATGTAGTAATGGCCACTTTCACGATTTGTACATTGTGGCAACAATAAATGTAATCAATTAATGATGCAGCCCTAGTGCCTAGTGATACTGTGAAAGGTTATGTTCTATGTTAACAGCAACCTAACAGAGAAGAAAACCACGACCAGCAGCTTGTGATTTTGCACTTGTATTTACTTTTTAAAGAATTGTATCATCACTGGGAAAAGGAATTGTACATTACCCAGAGGTTAACCGTAGCTGTCCCATGTACAGAAAATCACGCAATTAATTAGAAAAGCACACATTTTATGTTTAGCATCTTATAATGTTGCATAGATTAAGATTATCTAAACCTAAGAAGCAGAATGCTGAAAAATTAGTTGATACGTGCAATCCTAAACAACATAAACGCAAGTCATACTTTTTTGGTAGTGAGCAGCCAGTCTTCCAAACCTACATTAATAAAAGCGAAATTAGATATCATTAATATGTTTTGGAACAAATGCCATAAAAGAAATTCGCTTTTCCATTAGTGACTGATAAAAAGGAGTGGCAATGAAAAGGTACATTATTTCAAAGCCAAAAATAACTTCTCAAATAGAAGTCATTTAGGTTTAAACCAAGCAATAAAGTAGAAGCAGAAGAGACCTGTTGCCAACATTGCTTTCAAAATGTAGTTGTTAATTTTTAAAATTGAGCAATTTGCAGACACAATTAAAACATGGTCACTAAGATGCTTTACTTCAGTTAATGTTAATGCTGCTTCACTGTTAGCCACAGCATCCTCATCTGTGGCAAAATATTTAAGATTCACTTTTATAAACAGTTACAGCTTGTTACCATTTATTTCTTTACAGGTTACAATTTGCAGCGAATCATTTGTCTAATCATATGTCACTTGTCTTAATCATTAAAATAGAAAAGAGATACCTTATACTTCTGTATCATTACTTATATTTCTGCTATTGCTTGTAGTAAAGTGATCTGTACCGTTTATATTTAAACAAATCATGCTAGTATTTGAAGAAATTAAGCTACATTGATACTTGTCTATTAAAGAAATTCAAGTAACCAGGAGGTGTAACAATTTGTGAACTGGATTGAGAATGCATAGTGAATTCCAAATCAGTTACTGGAGTTAATATTGAACCTGGATGTAAGTAAACAGAAGTGACAGAGTTGGACTCTTCCAGGTTTTGTGAAATTCCACTTGGAAGACTGGATGTCTTAGATTAATAAACATTACAAATTGAGGGTTGTGGGACGATTTGGCAGTTCACATGCCCAGGACTACCATTTTTAATTCAAGACAACTAAACTACAGACTCACACAGCCATGGCAGACTGCCTCATGTTTCATATCTTTGGTCCATGCAATATTTTCCTGATCAAAAACAAAGATAAAAATAAAAGACCCAATTCTTCATTTATATTAATTTTGTGTTGCTCTTCATAAACAACTGCTTTCAATACATCAAAATGCCGTAACTACCTAAAAAGCATGGTTTACACTTGACATGTCTTAGCTAATTCTGAGGGTTGTAATGCAAAAATGACATCAGATTGAAAGTAACCCCCCTCCCCCACACTTCACATGCAGTGGGTTTTTGCTGCATGTTGAAATTTAGTGCACTCATAAATGATGAACAAAGAGTGGCAGATTACCTGGGTATAAAAATGATGAACAAAGGACTGAATATGACGCAGCCAGTCAACAAACCTGTACAAGATATCAGCCACTCACAAGAATATTATACTCATCCTCCCCACTACTGAGCAATATAGCGAAACTTTAGCTATTAACCAACTAGCGTAGTAAGTGCAAGAATGCAAATAGTTACTCATATCTCCTTGTCATTTACCGCAAAGTAAATATATTAATACATAAGTACTTTGTTATGGGGGTGTCAAAAAAAGAAGAGGATGACAAGGTGAACCACAACACTACTGCTTCTATACCATATAAGTAGGGCTGGGCGATAAAACAAAGTTAATTATAGCAAAATAACGTTTCCTCGATAGAAATATAAGACATGGTCAAAAGAAAGTTAATAGGACTAATTCCATCCATGTTTTGACAGACAGCACCACAAGCCAATGATAATGAGGATAGTGCCACACCAAACCAATCATAAGGCTGGAATAGAGCTATAGCCATGTCAGGTTAGGTTGACACAAACACTACTGATCATAGTAGCTGACAACAGCACACATGCTAATATTTGGGCTATATCTGCCGTGCACTATGGAGTTAACCCACACTTGCTCAAAATGACACTTGCGCTTACAAAATGTGTTTTCCTTGACCATGTAACTTTGGCAGTAATGCAACTCCATATTGCATGCGAATACATCAGGATTGGGAGCGAGAAGCTTAAATGATGACAGAAAATTTTAACAAAAACTCGAGGAAAAAAAAAAATCAGTGTTAAAGAAGAAGACACCAAACGGACACAGCCCAGGGCTCAAAAGACGACAGCGTTGATGAAAAGAAGAGTGAGGAATTTGGTAGTATGGAGATATTTGGCTAAAGTCCAACAACAAGCCAAGTAACATGCACTGCAAACTGTTTTTTGAAAGCATGTCCCACAAGAGAAAGGTAATATCAGTAATTTTTGTACCAACTGAAACAGTGCCATCCTTTAAAGCACACACAATGCAAGATTTTACATTCACAGACCCAAACAAGTGCTGCACTAGTAGTGATTTCTTGTGCCTCTTTTTTTTTTTTTTTTAAACCCAGGAAAGGATACAGTAGAGAGGTAGTATTTTTGAGATTTTATTTTGCATCAATACATACTTCATTTATTTATAATTGACCAAAGAATTTAATTTGTGTTCTCCTGTAAATCTTGAAAGCTTTAAGATTTTAGATTTAAGATTATAGAATTAACTAGCAAAATACCCGCGCTTCGCAGCGGCGAAGTACTGCATTAAAATTTTTATTAAGAAGAAAATTTAACCTTTTTAAACTGAGGGAAAATATGCCAATAATTATTTGTTAAGGATCTCTTTGTATACCATGTTGTCAGTTCGGCCATCCGGTTGTAACATGACCAAGCTGTGCGCTGAGCTTACTCTTGAGCATGCAACTTACAGTTGGCCATGTGAACAGTAATCTTGTCTCAAATCTCACAGCTTGGATTGCTGCTGTCATAATCAGTTTGAGGTTCATGGTTTGTTTCAATTACGACAGTATTTGCAGGACTTGTGTTGAAGTGACATTCGGCATCTGTCAAGCGTTGTAAGCTTACAACCGGTTTCATCGATAACTTCACATCCAGCTTTTGAGAGTTTAAACATTCATAAACATCAAAGTGTCCACTACTGAAATCGTCACCTGTGAATGTAAGATGTTTAAGAGGCATTGGCGGTTGTCGAAAGGTGTAAAATATTTGACCATTTCGGTACACTTGAAAGCACCAACCGAACAATTCAGCGGCAGCCATCAACTCACATGCAGAACCATAGGTGAAGGGCTTAAGCATTTCACTCTTCTAATGCTCCTGTGTAGTATAATTATCTCCTGTACCGTCATCAGTCCACACCTTGAACCTGTCCCAGTCATTCAATACATAAGACACAATGTTCTTCCGGATATCAAGAGTGAGCCTGATATGGCCGTGCAACATGTAACACAGAGAATGGAAAAGGTAGGTGCCATCTCCGGGCAAGGAAACCACTTGGTAAGTGACAGTTCTTTGATCGATGGTGATTACCTCGATAGACATGGTAATGGGGGTTGGAATGATGAAGGAAATGGGTACCTGAGTAACGTAAAGTAAGTGTAAAATACCTATACAATAACTATAATTGTAATAAACAAACAATAAAACAGCGGAGAAGCCGTGGATTAAACAAAAAGGCTGTAGTTATCAGCAGGGAGACGTGAATCCCGTGGCGAAGCAAGGAAGGGAATGTAGAGACTGGAGCGATGGACGGCCTTATATAGGCAGGCAGCCAACAACGTGGGAGGCGTTGGGATGGGGGACCCAACGCCGCCTCACATGGTGACCAAGCTGCAGGCTATGGACGTATATATGTACGTAAGTAGGATTCAGTTAGCGTTGGGAACCCGTGTACCAAATTTCTTGAAGATGGGCCCATAAGTAACAAAGACTGTTGAAAAGTTCAATATGGCGGCCGACAGTGGCATCATACCACTGAAATAAGTACGTACATTGGTTTCGGTTAGTGCAGGGAAGCCGCCTACCAAATTTCGAGATGGGGCCATAAATAAGAAAGTTCAACATGGTGGACGTTGTTGACCGTTATGCGTAGAATTTCGAAATGAAACCTGCTTAACTTTTGTAAGTAAGCTGTAAGGAATGAGCCTGCCAAATTTCAGCCTTCTACCTATACGGGAAGTTGGAGAATTAGTGATGTTGGAAAATTCAATATGGCGGCTGACAGTGGCGTCATACCACCGAAATAAGTACGTACATTGGTTTCGGTTAGCGCAGGGAAGCTGCCTACCAAATTTCGTGAAGATGGGGCCATGAATAAGAAAGTTCAATATGGCGGACGTTGTTGATCGTTATGACCGTTACGCGTAGAATTTCGAAATGAAACCTGCTTAACTTTTGTAAGTAAGCTGTAAGGAATGGGCCTACCAAATTTCAGCCTTCTACCTACACGGGAAGTTGGAGAATTAGTGACGTTTGGAAAATTCAATATGGCGGCCAACAGTGGCGTCATACCATCGAAATAAGTTCGTACATCGGTTTCGGTTAGCGCAGGGAAGTCACCTACCAAATTTCGTGAAGATGGGGTCAGCCTTCTACCTACACGGGAAGTTTGAAAATTGGTGACGTTGGAAAGTTCAATATGGCGGCCGACAGTGGCGTCATACCATCGAAATAAGTACATACATCGGTTTCGGTTAGTGCAGGGAAGCCGCCTACCAAATTTCGTGAAGATGGGGCCATAAATGAGAAAGTTCAACATGGCGGACGTTGTCGACCGTTATGACCGTTACGTGTAGAATTTCGAAATGAAACCTGCTTAACTTTTGTAAGTAAGCTGTAAGGAATGAGCCTGCCAAATTTCAGCCTTCTACCTACATGGGAAGTTGGAGAATTAGTGATGAGTCAGTCAGTCAGTCAGTCAGTCAGTCAGTCAGTCAGTGAGTGAGTGAGTGAGTGAGTGAGGGCTTTGCCTTTTATTATTATAGATATTTGGAGCTGACCAACAACTTAAACTTAATGTGTTCAATCTTTTGATCAGAAGTAAAATTTTAGTTTATTATATATAGCTATTTTATTTATTTGAAATACAGTTGTATAATGTTCTACAGTACATTTGTCATGCTCAACTTCTGACAAAAAGTATTTAAACCACAATTAATCTTGTATGTTCACATTTCACTTAGGAGTAAAAAGGAACATTTAAGATTGACAGCAATAGTGATTTGATTTATATTGTTATATATCAATACTGACTGATATTGTGATATTTTTCCATATTGCTCTGCCCTACTTGCAAGTGAATAGAATCAATTAGAAGCAGCATTATGACAAAAATAAATGAAAAAATAACTTTTTTAAATAATGGGGGATACTTTTGTTTACCAGAATAAATATGGAAGACATTCCATAAATCAGTGATGACTGCAGGGAGGGGAAAACATCTTGACCAAGAGAATGTACTGTGCTGCTTGAAGACTACATCCAGAAACCACATATAAAAGGGGTTTTTAAAGGTGGGAAAGTACAGTAATATTAGACTGTTTACTAGTCAGCCTGCAATATCAAACAAATATTATATTATGCAGTTCTGAGTCGTTTCATCAAAATGTGCACTGATGCAGCAGGTAACTGTCAGGGCTTGATACAGCGCAGGAAATGACCCTTGTTGATAACAAATGATGGCTTGAATGTTCCAACAATGCTCCAGTCACAAATGCTTCTGACAGGAATAGTGGAGGTTGTGAAAACACTCCTTACTATTAGCCCAAACACTCCATGTGAACATGCTTTTTCAGGCCTAAACCATATCTTTACTAACACAAGGCCCCATGTAATGGTCCAAGCATAACCAACTTTAATACAGCTCTATACACAAATCAGGTTGAGGTCAGCTATGGGTGTAAGACACTGTAAAATAAATATTATATCTCATAACTTTATTAAACTATTGATGCTTTTGACAGAAAACTAATTGGTATGGTCTAAATTAGGTAAGAGAACAAAATTTAATGCAGTATTTCCATTCATTTCTGATTCAATATTTTTGCAGAACCTAGACAAAAAAGTCCACACATCAACATGAAAAACATTTAATAAAATATATTTACATACAGTTTGTACAGTCTGGAACGGATTAATTGTATTTACATACAATTCTATGGGGGAAATTAGTTCAGGTCAAGAACAAATTGGGTTGCGACCAGAGTTTTGGAACGAATTACGGTCATGACCCGATGTTCCACTCTATATGCATTTGGCTAAAGAAAGTGTTTTCATTGCAATGTATTAATCACAATTGACAATCATAATTAAAATATCAAAGGAAACAGTCATCATATTAATTTTTTGGTAATCACGTTAGGGGTACATTATTACAAGATGTGAACATGCCAGAGTCATTGACTCTGTGAGAACATCACATTAGTGTTTTCCTTGCATAGGTTGCTGCCACCATGTACTTTATAAATTATTATTGCTTACTTGATAGGACTTCATGCACCTAAATTATCTACAAAATAATTCTATGTTCAGGCAAGTCTCCACCACCCAGTAAGCTCATACAGCATTCAAAGTGCACATCACTTACATTAGCTTAAAGGGAAACAAGACCCACCATAACCACAAAAACAAAGCAAGTTTCTAAAAGAGATTATCTAAAGGTGGTTGCAGCATAACCAATTTAAATTTACAATATTTGTAAAATGACTGGCAATAACGAAAAAAAAAATATGACATTTGATATATTACTCTTAGTTGATGACATGGCTGGCTGCTGAATTACAAATCAATACTTCAAGAATGTATGAAAACTGCACAATTATTCAATTTTAGAAGGTATCAAGTTAGAAAAATAACATGCATGGAAACCTTGTTCAGAAATGACATAATTCAACACCAGACAGCACTATACTGCTTGAAAAAATGGGCTTATGGAGAGCAGAACAATCTACAGGTACATTGATTGCACCTGTTTTTGTGGATGAAAACACCTAAAACTGCATCACAGTTAGGATCCTGTCAGCTATATATCTACCAAATAAGCTGAGGAAGAATATGACTGCATTTTGTCACTTTTCATCAAGTAAACTAATGAAAAATTAATTTTTTAAAAAAAAATGTTCATCATAAGTCAAAATTATGTTAACACTAATGGTACTGCTATGTATATACAATTTTTTGTACATGAAGTGTTGAACATGATGGCAAACAGGTTGAGACATTCCTGTAAATCACTGTGCACATATGAAGTATGTTTTGTGAATAAATTGTTTCTGCTGTTCAAATGTTAACATTATTTTGACTCACCCTTTATATTCAAGGGAAAAAAAAGGGCAAAAGTAGCAATACTTCATGAACAGTGCAGATGTATATACAGAAGAACTAGAATAAGCTTGCTTTTTGTGAACAGAGACTGCAGCAGCAAAAAGAAGAAGAAATGGTGTCTTTAAATGCTGGGGGAGTCCTAACTAGTGCTGGGCAGTATACCGGTTCATACCGAAAACCGTTTTTTATTTTTGTTATGATATGGATTTTTCTTATACAGTAACACTGGTTTAAATTGCCTAAACAACGTTTGGAACGTGGCGCAACAGGAAACTGTTTAAGGGGGGACCTTTTTCACTGCTACACCACTAAACAGGCATGCAAAGGAGTACGTGCGGTAGTGGGGGTAAGTGTGGTGAAAAAGGACAGAGAACATTCCATCCATTGCCTGGAGATACTTTGGTTTTAAAAGGTCGGATGTGGACCATTATGTTCAAATCTGCGAATAATGTTTCTATACTACTGGATAATACTACAAGCCAAGTTGTACTTGTTTCATTTTTTTTTCAGTACAGTGTAATGTATAGGGGTACTAGTCATGTGCGCCCAACTACGTTGCGCGTGTTAAAGTTGTCTGTGAAGGGCTCCCTGTTTAAACGTGGCTGGCAGTCGTGAACTGGGCCCTTCGTCATACACCATTATGATTTTTTATAAGGGAAACAAAATTACAAAAGAAAACCCTTGGATATTGATTCGATAGGAACGGCCTACTCGGAATCACTGTCCGAATCGTAATTATGTGGTGGTATAGGAGCATTTCTGCTTCTGTCCGTTCACAGTTCGCCTCGTTTTCACGACGCTGTCGTTTCCTCTCACGATCTCTTCTCAACCTTTCCCCAATCTCGCAGATTGCTTTGTGGCAATCCAAAGAGTAAGGCAATATACACGGAGCAATGGTTATAAAGGGGGGACACATAGGTATCCAGGCTCTTTAAAGCATAAATAGGGATCACTTCACTGACATGTGAGCAAGCCACGATACAACTGTGAGACGCGCAGCACTCGCCGGCTACAACGTAACAATAATAATTTCCGGAACGTGCTGTTACGTTGTCATTCATTTTACCCACTGTCTTTCTTTCACTCATATGTTACGTAGGCACGTACCTTTTATCTTCGGCAATCTCATTCTCTAACCAGGCCTCAGGAGCTAACCAGCGTAACACTGTCCACCACCCCTTTCATTATTCCGGCACATTGTTGACATCCGTGAGTAACAACAACGTACTAAACTGAAAGGTGGTCTACGCATGCGTGGAATTCGCGGACAAACAAAAATCAAGATCCAAATGAAGATTATATATAGAGATTGTGTAAAAGTGTGACGACATGTTGACATTAATCTCAATGCTTATGACGAGAATAAAGTCGACATGTTGAGTTTCTTCTCGACATTTCTACTTTATTCTCACTGTTTATGTCGAAATTAAAGTCAACATGTTGACTTTATTCTCATAATTTGTTATTAAATAAGAACATCGTAAACTAAACTTCATCGTTAAATGAATATTTATTTTACTAGGTTTTCTCAAACCCCGTTATAAGTTATGTACCACATTAAATGCTTTGTGTTAAGTGTTCCCCGAGCCATGTTAAATCGGTACGTGCTTCTTAAACTGACTTCATCTTGTACTGAGGAGGCGCCAGAAGCAATCGCCGCACAGAATACATTCACTTCATGATATTCCTGCTCCCTGAACATTTAGTATGCTAAGATAAATACTTCATTATAATTTTCATAATGAAATGCATTAAAGCATGTATTAATCATGTGGGGGCACGGTAGCGTGGAAGTTGCACTGCTGCCTCGCAGCAAGGAGGTCTCGGGTGTACCCTGCCTTGAATTTGCATGTTTATCTGGTGGGTTTACTCGGCGTGCTTCAGTTTCCTTTCAAAGTCATGTAGGATGTGGGGTTTTGTTATGCTATATTGACCCTGCTAGTGTATGTGCTGCTCGTATTCACCCTGCGATGTGCTGGTGTTCAGGATTTGCTCCTGCCTCGCACACAATGCTTGCTGGGATGGGCGCAACCCTGAATGGATGGCATAATTAAACATGCATAACGAAGATTTTTTCTGAAGTTCTGAACACTCTGTGGTCTGAGCTTATAACTAGTTTTCATTTCAGAGACAGCACGCATGCAATAAAGAAAGCCCACTCAAAAGTACATCCATTGAATTCTGTGTTTGTGTCTCTGACCACCATATCACGAACCCAACATTTACAGAATGTTTAAGTTAAACCTATGTGATACCCATTCATACATCCAGTATTTTTAGAGCCTCATAACATCTGCCATAAAGTTCTCTACACTGAACATACACTTGGGGACCCCTCACTGCAAGGGAGCAGCACTACCGTGCATATTTAATACCTGCTTTAATGCATTGCATCCCGAAAATATCAAGTATATATCTTAGCATTCTAAATTTTCAGAGAGCAGGAATATCATGAAGTGAATGGATTCTGTGCGGTGATCGCTGCCGTCGCCTCCTCTTAGTGTGGAGGAAGTCAGTTTAAGAAACACATAGCAATTAAAACTTGGTCGGGGAACACTTAACACAAAGCATTTAATGTGCTACATTAACTTATGACGGGGTTTCATAAAATCTAGTAAATTAAACACTGATTTTAGGATGAAGTTTAGTTTAAAACATTCTACTTTAATTATAAAATAAACTATGAGAATAAAGTGGAAATGTCGACTTTAATCTCGACATAAGCATCAAGATTAAAGTGAAAATGTCGAGAATAAAGTCAACATGTCGACTTTATTCTTGACATATAGTTTTTGTTTCTTCCCTGTGTCCATATTTTTTTTCTTCACCGTAGCCCTAATACGATTCCATAGGGCTATACCACAAATAGCATTATAAATGCAAGTTGCAGTTTTATTATTTATGTATATAGCTTAGCTTGAAGCAAGGTCCATATTAATGCAATTTACCTTAATAATGGTTCAGTTGGTAAAGACGTCATCGCAAAGTTGCACTTGTATTATTTTATTTGGTGAACCTGGGCTTGAAGTCTTGAATTAATAGTATTATTACTGGAAGTTGCACTATTATTTATTTTATTTATTAGTTTAAATATTATGCAGTTTAATGATGGTTAAGTTGTTTAAAAGTGTCAGTGGACAGAGATTGTTAACAGTAACAGAAAGTGTAGTTTGTTTACAAAAAATATTTACTATTTATTCCTTTTCTAAGACATGTTCAGTGCAATACATCTTTTGACTAGCACCTCTGGATATTTTACTAATTCTAAATGCCTCTTTGGATGGTTGAAAATATATGTTGTCAAAATTTTAGTTTAAGCTGTTTGCAAAATTTGTTCAATAAAAAGGTTCTATATTTTGACTGCATCTGTCATGCAATGTGATTCCTTCTCTTCATTAGTGCCACCCCCTTGAAAACAATCACTTTATGGGGCGATGCAAACCTGTATTCTGCACATAAAAAAATTTTTTTTGTACAATGTACAATTCTCATGACAGTGGAATAGGTAATTCTTAGCCAGTCTACTGTAGTAATTGCAGTGAAAAATGTGGTTAACATCCACTCATGCATGGGAAAAAAATACAGTCGAATAACGTGAAACCGGTATAATTTAGAAAAATACCATAATATAGAATTTTTGGTCATACCACCCAGCACTAGTCTTCACTAAGACGTTTTTGCAAAAGGCATACCATTAGCAAAAATTCTTCAGAAGCATGCTTTCTAGCTTAAAAGTAATAAAAGAAAAATAATGCTAATTTCTACTTGTCTTACCTCTGTGTTCATCAGGTTCTGCCTCAACTGTCTGTTACCTGAACTAAGGCTTATTGAAAGAAATAGTTTTCACCAACAAAAAACAAAAAAATTATATATACTTAAAGTGTCTTGCCAACTTAACACGTACGACTTTACTATAAGCAACACAGCTCACGTTTCTCTGAGCCACACACTAAAAATTCTGGGAACTTTTTTATTCTACCAATTTATGCTGATTTGACATTTAAAATACTGATATACCGATATACCCATCAAGAAATTACTCAACTATCACTTAAGTAAACTAGTTATTGACATTCATAAATATAAAATTACAATCCAGGTATTGAATTTCATGTGTGACAGACATGAGACTCGCCCCTGTGTAACAACAAATGGAGGAACTTTATAACCTTGAGGGGATTTCAGGGAAGGACTTATTAAAGATATCAACATGGGCTACCTAATTTATCTTGCCATATGTATATTCCAAATTTATTCTCGGACATATTCTACCCAGTAACTGCAAAGTACTGCTTACTAAACATAATAATTCAAACTATTATATCTGTATTGTCAAATTTATAAGATAATTCAGGATAATTTCATTTAAATAAATGTAATGTCTTTGTAACAACACACACAATCTGGTTTTCTCTTTCATTAAAGTCAATGGAATATATTGCATTCATGATTTTATTTGTTACTCTAATGGCTTTAAAATAATGATAAACAGCATTTTCAATATCAATAATTCTAGTTTTAGCTACTTCAATCAATGCACATTTTTCCAGACAATTTTAGGAGGCTAACAAATACATTAAGGCCAACCTAGTTATACTTTTACCGGACCTGTAAATGGGGAAAAGGAAAAACTGATAGTGCCGAATCATGTTTGTCATTCAGTGACTGGTAGCTCCTGTCAGCAGCACTTAACTGGTACCCATGCTGCCAAGTGTTAGGTTTGGTCCCTCACACCGTATATCACCAAGAAAAGAACATACAGTGCAAACACATAAATTTTAAGATACATTTCTAATTAGGCCAGGGTAAAAAAATTGATTTTCCAATCATTTATATTTCATTTAGACAATTTGATATCAATTCTTAAAGTCTGAAGATCAATCCTTTAATCTCTACCCTGCTCAATTACTACATGCAGATTTTTGCTCATCTTTGCTTTGTCACTACATTAAAAACAACTGGGCATCAGTGGGGAATGTGCTGCAGATAGGAGCGCTGAATAGCAAATACTTCACAAGCAACCTCACTACTGAGATGGCTGGCTGCTGTTCCCAAAACCTATCTAGCATTTCCAATGGACTGTTCCACTGCGGGACCACATCAATTCCAGGTTTGTGAGTTGGCAAGTCCAATAAACGTTACATCTCTTTTAAGCGTCTGGCTTGCTGTACTTCTACGGGAAAGTGTTTGCAGCACGCCTCACCCGGCCAAGTGAGCGAGCAATTGTTGGAATTTTGATAGCAGCCTGTGATACCAAAGTATCCGTATGTACAAAGCAGTCAATGTGAAGCAGCTCCATAAGCTGCACCTCATGGATATTTGCGGCACTGTCAGTTCCATTCATCCAACGCAGCTGTAAATATGCATCAGATCTAGATCCTCGTTTTAAAACACTTCCTGTCTGTCTGTCGAGTCACATTTTCGAGGCTGATTAATGGGACTGCTACAAGTGAGCAAATGAAGATATGTGCAACTTGTAGAATTATAGAAAGACATGAGTCTTCTCACTGTATCTTTCAACTAATTCAAGATTATTTTAAATGTCTAATAGGAAAATAAATTCAGCCAACAGTTTAGTTGAAGGGTGTCTATGTGGAGATTATTCGTAACACATGAATAGGTTACTGAATAAAAAATATTATTTAAGATTTTAAATTAAGTACAGGTCATTGCATTGTATTAAAGTAGGGAGCCACTACCCCCAAATATATGTGGACTCTGATGTGGCAATACATTTAAGTTAAATTATGATGAATTTTGAATGAGTGCTGTGTTGTAAATTTTTTTTCCCCTAAAAAAAGAGCAGTAATACTTTGTTCCACATCTTGCAAATACCGATGTTAATTGTCCATTACTAATCTAGTACTGCTTCTTAAATGTCATTCCATGCTTATGCATATGTTATGAACTCACAATGTAGACACCCTTCAAATATGTGTTACTGAAATTTGTCACATTATATTAATGTTCTCTATGCATGGTTAAGCAATCTCTAAAAAAGCCACCACTTCAAATAAATATTTCAGTGCACACTAATTAAATCAAGATAAAATCAACATCAAATCTAATCAGGCCATCAATGCAGATACACAGTCCTAAATCTAATATACATTTAATTTTAACACGAGTATTCAAATCTTATTGTTTTGACTAATTTGAAAGCCCTACAGCAGAACTACATCACTTTATGGTGTTGCTGTTAAAGAGACTGCCAAAGAGCTCCATACTAAAGCAGGATTCAGCCCAAAAGAATCGCTCTCTTACCACATTTAAAAAATAAATAAATAAATAAAGACTTCCACAACTACAGAAAAAAATGAGCTTCACTTTGATAAGCCACGACAACTTCATCTGTTAATTTGTAGCTTTATTTTTTTTTCTGTTTTGTTTTTAACTTAAAAAAGCGCTTAAAGCTGATTGTTGATTAGTATTGCAAACTTAATGATGATATCCAGGTAGTCAGCAGCGTAAACTTTTTTTCAAAAACACAAAACTATGCACTTATATATGTATGTTACCATGCTTGGTTTGTCTCAGATTTATTGTCACTTTTGACTCTGTCACCGAAGTGATCGGGGACACCAACACAGTCATCAAGGAACGTAAAAAGGTACAACTATCACATGGCCATAAAGAACTATCCAAATAAAAATGCTGTAACCCTGCAAGACAATGAAATTGTTGTCACGGAGTAGTTGGGGTGGGGGAAGTGGGGGAGAACCCCAGTTGCTGCCTTTGATGACATGGCACTTCTATCTAGTCTCTTATTTAAACTTTAATACTGATGAAATTGTCTAGAGCAGTACACTGGCTCATCCAAATTGTGGTCCATACCTCATTGTTTCTTACGAGTTCAGTTGTGCGAAATTGACTACACCCACATTGCCTTACAAGCACTTACTAAATGTGTCTTCTTCAAAAAAAATGCTACTTTCCTCTGGCACCTGCAGGGTGCTTTCTTTCATTTGCATAAACCAGCACACCCCATTTCTCCATGCTATCAGCTCTGTGACGAAATTTGGCAGGGCATGGTGTGTTGGAATGTCCCACTTGCTAGAGCATTGTTTATGACAAATAGTACGTTAAAAAAAAAAAAAAAAACACACACACACACATCCGCTAATCTGTATTTTTCAGCAATATCACCAAATTTCAACCAAATCTGTCAAGGCTGATTTGAGATTTTGGGGTATTTAGTTTTTCTATTGTGGGATTTTTTTTAACCCTGATTATTAATTTATTGAAAAGTACTTTCTTGGTGAACACCTACTATCCTACATACAATATCCTGCAAAATTTTAGCTATTTAGCTAAACAGGAAATAGTGTTTCTGTTGATGAGTGAGTCAGTCAAGTTTGCATTATGTAGATTATCAAAAATCCATTCAGTTTTATTTGGAAAATTTTAAAATTAACAGCATTACCTTTTTGATACCCCTCAAGTGACGTGGCAACAATCAGTTGGGAAAAACCCCAGTCTAGACACAAAAAAAGAAAAAAAAAAAAAAAAAAAAGAATGAATGACTGAAAACAGAGAAGGCTGTTGTAGATTCAACAAACTAAAATGAAACCATATTTAAGTGTCATTATCATAATTTACACTAAACATTTTTTAATGGACAGTTGCTGAGTACATTATACAGTTGAATGAACAGATATGAAATCAAAACGTTAATTAAATAAACCTGGACACTTAATACCTCTGATTTACTAAAGTACAAGAAATTTACTTTTCATAATTAGAAATATTCCACCTTTGACAAGGAAACCAAGACAAACAAAAAAATAAAATAAAATAACAACCCAGATTAACCTATATCAAAACCTAGAAAAAGCAATTTTCTTTTCAGTAATAAAACATGGTTTATATACCACTCTCTCCAACAAGTATTAGGGAGATGACATGTGCATTTCACCCGTTGTGCTAATTTTAATACATCCCAAGGTTTTACTTGAAGTTTTATTTTATTTAACACCATCATCTCTGGGGAATGTCTGCATAAAGTGTTGCGATAAGTCTTTATTCATTTCAATAGGCTGTGTACGTTTACATTTCTTACTGTCAATACGAAGATGACAATCTCTTCAGCATTTTGAACATGTTGAGACTGGACATTTTACAAATACAAAAATTCTTGAGCAATAATCCAATATGAAAATCTGATACTTGCAGATCATTTTAACATAATATCAATATTTCCCATTTATACCCATCCAGCTTTGGTGTAAAGAAAAAAAGTAAAACCTGACGATGATAAAACGGTTAAAAGGTGTTTTGGTGTGTTGCTTCATCGTGTGGTGGCACAGTCCACTAAGCAGACAAACCAGATGTTATAAACATCCATGAACAGGTTTTTAATTGCTTTGCAAGCTGCATTTCCTATGTCTCAGTTGGCACAGAACTTGACAAATGCACAGTGGTTTAATTGAACAATTACCTGCACTGTTTTTATTAACCAAGTCTGAAGGTGAATCAAACAAAGAAAAAATGTTTATGCAGTCGGTAATCCTACTTGAAGAGTTCAGTTTCCTTTTTCACTTGAAAGAAGACAGACAGACAAGAGTGGAAGAAAACCCTCAAAACTTGGTACAGTTAGTTGGGCTTATGCACAAAAAGGATTCATGAGTTCATCTCACCTCCTACACAAAAACACATTTTCCTGACTTACAGATGGTTAAGCACTTACAAGCTACCATTTTTTTTTTTTACTTTTGTATAGTCTCATTCTTATTTATATATATAAAAAAAAAAAAAGATACCTTTGCAGGGAACCAATTAAGTCAAAGATAAGCAAATCATATGGAAGGACCCAGCTCGTCACTTTAAATATGATGTTGCAAGAAAACTTTTGAATATGCTGGTCAACAATACAAGGATTTAATGATCTTTTCATTGTTGGGGCTACATGTCAAGGGTGGGGTTGTTACAATATGGGCCTTTATTAAAATGTGATATTTTACAAGTAAAATTTCAAGAAGTTCAATTGTCAAATCAAAGTAATATTTGCTATTTACTCGAGAGCTTAGATTAAGCGCATACTGGCTGGTCTGAAGATTTGAATAGCATCAATAAATGACAGGAAAGAGATCTAATTAAAATTACAGTAAATAAAAGCTATCCAATCTTAAATGCACTTCAGTTTAATGTGCTTTGATCATATCCTAATTCAACCAAAACTGCTCATTAAATGTCCCCAAAGCAACATCTAACCTGTCATCAATACAATTAAGGTCCTGCACCACCCAGTCACTTTTTGGGCAAAAATATTTGTACATGTCCATTAAAATAGCTGCCAACTCCCAAAAAACATTACTTCAAGCAATGCAAGTTGGGATAAAAGTCTGCCATGGAAAGCAAGTTGTAAAATACTATACTAGTGGTTCTTAACATTTTTGGCCATGGGACGCAGTTTTTTATGCTTTTGGTCAATGATGACCCCAGACAACACATTCCCTTGAAAAACATTTAAAATACAGAGGGGCAATGATGCTCAAGTGCAGTGATAAACGAAAACAACTTGCAGGAGAGGGTGGTCCCCCTAGGAGTAGCAGCCACAGTGACAAAGAATATATCAAAGATCAAGAATCTTGGCATCACTAGAGTAATGATAAACATATATTAAGAGTAACAAGCATGCATGCATGGGTGGAAAGTGTGAGCTACACAGCCAATGGTGGTGCACTGATACTTAACTTTACTCAACTGCAAGAATCCAAATAACTTTGTTACTTAATGGAAATTAACATTTCATGATACCTGAAAAGGACCCACGTTCAATCAGTTTATTTTATTTGCCTTTTAATTGTACCCAAAGAACCATTTTACAGAAGGCTCTCTAATCAGTAAGCTACCTTCTAAAAAAAACCTTGCAACTGTCAACAACAGAAAATTAACATTTCAAAAAATGATTAAACAATGGAACAGCTCAAAATGGCATCACAACTACTTTGAAAAAGGATTCACCAACTGTAACGTCATAATTGAGATAATAAAACTTGGTACTTGTGTACTAAATGGACGGCAGTGAATATATATACACATAATATATACGTAATATACAGAACAGGCCAAAAGTTTGGACACACCTCCTCATTCAATGTGTTTTCTTTATTTTCATGACCATTTACAGCACTCCATCACTCTCCTTCTTGGTCAAATAGCCCTTACACAGCCTGGAGGTGTGTTTGGGGTCATTGTCCGGTTGAAAAATAAATGATCGTCCAACTAACCTGACTTCTGCACAACACAACTGCTGGTTCCAACCCCATTGATAAAGCAAGAAATTCCACTAAATAACCCTGATAAGGCACACCTGTGAAGTGAAAACCATTTCAGGTGACTACCTGTTGAAGCTCATCGAGAGAATGCCAAGAGTGTGCAAAGCAGTAATCAGAGCAAAGGGTGGCTATTTTGAAGAAACTAGAATATAAAACATGTTTTCAGTTATTTCACCTTTTTTTGTTAAGTACATAACTCCACATGTGTTCATTCATAGTTTTGATGCCTTCAGTTATGAACATAAAGAAAACACATTGAATGAGGAGGTGTGTCCAAACTTTTGGCCTGTACTGTACATATATATATGTTCCAATTGTACATATGAATTTCTATAATATTTCAATTTCTATATATTTTTTATCCCAATAAATATGAATTCGTCAAAACATTTCTGTTTTCCATTATTCCCAGTACCTAAAACTTTACTGGATGTATACCCCCTTATAGAATAGCACAAGGGATTTTCAGGTTGTTGCACGCTACACAGAGACCCTCCTGTTTGTTATGCACTCGGCTGCTAGGTGGATTTGTTGGAGACAATTAAAACAAGCACTGTAACAAATTCTAAGTCACAACTGTGGGAATCTAGATCGTGTAATGACAGCACCGTCCTGTCCGTCTCAGGGTCCACACATGCACACTCACACTGGTCCAAATATCCCATTTAAACTGCTCGGACATCTGGACTTGAACCGCGGTCACCGTGCCTCCGAGGTAGCGGTGCTGCTAACTGAGCCATCTACAACACTACTGTGCGTGTGTACATCGTTGGCAAACCTTCCATAGTGATGCGATATGCTTCATCTGGATCGTCCATGGCCCCTTTAATACAAGGATGTCATTTTTTATTTATAGTGTTTGACTAGAGTGGTCACCGGGAATATAAAGCTGGGGAATACGGCAAGCCGTTTTAATATGGAATTGCTTACTGTAATTACTCACGAGACTATTTTAGCTTATTAACTACAAACCGACCCCGCTCTCCACCGTCGCTGCCCTCCGTTTCTAAAACTGCGGCGTCTACTCACAAAAACTAGCTGAACTCCATAACTGAAAACACCCTAGACGAGCATTGATACGCGCTTAAATATCATCGATCCGAAACGGGCTGAAGTGAGGATTTACACGAGTAAAAGCGGAGTTAGTCGCCCGCTACCGACACTTGACAGGGACAAATGCGGAGGGACGTTTACTTCACTTCAAAACTTTACAACTGTGATGTCTATTTTTCTTGACACCTGAGGAGTTTCGCCTACTGCTCGACCGTTGACGTCTTTTATTACGTCTCACTCTAAAGTAACTTGTTCCTCTCCACGGGTCGCCGTTTTTCCAGCGATTTTCTGTTCCGGCAACAGGGAGAACAAGTGCGTCCACATGCCGCTGCTCAGTAGCGTCGGCGTCTTAACGAAGTGCTTAAAGTTTTCCGATTTTTTTTGACGGTTTTCATTGCGTCGCATCAAACTGCGTTACACTTACGAAAATTACTGGCGTCTACAGCGTATTTGTCGGCCATGTCCAAGATTGTCTCTTCGCCCATCAACTATCGTTTCAGAAAAGTGCATTTCGACTTTATTCGACGGCAGTCGACACAAACTTTCTAGAATTAACGGGTTTTTCTAAATGCTAAAATAAATAGGAACTATCTTTCATTTGTTTTATAAAGGACCACATTAAAAGGATATACAAATTCAACTGCTAATGTTTCAAACACGTGCAGTCTTGAAAGCATTTAACGTCATGTAAACCATTTGACTAAATATAACGTTTTAAAACCGTTTTATCATTTTAGTAAAACACTGCATTACTTTTTTTTTTGTTTAACAGCCCAAAAAAAAAAAACTTTCTTAATTTCACAAACGCGCGCCATTGAAACAAAACGTCTACCTTGTACCTCAGTCAACGTCGAAATGGCGCTTCTTCTCGGCGCTAAGCCAACACGCCCACTGTGGTGGAGGGATACCGCGAATCTGCCTCGGCAGCCATTTTGTAATTTAGCGCTTCCATAAGCGGTTTTCAAGTCACTGCATTATAGATACAGTATACTGTGCAATATACTGTGTATGTCGAGAAGCATGTTCTCTAATCGATGATTTATTTCCCTTTATTACAGTTGGTGGTCCGCCTCAGAACGTTTTGTCTTTTTACCATCAAGTACTGCGATAGGGCGGCACGATGGCGCAGTGGTAGCGCTGCTGCCACCTTGCAGTTAGAGTTCATTTCCCGGGTCCTCCCTGCGTGGAGTTTGCATGTTCTCCCCGTGTCTGCGTGGGTTTCCTCCAGGCGCTCCGGTTTCCTCCCACAGTCCAAAGACATGCAGGTTAGGTGGATTGGCGATTCTAAATTGGCCCTAGTGTGTGCTTGGTGTTTGTGTGTGTCCTGCGGTGGGTTGGCACCCTGCCCGGGATTGGATTCCTGCCTTGTGCCCTGTGTTGGCTGGGATTGGCTCCAGCAGACCCCCGTGACCCTATGTTTGGATTCAGTGGGTTGGAAAATGGATGGATGAAGTACTGCAATCGGTATAGGCCGATTTATTGGGCCAGCTTCCCCGAATTAATTCACACCTCTTCGCCTTAATGTAAGGGGACAGATTCACTTAAACGTATTCATTTACTTGTGATCTGGCTTGTGATTTAGGTGTCTATTGAGATCTATATTACTCCGCACATGTCCAGGCAACCTGTTGTACGGACCGCCGGGTCAGATCGGCCACTTGTGTCACACTGCAACATTTCAATTCATCCTGAAGATGACAATCTGCACGCTGCACACCACGGCGATGGCGGTTTAGAGGCACGGCCTGGACTCGTACGTAAGGCACGTTTTGAAATATAAGAAATCAACCAGCCCCTAAAAGCAGGCACAGCAGTAATCAGGCTGAGGGGCTCGAAAGGACTGGCTAGAAATGTGAGGACGGCTCCACATCTGTGTAATCTTACATAGCGCAGCTCCTGTTAGGTGGGTTCAAGTACGGTGAGCAGGCAACTTCTACCAAGTGTTCTTCTCTGGTTCCTCTGTGTTATGAGACCAGTCCAGCCTCAAGTACTTGTAGCGGTGCACCACGTCAATGCCCACTCCCAGAACTGCGAGGTCTCACAGAGGCTCTTTGGTGTAATGAAAGTCAATAAGCAATTCCTTGGTTTTGCAGATGTTAAGTTGCAGACCATTCTCAAAGTTCTCCACCCAACTGCTATCCCCGTTGAGCAAATGTGCCTCGGAATATAACCTCTCATCAAAATATTCCTTCTGCTACAGGCAAGTTTAAAACTGGTAAGAAACCTGAGGTTCCTAAATTTCCACCAGTACAGTATCTACTGCTTAAATGACAATTTTTCTGGGTAAAGGCATCTTTAATGTATCCTTTTGAACCTAACTAGGAATACGTCCAGTCCCCAATCACTGCCACCAAGAAGCATTTCTAAGTCAGGACCCCAAGAGAGCAGACTCACCTCCCAATAGGTCTTTCTGGTGGCACCTGCAGACCTCAACAGGGGGTCCCTACAGAATCCACAACTTTTAGGCTGCTCTGCAGTGATCCAAACAGGGGCTTAGTAAGACGGGTTGCTGCCCTATAGTATACCTGGAAGTGACATTACCACAGGGGGCAGCCTCCCAGTACCCTTCATTCCTCCGGCTGAGGAGGATAATACCATCCATCCCTGCCAGGACACCAACCTGGCTACATCTTCCAGTCACCTGGCTAGGACCATCCCTATTTTGGTAAGTGAACAGAGGTCCAACTTCTTCTGGATGCCCATCCATCCATTACAATTAATAGCAAGAAATAAACTTATTCAAAAGCAGTAGATAATAAATAACATGCTTCAGGCATCCACCAATATATGCAGTGGTAGCGCTGGTATTTCTACCGCAGGTGCCCCCATGTGGAGTTTGCATGTTCATGTGGGGGTCCTCTGTGTGCTCTTGTCTCCTCTCACAGCCCAAAGATATACAGGTTAGGTGGACTGGTGATGCTAAATTAGCCCTTGGTATGTGTGTGTGTGTGTGTGTTCACCCTGTTCAATGCAGAATATGATAGAGGATGACATCAAACTGTTCTGACTAGCGTAATCTGGCGCCTTGTCTGGGGATTGTTCCTGCCTTACATCCAGTGGTTCCTGGGTTGGCTCCCCACTCTGGATAAGTGGGTTTGAAAAATGATTGGAGGGTCGGAATAGCACCTTTCATTTATTATTTTTTAAGGCTGGCATGGTGATTAGAGCTGCTGCTTCACTAACCAGCAGTCTATGTGCAGTTCTGCAGCCCTACGTGACTCTCAGATGATTAAGGCAGATTTGAGAATATTATGGTATGTTTACAAAGTCACTGTTTTTTTATATCTTCTCTTCCATGGTATCATTCCTGCTAAGTGGGTCACTATGAAAGCTTCCTCTCATACAACGATGGTGATGATGAAGAAAGACCAACATCATGAAGGCTGAAGACTCAACCATTTTAGCTTGGCATAATCTGCTTGGAGTTCTGCCATGGCTGCTTGTTTTGTCTTTTAGTAATGATAGAAACAGCCTGAAATAGTTAACCATTGGTTTCCTGACACTTTACAAACCTTACATTTAAAAAAGTCTGTAACCATTTGTATCTGGTTATGTATTCAAAGATATACATGTACAGTATGTATGTATGTATATATATATATAATATGTATATATATATGTTGTTTGCATGTTCAGAGCTGCTTCTCTCCTTTCAGTTATAAAGATTGTGTTACTTTGTGTTTTCTTTTTACTTTCTTGTGGATTGTGCTACAGCCTATTAAGAGAGTAAAAAGATCTAAATTTAAAGAGAACTGCTGTTGTTGATATTTGAAGGCTGCCTCTAGAGGGCAGCACAGCCATATTTATAGCTGTTCTGTGAATTAGTCTTCATTCTAAAGATCCCCAGCAGGGGGAGCGTGAAGACACCGTCACTGAATATTCAGAGAGCGAAAACGCAAATCCGGAAAATCCGTTGAAAGACAAAGCTGGTGGAACATAACGAGCAATTTTCATATGAGAAGAGGGAGGTGGGACAAGCAACTAAGGATTTCACTGTACTCTGTCTAGGTGACAGCACCTGCATGACCACTAGAAGCAGCCATTCTGTGCACAAGTGGCTGGTAAAGTTGAAAGCTGCTTGTTGAACCCATCGAATCATATAAAAGTAAACAAACATACACTCAGCACCTGTTAAATGGCTTAGAATGATATTAACTATACAAAGGCGCTACATATATTTACAGGAAGTTGTTTGTATTTACCTGACTGGCAGCTTGGGTCTGTAAAACAGTCTCTACAGTGGCACTGGGCCAGTTCATTGAGTAGGAATCCACTTGAAAAAGATAAATGCAAAATATTGTCATAAAGTGCGTTGTTGCATTAGATGTGCAGGCAAAATAAAATAAAATTTGTCTGGTACAGTTTCTTACATTTAAGCACCAAAGACACTACCATTATACAAGTATTTATATATATATATATATATATATATATATATATATATATATATATATTCAAAAACACTTTTTAGCTTTGTATTAGTAAACTGGTATATCAGATTAGACAATAACAGATAGATATATATGAAAGGCACTATATACAGTAATATAGATATTTAAGGCACTATATAATAGATATATATGAAAGGCACTATATAATATAGATAGATATTTAAGGCACCATGTAAAGCACTATATAATACAGACAGATGAAAGGCACTATTATTTGCACATCATGTTGTTACACTGTGGACCCTGAGGTTCGCAATTTTGTCTATCTGTATACTTGTATATGGGTGAGATGACAATAAAGTTCACTTTGACTTTGACTATTGTGGAGCTGGGCCCGGACACAGACAGTGGGACACCAATGGTTGAACACCCAACACATGTTTATTCATATTTAACTATTTACAGTGCACACAACCCCAAAACTTCCCCAAAATCCAGGCCTCACAATGCCTTTCTCTGTCTTCTGACCGCCTCCTCTCCTCTCCTCTGAGCTCCGCCCTCTTCCACCTGGCTCCAGCCATCAAATGGAGGGAGGCAGCCCCTTTTATCCCCACCTGGACGTGCTCCAGGTGCCTCCCGATTAGCTTCTGACAGCACTCCCCAGTGTGGCGGAAGTACTGGCTCCGGGTGTGGTGGAAAGGCTGAGGGCCAGGGCTCCTCAGGAATTGGGGCACCCCCTGACGGTGACTTCCGGCCACTATAGGGTTGAGCTTCTAAGCTCTTGTTCCCGTGGTCCCCAAAGACACCAGGGCGGTCACCCCCTCGTGGTCTGGAGGAGGCGTAATCCCTACTCCGGTCCTTCCGGGCATCCCGGCTGGGGGCCACCCCCAGCCACTTGCCACACTATATAATATAGATAGATATTTAAGGCACTCTATAATAGATATGAAAGGCACTATATAATATAGATAGATCGATGAAAGGCACTATATTATAGAGAGGTAGAGCTAACCATCTTGCAGACAGTTGGATGCTGAGTTTAATTTTGAACTCATTGTTTGTCATACTGGTGTTCCAGTGTGAATGAGCAGCCCCACCACGCTGGCCACAGCCAGTTTCACATGCGTGTAAACGCTCGTATTTTTCTACAGTTTAGATAGTCCCGCTGATTCTGGTAGCCACTGGCAAGTCAACAACTTGGACATTTCTCCAAGCTTGCCCTGACAAATCAGATAAGTGGCGTCAATCTCTGCAAAACAGTTTTTTTTTTGTCCCAAATGGCAAATTAATTTTCCTGGATTCACACTTGAAACAGGATTTTACCCCCAAATGACTCATTCCTCTTAATTTGTGCATTTATGTTTAATGAGGTTTTATAATGTTGAGAAAATGCGCACTGAAATTATGGGACTCGTCTTAGAAGGCACCATTTATAAGGGCAAAGAAATTTTCTCTTTGAAACATAGCTTTGAAGATATTGTTATAAAAACTGTCTTGTAAATTATAAAAAGAGCTGATGGTTTTCGACAATGCATGCAGCTATTTTCTTTAACAGTTTTTTTCTTCAAAGCTGGGACTGATCCCACAAACTGGAGTAAAGCAGCCCTCCAAGATCAAAAGCAGACATGTGCTGTTTATATTAAAAATACATATTTTTTCTGTTTAGACTCCACACCAGTGCTTGCTCCTTTTATTTGTAGGACGCATGAGTCATTGTACAGCCTGATGCATTTTCAGTCCAATACTCGAGGTTTCATGTTGTTTCTGTCACAAGGCACCCCAGGGACAGCTTCGTCAGATGAAACACAGGAATAGATAACTGTGTACCAATGAGATTTGTACTCTTCACTCTATGGCTCATGTTCAAGCACACTCAGAGGAAGACATTGGATTATGCAAACTACAAGACAAGACCTCCGCAGCGGCCCTGCCTTCACAGTCCAGAGTTTCCCAGTAGCTTTGGTGTTAGTTGGCTTGCTGTCCTCTTTCCAAATGTTATTTTAGATGTGGTCCCGATTTGGCCTCTTGAGGGTCACATGATATTTAGTAGTTATCCAAAAAAGAGGAAGATGTCAACTGTCATTTCAAAGTAGAGGCAACATTCATTGCAAAAATATATCTTTTAGCCCCAAGTGGCAAATTCACACACACTACAGACATCCAGGGATGGCAGCAGCTCAGTTTTAAGCAGTGAACTGGGCCTTATTTCTTGCCATGTAATGGGATGAAACTTATGGAATGGCTAGGTAGCCATCCAGCTGTTACTTTCTCCAGAAGGCACATTCCCTATCTTTGTAATTTACTTTTTGTGTGTCAAGCCATAGCTTTTATATTATTTTGCACGCTGACTATATGAGCCATGCTCTCAGCTACACAGCATGAAGTTCTTCTTATTCAAGGGTTGCCATGGCACAAGGCACACAAGAAGGGCATAATAGAGAGAGCCCATTGAAGTGCCAAAGTGGTTCACGGGATCATCAGGATGGCAGTAAACATCGGTAAATGTAGAAGGTGTGCCCAGAAGTACTCAAGTCTTTCTGGTTTAGAGACACCATGACTCCGGGGGTCACCAGAGAACTCTGCAGACTGGTCGCATTGCGATTTTAAAGGGCCACTCTAGGGAATGATTCCAGGATTTGAAACTGCCGAGGCTGAGCTTGGTAATCATGACACATGGATGAGCCACCCCACTCAGGACCTTAGAAATTAGGCAGGCAGGCCCAGGGGATGGCAGGATTTTTTCTGTCACATTTTACTTTGATACTTTATGTTTTTCCCTGTTTCCATCCATCCATTTTGTTTTCCTCACCTGGGATCTCAAATACAGTATAATAATTTGTGGGGCTCCCAGAGTGAAAATATGCAAACAAAAACAGGAAAATGTGTAAAACAAGAAAAATCAGATTTATAAAACCTGCCATATGCACCTTTCTACGCAATTTAACATATATAAATCACAGTTGTAAAAGTGAAAATGTGAACACTCTCTGAACGCCACAATTTGAAACTATCCAATATGGAGCATGCAAACCAACCTCATTCATATGCAGATGCGATGCAGCAACACGTCACCGGCTGGTAGAGAGCAGCATCAACCTGACACGTCAAGACCCCTGTTACCTGCATTCAAGAGTATCTGGCTGTGCTCCACAACTGAGAGATCATACACAGCACCATAGCACCTCTCCTGTGCATTCTGAGGGTCCAGGAAAGGCGTAAGGCGCCAGCATCTGAGTGAGTAGCCACTATCAACTGGCACATTTAATGATGTGATTGCTGTTATAATGAATAGTACAGGATATATGAAACACAGGGGGTTCAGACAGTTACCGTACCACATGTGTTGACCTAAGCCATTAAGTCACAACATTTGTCAGTCTCGTCTTGGCATCACAGACAACTTGTGCCTTAATGGAATACTCACAGTTAAAAAAAGCAGCTTCCTTCTTGCTAGATGCCCTTATTGCAATATGAGTGCAGTCAATTGCCCCGATTACGTTAACAGAGGTGAACACTTCTGCAAACTGCCTTTTTATGTTGTCAAAAACATGTTACGCTTTATGTATGTACACCTACACTACACAAAAACTGAACGTAACACCCTGCCGGTCACTTAATGGCTTCCAGCATGATAAGCATAACAAAGCAAAGCTTGGCTGAGCTATTCCTGACTTGTTAGCCAGTTCCCTGAGAAGTGAAAACAGGTGGCCAATATGAACTGACAAAAGAGCTTCAGTGCAAAAGTGCAGCAGCTTTCTCCTTTTTTAAAGGGAAATAAAATACAATCTGTGCATCATATTCATCACTTCTGAGGAACATTGCTTGTCAGGTCAATGCACTTTTTAATAAGAGTTCAGTGATATGAATTACTATACATGTAAGTCATCAGTACAGCTGGTTTTCCTGCATTTCCCAAGGGTGTCATCATTTCCAAGTTTCTTCAAAATATTGTGCACGTATGGGTCAGGATTGCCATAACTATACTCATGTTTTCCCATCAAGTCTTCCTTTATAAATTACGATTATTGCATGGGAAGTTTCATACTCACGTTTCAAGCCTCTTTTTGTGCGTACGCAAGCTTTATAAATGAGGCTCCTGATCTCATCCTCCAGGTTCAGGGGTGCAAGGGGACAGAGGCTACCACTGCAGCACGAGGCACAATTAACACATTTTTTTCTCCATGTCTTTCAAATATTCAGGTTAAGGTAGCATATGAATCCCACCCCCCCACCATCCCATTTCATCTCTTGACAGCTGTGTTTGTCTCATTTGGAAACAAAATCTGATTGTTCCAAGTCACAAATCTTCCTTTGTACTGGATGTGCCTTTCATACAAACACATTGAACAAATGTAAATAATATAATTGTGTTTAAATTTCTCCTGCTACCATACTTTAAAGTTCCACTGAGGCAAGTAAGGCGCACTTCAAAACCCTCATGTTGTTAAAAAGAAACTTGGCCGAAAGCATCAGCAAGTTGCAGCGTGTTTAGAATTCCATAGGTAGCTGACTGAAAAATGGTCAACTCTATAAACCTGGGATAGAATTTCACATAAAGAGCTCAAGGCTTACATGTTTTTTTTTTTTTTGTTTGTTCAGCTTTTTACCAAAGTAGTCCAGCTGAAGAGAATACTTCTACAGATCTTTGAAGACTACAAATACAATGGAAGGATAACTGCTTCTGTGTTTAAAGCTTTGAAAGGAACAGCCATCTTTCACTTTACATCATCCACCTCTCACACAAATAGTGTGCGCCAACACACAGAGCAACGTGCTGAAAGAGCAGCTGGGCACATCATGGGGGAGCTGGGCCCTAACGTTTTACTAACTTCTCACCCCATACTGAAAGTGTTGATTTTAAACTAAACAATACCACGCCATTAATAACAGCACTGTCTAATCGAGACATCTCTGTAGCTTAAAACTCAAAATGACCACAGACCTTCATGTTAATGATGTACCCCAGTTACCTTACCATGATACTGACAGGATCTGGCCCCTGCTGCTCCCTCAGATCTGCTCCTAGTAGCTTGTTTACGTGCAGTACATTTGTTATACATGTTATTACTGTTGTTTTATTATTGTTATTATTTATTACTCCCTGTTTCAAATTATTACTATCTACTCACTTACTGTACCTATTATTTATTTATTTATAGTATAGTACAGTTCTTCACCTGTCTTGCACTTGTCCTGTGTTTATGTATATGTTACACTGCGGTCCTGGGGAGGCTTATTTCATGCCACTGTATGCTGCAATACAGTGTATGAATGGTATGACAGTAAGCCACTTGACTTGACTTGACATGTTATTCAGAATAAATACTTATCAGTGACCCTATGTGACTGAACTGACTGGTTAAGAATACTCAAAATGGTTAGCACAGCAGGCTTCAAATATGACAAAGACAGAGATAAACAATGATGGTGTAAAGCTGACAGATTACGTTAGCCACCCCAAATTCCAATAAATAACTCGGGAGAAAATGCAGCTCACTCTGGGAGCCTTGGGACCATGGCATATATAGTGAGATAAACATTCGAATAAAGTAAAGTTTAGTTGATGGGAAAAGCAAGTATAGTGTAATAATTCTATCAGCATCACATTCTATCCAGTGCTGTTTGTCTGTTGATAGATTGCACTAGGGTCAAGATGCCATACAGCTCACCTCTGCAAGAGAACCACCTCTTTCAACCTTTACAAACATATGCAGTTTTTAATATCTGGAAAAAATCTGGGATTAACTTGCTTAGGGATCTTTATATAGACAACATCTTTGCATCTTATAAACAATTAAATTCCAAATTTAACATTCCAGCTACACATTTCTTTCACTATCTTCAAATTAGGAACTTTGTTAAACAGAACCTGCCCGATTTTCCTCACCTTGCACCCTCGTCCATGCTGGAAAAAATATTGCTCAATTTCAAGGACTCAGACACCATCTCTGCAATATATAAAATTACTTTACAGTCCCTCTCTTTCAAAGATCCAAGAGGACACTGGGAAAAAAGATCTCTCAATCAATATATCAGAAAAGGAGTGGAAAATAGCAATGCAGAGAATTCACGCGAGCTCCATATACACAAAGCATACAATTTTTCAACTCAAAATTATATATCGAGCACATCTCTCTCGCCTAAAACTCTCCAAAATGTTTCCAGGGCAAGATCCAACCTGCGAACGCTGCAATCAAGTCCCAGCCTCACTGGGCCACATGTTTTGGGTCTGCACCAAATTAACATCATTTTGGACCAAAATTTTTAATTACCTTTCAGACAGCCTTGGGTTTACAATCCCTCCTAACCCATTAACAGCTGTGTTTGGGGTTCTTTCAGATGGGCTTAAAGTGGAGAAGGACAAACAAACTGTGATTGCATTCACTACACTATTGGCACGCAGACTTATTTTGCTAAACTGGAAGAATCCTAACTCTCCTCTTTTAAGTCAGTGGGTAACTGATGTTTTATACTATTTGAAATTGGAAAAAATCAAACACTCAGTTAGAGGATCTGTGCAGATTTCTTTCTAAACATGGCAGGATCTAATCAGTAATATTTTAGAATAAGCTCTTAAAGCACAGAGGAAGCAATTATTTCTGCATTTCTTTCTCTTCTCCATTCATCTCTATTGGCTTATCAAACTCATCAAATTAGGTATATTTACAAGCCTTAAGTTTTACTCCGTTGGCCATGCTCTCTCTCTCAGGGGTGGGGATCGACTTGTTCTCAATCCTACTTTTTGTAAAAATTGATTGATTTTTATGGAATGATTACAATAAAATTAATAAAAAAAAAGATGCCATATAGCTTACAAAGTCAGACCATCCCTGATGTGTCCTCCTGTTTACATGAAAATATTTCTGTGATGCCAGAACAATCATACAAGCATACATACATACAAAACACACATTTGTAGTTCAGATAATTTCATGAACTGCAACAAAACATTGGCTCACAAAAATAGACCAGTGTACAAAAAAGACACAAACATGTGGATGGCATTCTGGTGGAGATTTACAGTAGATGCAGATCATACTGATAAATCTAGAGCTTGTGATGGCCCAGGTGCCCTCGGCCTTGGCTTTACACATTTCCCAGGACAATGATAGTTGTGGTGTAGTGTTTAAGGCTACATTTGTGACCATGAGCAAGTCACTTGACCTGCCTGTGCTCTAACAGAAATGTAACCAAATGTATCAGAAATGTTGTAAGTCGCCTTGGAAAAAGGTGTCAAACAAATAAGTTAATTGTGCAATGAGGACACAAACAACAAGTCGGTTGAAAGAGCTTTGTGCAGTTGATTCACACTGGCACTATCAATAGGAAAAAGTGCAGTGCCATCAGATCTTATAAACTAAGTAAAATAAATATGTAAGTCAATAAGTAATCAAAAAAAATCATTGTTGTTTTGTGGGAGTTCAAATCAATTACTAAATAATCCAAAAGAATGTTAAAATCAAATATGAAACCACAAAGTTGAGATTAGTTTTCTTTTTGTTCTCTGTTCCCAGAGCCTCAGTGTGTCTTTCTCTCTCTTATCTTCCCCACTCACTCATCAGGTCTTCTCATCAGGACAGACACATCTGCACATGTGGTCAACGACTAAGCAGCTTTCTTCCTAGCCACCTCAACCTGTCACCACTGGGATGCATAGAACCTGGCTTCATCATCCCACCACCACCCCTCTGCATGCACTGGATGATCCACAAAGCCAGAAGACACTCCTGCTCTGTCAGTGCTCAACAGGAACAACCCACCACTGAAGCACTGTTCTTCTTCCTCACTGCAGGGCCTGTTGAATGCCTTGCCTCTTGTCCACCACACTGTCTGACACTCCTGATCTCATTCCTTGTTTTTCCTCAACCATCTCTCTTGATTTACTCAACTTCATCTCTTCTTGTCCTCTGTCTGTCCTACTCACAGCTTTTATACTTTGTGGGTGCAGGTTCTTTCACAACAACCTATAGGGAATCAGTGGGGAACGCCTGTGCTGATCATGCTTGAACGTTAACAAGCAATCAGTCAAATTCCCTACTGCACATTCCCGGAGATCATACGGCCTTTCACTGTCTCGCACCCACGGCCACCTAAACTGAGTCACACTGTTTTTACAAAATAAATAAGCACCATCACAGACTCTTGACTCACTTCACATGAGAGGTAGACAGTCAGCATACAAAGTAGGAATGAGACTTAATTTATGCAAAATTACAAAAGTAACACATAATTAAGATAATAAAATTGTTTTGAGATATCAACATATGACAGAAATTTGAACTTCATGGTCAACCGCATTCTGCTCTCACTGTTTTGGTTTACCACCAAAAGGCCATACATTTTTTTTATGCATGGCTTGTGTTGCTTTTCATCTGCACAGGACCGATTGGTGTATGTTAATGTATTAATGTCAGTGTGCCAGTGTGGCAAGTGGGCAACAGCTGGTGAAAGTCTGGAAGGAAAAGGGGCTACTGGAGGGTTATTGTTGATCAAAGGATGAAAGAATATTACAATGAGACATTTTAGGACAAAGATGGTGGCTAGGAGTGTGTGAAATATCTGTTGTAGGAACAGGCATGCAGAGCGATGGATGAGTGTTACAAGAGTCAGAAAGTTCATTCTGCTCAGTATAGGGGTTTATAGCAAGAGTGATGCAGGTACAGTGGGGGCCTAAAAGCTTAGAAACACCAAAACTGCTGTAGGCAGACATACCACTCTGGAGAAGCTGGATCCTGTCGTATTCATGGTTTGTGACTAACAAATTGCTAAATATTCATTGGCCGCATATCCACGACTGGGTTGTGGGGTCAACAGCACATACGAGTTAGGGTGTAGCACATATTTCCTTTCCCTCAGCCACACTTCCCAGCTCATATTGTGTGAATCTTAGGCATTCCCAGGCCATCTAGGAGATATAATTCTCCTAGCAAGCACTGGGTCTTCCCTGGGGTCTCCTCTCAGCTGGTTGTGCCATTAAAACCTCTGCAAGGAGACATCCAGGAGGCCTCTGTATCAGATGCCCAAACCACTTCCTCTCAATGTAGAGGCACACAAGTAGTGTATCATTTTCATGACCTCTTCTAGTTATCAGATAATAGACATTCTGCTCGCAGAGCTGTGTTTGGTAAACAAATTACATAATTATTGCAAATGTGGCAGTACATTAATGCAGCTGTTGTTAACCCAACCTATAGTATGATTTAAGTTAATGAATTTGGGACTGGCAATATTTTTGGAAGCGTATTTAGACTTCAGCTTTGTGTTGCATTCAGGGTTTGGTGCCATGTTTTATTTATTTAATAAAGCACATCCGTGATGAGGAGTTTGAGCTGGTGTCTGGAATAAGCCTCCTGAAAGTTCTGTGAGGCTTTTTCCTACTGGGATGCCAATGTATGTGAAGGTCTGTAAAAGTTTCATTAAAATGAAAAAGAAGACAGGAATAGACAAATGAAAAAATGTGGAACCAAGGATAACGCAAAAATTAGCTCACAACACATGGTACACAAATAACATTTTGCCATGTTGTTTTCATTTTACCTGAACCTAAGGCGCATCATTACAATTTCTGACTGTACTTAAACCTATGAAAAACAATTACTTCTAAATTTTCTCTCTTAGCCTCATTTTTCTATGATTGCCACTGAATAATGGCGTCTGTATGGCACCATGTAAAACGCAATTATACTGAATGACTGATCTACTGTGATTCCTTCACATTTATCAAGAGTGCATTGCCCTGTGCATAATAAAAAGTACTCCGTTTATCCTCTTGGCATTATGCTCATAAATGTTTAATCCACTACTTTCTGCTTTGACTTCCAGCAATTTAGTTTTGGGATTATTATGCAGTCAAAAACTTAACAGAGGTGGTACTTTTTGGTACTTGTGAGAAAAAATGTGTTTTTGTTTTAAATGTGCCTTCTGCTTATGAACAGGCAAAGTGAAGACTTGAGTAAGAATAAGAGACACCATCCTGCTGTATTTTTAGTCAGTTTAAGTTCATATACATTGATAGCAGAGTTATAAAATGCAAATAAATTAACAACAAACATCCACCATGTTAATCCAGCGCCTACAGCAGTAAATCCAGCCTTGTTTATAAGAGATAAAACAATGGTAAAGAAAAAAAGCACAACTCTTTAATTTTTCTCACGGATAAGTGTTTATTTAAAGTTTCTAGAATGTAAAAAGAAAATAAAATGATAAAAGTGCACCCAAGTACTGGGCAAAGGACAATGGCCTTTTCGGAGAATGATAAACAGGAAGCTAGCCAGGTTGTGACATTTGAAGTCAATAACATACAATGAAGAGAATGACAGCCTCTAGGAAGGCAAACCCCATAGTATGGCAAGTGGACTTGAAAAGCCAAAATTCATTAAAAAATCCCTCAAGTCTCCTCTTTAAATTAATTTCCATTAAATCATTTACATTTAAATGTTATGATCTGTTGCTGTTTGTGAAATGACACTGAAGACTGTGCCTCAGGCAGATATTCACATTAGGTGTGAGGGAAAAAAATCCATAATTTATAAGTGGGATTATCAGTGTTTGTTACACAGGATCACTAAATAAGTCTCGTAATTAATTTCACATCCATTTGAAGGGATGAACCAGCCAGTCAGTGGTTACAAAAGAACGCGCTGACAGTACAATGGGTGATTTCGAAAAGACGTTCCTGCAAAATGCCAGAAGTCATGTGGTTATTTCGGGTTTCGTATTCACTGTGTTTCATGTTTGCTTTTTATTTGGTTGCACTTTGCAAGTCGAAATTGCAGAGCTATCATTTTCATAAGAGGATTCCATTTACAAATGTGGCTTTACTTTAAAAGAGACAAACACATTAACAATAAAACAGTCTCTTCAAATGAACACCATAAAAATCGGATACTTTAATTTAAGGAATTATAATATATTTATGTACACTTTTATCCTAAGGGATTTACACTTTCCATACTCCCACTGTGTGTGTGCGCGTGTGTGTTGGTTTGCCCTGAAAGAGCATCTTAGGTTTCAGTTCCAAGCAAATAAAAAACACATAGAAATGTCAAATGGCAGCAACATAGGACATTTGAGAAAGATATTTTTCTGTTCAAGTTTTATTCAGCATAACGAATACATTTTTGTTTATCGACAGCAGAGCCTTTTGGCAACCAGTCAGGTCAGAAGTAATGCTATGAAGAGCCTCCTGTGGCTTCAGAAGATGATATCGTCAGGAAAGACCAGAGCCTCTGCTCCATCTACAGCGTAAGCCCAGCTAGAAGACCATGAGGTGCAGACATGCTCCTCCAAAGGATCAAGGGTGGCACTGCTGTGGCCAAGAATCGGTAATGACTCAAACTTTAGTTTGTGCTTACACTAAATCTGTAACTGGGAATGGCGTGAAAAGGCGACATGGGAGCAAGCCAAGCTCCCTACTCAAACACAGAGAAAAGAATCGAGGGCTGAGCGACTACAGTCAAGCTGTGAACATTAAGCAATTCCGCTGACAGTCTGAAGGACATTTACCATCACAACTTCGTTATTAAACATGGAAGGCATGAAACAGATTTTACCAGTTCTCGTTTTCTACATTAATGCATTTTGAAAAAAACTATTCTTGCCTTTTTATTAATGAACCATTCAGATTTTAAATAAGGGGATTATTCTTTTTTTTTTATTTAAATTTGGATCAAGCCCTACTGGTTTTCATCTTCAGAGAGATGCCTATCAGCTGTGTCTGCATCATAATTAAAGTAATTATTACAAGCGTCTGTCTTTCTTAGAAGAAGCAGCTTCAAAAGGCACTTAGAACGCCAGGATTCCTATCACTGTAAATGAGCCTACCTTATGAATTGCTTCTTCAAACACATACAGTCAGTGAGGTGGCTTCTTTTGCCAAGTTCGACTATTAAAAAGGCATGCACATTGTCCACTATTAGTTTCTCACTCAAAATGAATTTTTATTCAGGTTACAAGACTTTTGAGGCAGGAAAACAAAAGGGCAGGTGGCAGGAGTTGCAATATGCCTTGACATCGTACAGCAGTCATATAATACGGGATGTTTCATGAACCTGTCTTTCTGTCACCTTCATAAATGGATTTCCTTATTAGCATAAATAATACATTGTATATGCATCTATCTATCTATCTATCTATCTATCTATCTATCTATCTATCTATC
>JANRMT010062838.1:8922501-8976712 GCA_026402145.1 Polypterus bichir lapradei | reverse complement strand
ATCTATCTATCTATCTATCTATCTATCTATCTATCTATCTATCTATCTATCTATCACTTCTTGTAGAATGTAAGGGGAATCTCACGGCCCCCAAACCCTTGACACAACTTTACCAACACAGCTCTGGTGCAAACACAATTATTTTATTTACAAATACCTTTCACAGGGTTCTTTCATTTCTTTCACTCCATCCACTACCTCTTCTTCCAGGGGAGTCTTGCTCGACTTTTCTCCCAGTGCTGACTCTCCATGTGAGTGGAGGCAGCCCCTTTTATGCCAGACCCAGGAGTACTTCCAGTGTCAGGGCACCACAATTGGGAAGTACTCATGGGTCAAACAGGAGCTTTGAAAAGTAGGAACAGCTCCTTCCAGCAACTCACCCTCCCCGGTGGCAGGGCAGTCTCTCTACCAGCATGCCCAGTGGCCATATAAATCGGCACAGCACCCAGAAATGCTGTCATCTGGCGTGCCAGGGGAGCTCTCTTAAATGACTGTTTCCCCTTGTCCATACACTATCCCAACCTCAATGCCAGTTAAGGGGACAGGGCACATCCCAAAAAGGATGCCAGACATTTCCAGGAACTTCTCACAGTCTTTAATATTTGTCTGTCTCTTTATAGAGTGTCTTTCACTCTCTTTACTATTTATCTACACAGCTGTGAAAACATATTTTTCTAATCTCATTTTCTCTATATAAAATATTTTGCTTAGTAATACTACTAGCAGCTACCCTAAAACTTAACTATTTAATTAAATTGACTTTGTTGCAACAAAAAACATTACATTATTTATTCATTTATTTATTCAATAAATAAAAAAACAGGGTGATTAGAAACCAAGGTGACATGATAATCCCAATCATGCGTGTCTTTTTCACAACTGTGGTTCAAATGTTAAAACTGAATTGGCTGTCTCTCTAGAGGAGCTCCCACCTGTTTGGATCAAAGAGCAAAGTTCCTCTTTTCTTACTGTGCCGCTTTCACAGTCCTACAGTAGTGGGACACACAGTTAGAGGTAGCGGTGGTCTGTGGGTCACATCGTTCTTTTTGGGTAGGTTTAAACTCCTTTAGCTTTTGATGACTCTCTTTTTTCCTAAGGATAGACTCTGGTGCATCTGGGGTATATAATATTCTCTCCACTTGTCTTCCCCGCACTATCTCAGAAGGTTCTGCCAGGATGAACTGTGACACAAGTTTTTCCCAGTGTGGAAAAGCAGACTCATTAACTGGTTTTGTGACTTTTAACACTAATGTTTGCAAACAGATGTCTCCTGCAGGTATTATTCAGTTTCCCACAGCTCCATGACTCACTCTGCTTCAGCTTTGTGACACTTGTTAGATTTCAGGCATGCATTGCTTTTGCTGAGACAACTTGTGCATTTGGTCTATGTGATTCCAAAACTCTAAATCTATCTTGTTTCTGATAGTAACTTCATAGTCTGTGTTTATATAGGGGGATCAGTGTCCATAGGCATGGCCCACAGAAGGATGGCCTGACATTAAGATCAAAATTAATGGCTCCTCCAAACAGGTCTGAAACCATAATATTTCTAGCACCTTCCATGACTGCTGGATTACGATTTTCCCTCAATTTAATGAGGCCTCTTGTGGATCAGCCACTTGCATTTTGACAAGCTGGAGGTGAGCACGCATGCTGGTGTTCTCTGTTATGCAAAGAGGAGCTGTTTCCTCCTTGCTACTCTACCATTGATTGCAGTTTTGCCTGGTGTCTTTCAAGTAGTTAAAATGTGAACACTGACCACAGGTGAGGAAGGTGAGGACAGCTGACCTACTGATGTTATTCAAGGGGATGATGGAACTTCAAGGAAAATTTAACAGCTTACAGCATGGACTTTAGATAAGCTGGTCACTCCTGGAAAGATGGACGACATTCCAAGCCTTCTATTTTTTGTCCATATTATTGGCTTGTTGTTCCCTAAAAGCACACAACATTAGAAATTGAGTTTGTGACTTTGTAATTTATTTTCCACAGATTTGTATTCATTTATTTCAAGCTTTTTCCACTTGCCCTTAAACCTTTTTGATAACACCACCACTTGGAGGTATGGGCCAAGGTTAGTCAGGTGTATACTGAACACAGCTTGTCTGGATCAGCTTTGATTTTTAATTTGGGCATTCAAAATATGAACCCATGTATCTCATCATCCTGCTTCCTGCAATAATGCAATGTAAAAGGTGGGCTCAGAAAATGGATTAATGTATGAATGTTAGTGGAGACTGTTGAACATTTTGCTTTCCTGCATTATGTTTGCTCACTTCTTTTCCCATTAGATAAAACTTCCTTAATAGTACCACTGCCTTTTGGGAGGCCACTTTCCCTGGACATTGGTCCAGTTTTCTAGTTTTGAGCCATCCTTTAATCATGTCTGTTCCTGGCAGTCTTTGCCTTACAAGATAATCAACATACAAACATAGACACATTCTAAATTCATCTTAATCCAATTCAGGGTTACAGGGGCATCAGCCTATCCCAGCAACAACAGGCACAATGCCAGTCTACCACACTCTCTCAGTCGTACTCACTCATACTGGGGACAATTTAGAGTTGGCAGTTAAGCTGCCTGTCTTTGGGTATGTGGGATGAAAACCAAAGAACCTGCAATTAAACCTGCTCAGACACAAGGGGAATGTGCAGGACACAAACCTAGGACACTGAATATGTGACACTGTACCACATAAAACAATAAACTACATTGTAAAAATAACAGCAATGTAAGCATAAACTCTACTATGGTCTGGCATGACTTTGTTCAGGATCATGGCAAGGGACAGATGTGCTGAACATAACCTTAACAATCCCTGTCTGTGACTAGGATTCCATGCAGGGTTGGATCCAGTCCTATGCCCTTCTCAATGTCCTGTACTGGATAAGCTATTTTAAAAACAGAGGGATGGGCAGATGAACAGAGTGAATTTACAGAAAATGCATACAGCATCATTTTCATTAATTTCTTCATTTTATAAACTCTTACTCCAACACAGTGGTGCAGTGCTTAAGAGCCTTTCCCAGAGCCCTCAGAAGCAACCCCAGGCATGATGCCAGTTTATTACAGGGAACACTCTCTCATACAACCACTATCACGTTCAGGTAGAGTTAATTTAAAATTTCTAGTTAAGTTAAAATAAACATCTATGGGATTTGGAAGAGAAATGGAGAACTTGGAGAATGCACATGAGGGCACAATGAGAAACATATAAAGATGCACACATGGAAATCAAACCCAACTCTCTGGAGTTGTGAGGCAGCAGCAGCACTAATCACCACACCAACTTATTGCTCAACAATTTTGTGCAACTAAATAATTTTCACGTACAAAAAGCCACTGTTATTACAACAAAGCACTTTCCCTGTGTTGAGGACCTGGTAGCTGCTTCTTCTCAGTTGATCTACATTTAGATACCAGACTCCCTAGTTAAGGTGTCTCCTAGTTTGAATATGACCCCCCCCCCCCCCTTCACTACCTAGTTTTATTTGTTTGCTGCCATTTCCTCCCCACTTCCCACAGTGGTTACCTTTGACATGCCTTCTTCACATTTCAAGCTTTATATTGGTGACAACACTACAAAGTAATAAAAGTACTCACAACCCTTAAGAATGGAATGAATATGAGTAATACAGGAAGGTCCACCACAAATAGCACTGGAAAGGATATCACAGAGACCCAAAATTAGACACCACATGGGTGAGCGCATCCATGCCTTAATCAGTAAGCAAAGTACCCTGTGGTAATCAAGGGCTCCTGTGTTAGCTGAACACTGAAATCTTACTCTGATAAGATGGAATACACAATAAACCAGATATGGAGAATGCCATCAGGATAGCATTATACAGTTGTGCTTGAAAGTTTGTGAACCCTTTAGAATTTTCTATATTTCTGCATAAATATGACCTAAAACATCATCAGATTTTCACTCAAGTCCTAAAAGTAGATAAACAGAAACCAGTTAAACGAATGAGACAAAAATATTATACTTGGTCATTTATTTATTAAGGAAAATGATCGAATATTATATATTTGTGAGTGGCAAAAGTACCTCACGGATTAGCACTTAGTTTGAAGGTGAAATTCGAGTCCGGTGTTTTCAATCAATGGGATGCCAATCAGGTGTGAGTGGGCACCCTGTGTTATTTAAAGAACAGGATCTATCAAAGTCTGCTCTTCACAACACATGTTTGTGGAAGTGTATCATGGCACGAACAAAGGAGACTTCTGAGGACCTCACAAAAAGAGTTGTTGATGCTCATCAGGCTGGGAAAGGTTACAAAACCATCTCTAAAGAGTTTGGACTCAACCAATCCACAGTCAGACAGATTGTGTACAAATGGAGGAAATTCAAGACCATTGTTACCCACCCCAGGAGTGGTCGACCAACAAAGATCACTCCAAGAGCAAGGCACACGTGTAATAGTCGGCGAAGTCACAAAGGACCCCAGGGTAACTTCTAAGCAACTGAAGGCCTCTCTCACATTGGCTAATGTTCATGTTCATGAGTCCACCATCAGGAGAACACTGAACAACAATGGTGTGCATGGCAGGGTTGCAAGGAGAAAGCCACTGCTCTCCAAAAAAAACATTGCTGCTCATCTGTAGTTTGCTAAAGATCACGTGGATAAACCAGAAGGCTATTGGAAGAATGTTTTGTGGACGGATGAGACCAAAATAGAACTTTTTGGTTTAAAAGAAAAGCGTTATGTTTGGAGAAAGGAAAACACTGCATTCCAGCATAAGAACCTTATCCCATCTGTGAAACATGGTGGTGTTTATATCATGGTTTGGGCCTGTTTTGCTGCATCTGGGCCAGGACGGCTTGCCTTCATTGATGGAACAATGAATTCTGAATTATATCAGAGAATTCTAAAGGAAAATGTCAGGACATCTGTCCATGAACTGAATCTCAAGAGAAGGTGGGTCATGCAGCAAGACAACGACCCTAAGCACGCAAGTCGTTCTACCAAAGAATGGTTCAAGAAGAATAAAGTTAATGTTTTGGAATGGCCAAGTCAAAGTTCTGACCTTAACCAATTGAAATGTTGTGGAAGGACCTGAAGCGAGCAGTTCATGTGAGGAAACCCACCAACATCCCAGAGTTGAAGCTGTTCTGTACGGAGGAATGGGCTCAAATTCCTACAAGCCGGTGTGCAGGAATGATCAAAAGATACCAGAAACGTTTAGCTGCAGTTATTGCTGCAAAGGGGGGGTCACACCAGATACTGAAAGCAAAGGTTCACATACTTTTGCCTCTCACAAATATGTAATTTCAATCATTTCCCTTAATAAATAAATGGCCACGTATAATATTTTTGTCTCATTTGTTTAACTGGTTTCTCTTTATCTACTTTTAGGACTTGAGTGAAAATCTCATGATGTTTTAGGTCAAATTTATGCAGAAACTTAGAAAATTCTAAAGGGTTCACAAACTTTCAAGCACAACTGTATATAAATATGCACTCTGAAAAATAAAGACATGCCGCCGTGTACTTCTTATTCCACAACAGACACTTTCATGACAGATGCACACTTAGACACTGTTAAAAATACACCACTCTGCCACAGACCAGCACTGCAGCTCATCTTAGGTAAGAGCACAAAAGTAGAAGCAGAGCATTGTGGGTGTAAAGCAGTGAAATATGAACACTGTCGATTTCATGGTATCAGCAATCTCCAACACTTTTGGCTCTCCACTAACACATCCTTTTTTAAATGGTGGTTTGTCGTGATACAGTCTTGCCCTTTTAGTGTCTTTGAGAATGATTACTTGTGAAGTGGCCTTATGATTGTCAGTGGGGTTGTCTATGGTCCTCATTGGAAAATTGTGGCCAATCACAAAAATGGAAGGGAGGGGTCCCATCTTGCTAAGACATAGAAGTTTGTTGCAGTGCTTTGGTGGTCCTTGGAGAATCATGGACTATCATTAGAGTGAGTCCCAATGTTAATTGCTTAATCAAGCTGCAGAGACCCACCGTGATCCACCTCGGAAACAATCCAAGACCTATTGCCATTAAATACAACAGTAGCTTGCAACCAAATGGTGGTAACCTGCAACTCACTTTGTGGTTTAAGAAACCCTTCTCACACACGTGCGATTAGGAAGCAGCCATCAAGTCCAAAGGTGAGTGTTACTTCACGAGGTAGAGGGTTGGTTGTGTGCACTGATGTCTCTTTCTCTTTGCCAACAGAAATAAAGAAGAAAAATAAGAATGCACCTACCTTGCTTCCTGGTTCACAGTGATGTCACTTCCGGTCATTTCTGATAACCACAATTCCGATCAGTCCCGATGACGTCATTTCCATCATGTCACTTCCTTCCACCATTTTGTCTTGAATGCATATGAAAACGTCTTAAACCAAATGTACTGTGTGTTTTGTGATCAGTTTTTTGATTATTTTGACCACATTTTTTCATCTTTGTCCATCAATTAATATACAGGAAAATTCCCCAACTCTTTTGAGTTTTCTCATGACTTATTTTCTCCACACCCTACAGTAACCCAATTTTCATGATCAGTGAGGCCAAGGCAAACACGAACTGTTAGGTTTATGATCCTAAATTCAAATGTTGAGTTAAATATTTTTCATTCATAGTATGACTTTACTTTTGTTATGAGTTACTGCTATGGCATTATAAACGTAATTTAGATTTTGGTTTAAAGATCATCTGCCACCTTCTTTTTTGTTACGAGTTCTGCCATGTTGGGTTCCCATTGCCACAACATGGGTCAGTGTCTCCTGAAGTTGTGTCATGTGATGTTAGTGACACAACAGCAGAAGTAGTGACCTCTACCATCTTACTTTCAAAGTGTTTCATATTTCAAAGTAAGGCTACAATTTGAATGACTATGTTTTCTGATTGTGATTTTGGTTCACAGACTGGTCTTTCATGAAAGGCACGACTGCTTCTTGTGGTTTCTGACTCTTGCTCTTCTGACCAGTCCCTATTTGCTCTTGTGACAGTATACAAACTGCTGAATGAGGTTTCTGTTTCTACATTTCTCTGAAAGTCTCTGCCCAGTTTCTCTAATCCCCTCAAGACCTCCATTCTCTGCTGGGTCTACTGCCCTTCATATAACTAGACATGCCCAGCCAACTGAGGAGCTTGCAGACCATGGCCATCCCCCTGCTTATGATGAGTTGTCTGCTGTCTGTTACAATATTTACTCACAATCCATTAATGGAAGCCGAGTGATTTTTAATGTTCTCATATGTTTCTAAATTTATTTTCAGGAGCCCCCACAAATATGATTTTTAAGGTTTCAAATGGGGGCCAAATGGTTAATTCGGAAGTTCCAAACCATGCAAAAGATACTTATTTTTGATTCTAGCATAGATGAAGAAACCTATGCAGTGGAAACATTCCTTTATTTTTATTTTAATTTTAAAAAATTTCAATCAATAGGGTAAAAAGTATAATTATGGACAAACATTATAATTTACTGTTGATACATTATTAATTGATCCAAAACTATTTTGTTGGGTTTATGGGTCACAAGAGTTAGACAGACATTAAAAGTGACATAAGCCATTGAAAGAATGGATCGGTTTATTGTTCATCTATTAGAAAAAAGAAGAAGAAAACATACACTTGAGCCGAGGTGGCGATGCTCCCATAGATGGCACTTGGACAGTATTGTGAGTCTCCAGAATCACCTTCATGCTACCTTCAAGAAGATGAATCTGACCAACAGCCCGCCAAGTGTAAATCCAATGAATTGCTGATATATGCATGCAGGGTCTGCAGTGTGGCAATGGCCTGTGGTATGAAGAGTTCTAAATAATGAACGCTACCTGCCTGCTTGGACATGCGACAGGACAAGTGAATTAGTGAATCTGTTACATTACACAAAATATAATTGGAGTACGGGGCCATTGAACTTGTCATTTTCAGAAGAAAGTGGTAAAAACAGCAAGAACTGGTGGGGTGAATCTTTTATTCATTTTCATGTCTAAATTCCACAAAGCTTGTCTGTGTCTACTGGTGAAAAAAGCTGTTCACAAAGAGGAAGATAAAGGCCTGATCCAATAACAAAGAAGAAAGGAGAAGATTTAAAAATAACTTTCTGCTTTTTGCTTTAACTTGATGTATGTCCTGGACAACTCAGATTGTATTATTTCCGAAAGTAAATGCCACACACAAGCTTAAAAAAAAAAGCATTAGTTTCAATTTCAGCACATTATACTGATTAAAGTACGCTGTAAACAGATACAGATGCCCAGACTCCAATGTCAACACTCATATTGAAAGACTTTAAAACATTCTTTGTCTTTGAAAGCCGTATATAAGAAAGCGTTTGCTTTATTTGCTTCCTTTCATTTTTTTTACCATTTTAAGCCTGCGCAACTGGAACAACCTTTTGAAAAAACTTTTTTTTTTCAACATGGAAAAGAAAAGAAAAAAGAAAAGGGAGGGAAAAAAGAACAGAAACAAAAACAGAGCAGCCAGCTGAGCAGTATGAAGGAAGAGAAAGGCGCCCCCCTGCCAGGGAAGTTGATGAATAATCTGCAGGCCCCAAGCTGAGCCTGCAGCTCGGAGCAGCTTGTATCCCACACTAACACTAATCAACCACTGTGAAACATCCATTTTAAACACAAATGAGATGGGCTTTCTTCTCAAAGAAGGAAGGGGGGAAATTTCAAAGAAAGTCAAAGCCACCGGTGTCCCTTTTTATTAAAATATATTGTTTTACAATATTCCTTATTATTTTATCGTGTAAACTTTGGGGCACAGCTATAGTGGAAAGATGAAGAGAAATAAATGAGCAAGTCAACAAAACTTAGCTGTTTCAAAGAAAGGTAACAGAAATAACTGAAGGAATTGTATATTCTTTGCCAACTAAAAAGATTGATTTGATTTGATATCTTCTACCTATTGCAACTTGGCTTTTATACACACATACATTCAGGGCCTGAAGATCCCAAGTTAAATGAATATATAGCCCAGTTTATATATATGGATATGCATACTTGGGTTATACTTATTGACAATCAATACTTTAAAAGGTAAAGCATAAATCCAGCAACAATTACTTTATTCATTTGTACGTGTACGTGTATACAGGAGATAAAACATTCATAAAATAGCCTTACAGGTTCAGAAGATCTAAATACATATATAAAAGCACTATGTAGAGAGTAATGTCTGCTGTATGTGTACAAAAAGGACAACAGTGTGTAATCATATAAGAACAGCACATGTACACACAGTATAGTGAGCATTGTGTTGTATAGAGAAAAGGAAGCTATGAGAACCTACAGTATGTAGGAAAAAAGTTCCATATAAGAAACATTTTGAGCAGACTTCGTCATTGGCACCAACATGTCTTAATGATTCCAACACAATGTTCAGTTTAAGAGTTGAAGGTGACCAGGATGAAACTGTCAAGTATATAACTTGGTAATGTGTACTCCTACTTATGACTTGTGTGACATTTGCACTTTGAAATCCTCGATCTGCACCAGCACTGTTTCAATCTCTTATGAACGGCCCATCTATGTATGATATCCTGTAGTTCCTTTCACGTCCATTTATGTATGAAATTGTGTGGCAGGGAGTGCGATCACCTGATGGCTAAGACTTTGGACTGTAAACTTAAAACCAGATCAATGCCCACCACTGACTCTCTGAGCAGCCTCATGCCAAAGACTACATCATTCAATGTCTCAGTTTTAGAAACATTGGAACATATTTATTGAATATACAGTGATCTATAAGTCACTTCAGGACAAAAGTGTCAAAAAGTGTAATAAAATGTTCCCAATGAAAATATCATAATTTTAAAGGGATCACTTGAACAATCTGTTTTCTTGTTTTTATGGTGTTTTGCTATTTTCAAGTATAGATGCATTTCTAAATAGTTTCCTCTTGTGAAAATGATAGCTCTGCAAAACTTTGACTTGCAATTTGCAACCAAATGAAAAACAAACATGAAACACAGGGATTTTTGAAATCATAAATAACTACACGACTACTGGCAGTTCTTCAGGGACTTCTCCAAGAAATTGGCCATTGTACGGTCTGTGCATTCCTTTTTAACCACTGACTGGGTGGGTCATTCACCCTGTCTGTCTGTATAGTGGACAATGACCTCTAGTGGACAATGGTCATGAAAAGTAGGAAGTTTATTACATAACATGTATTATTATTATTATCATTATTATTTGAAATGTATCCTGTGATTGTCATATTGCTACAGCCTATATTGGTTCTAACAGAAGACATAGGGCAGGTTTATGTGGTGCTGTCTGTGTGTTAATGTTTTAGAAGATTGTGTTTGTATTGAGGAATTTCCTCACCATGTGATGTGTATTCAAAATGTCTGCTTTGTGTAGTTTTACGTATGTGTAATGATTTAGATGCAATATCTGTAGGGTTTAATGGAGTGTATGTAACATGACACCAGTGATGGATACAACAATGGCTAATGGTTACCTTGTTTATTGGGTACTTCTGCATTTTATTTGTATGTATATTTCTAAATTGTGTGTTTTTGGGAAGCAACGTCAATAATAACTGTATTTATTTGTCTACCTGTGTTTTGTCTGGTCTTTTGTTGTGGAATATTATGACTGTCAGTATAGTTCTGTCCCAGTATAGTTAATGTGTGCAGTACTGTGGTGGGGGTGCACTCATAATATCAGTTGTAGTGTCTACTAATTTGTGCTGTAGTTCCACTTCTTGGTATCTAATGTTTGCCATCTGATTGTGTCTGTGTGTATAATCTGTCTGTGTCAGTAGTTTACAACCTGATGTGAGGCCTTGTGGCAGTATCTGCGTGTACTGTCTATAATGTCAGTGTCCTTAAGAATATATTTTCCATAGTTCCCATGTTTATAACTTCATCTTATAAGCCTTTTATAAACCCATCTGTCTTGCCAAACATATCTCCATGACGTAGCCAGCTATTTTATGCAAACTTATCGACACAAGGCTGATCGAGTTCATGAGGACAACTGCTGCGCAATATTTTCTGGGTCCAAGCTTGTGTTTTAAGTCGTGTGGTTGTCATGTTCGCTGTGATGCTGTCTGAATTATGTAGGTTAAGTGGTGTATACTGTAGTTTGTGTCTTTGTGTGGTGCAGATGAATGATGCTCTGTGTATTTTTTTTTAATTATTAATCTGTGTGTTGTGTAATCTAATTGAGATGTTTTCATCCCTCAGCACGTGGAAGTGTGAGTCGTTTTATGGTTGCTTTGGGGTGATGTTGTTTGTGTTTTGTAGATAGTATTCAAGTTTGCCTTTGGAGCTGTTTTAGAACTGTTCACACTTCTACCCTCAGCCAGGAGGTATAGAAGTATGAAATGCAGGACTTCCAGGCTAAAGAACTCATTCTTCTCCAAGGCCATTAGACTCCTAAATAACTGACTGGAGTTTATAACCATGGTTCACCTCATTCTGTCTACCTCACACAACTGTATTTGACTTGTCCATCACACACCTACCTGCACAATTACACTTTATACTTCTATTCTGTTTTTATACTTTATGCTGCCTCAGTTACTTATTATCTATCTGCTATTTATTATTTATGTTTATCTTTATCCGTTGGTTTTGTCATTTAGTGTGGACAGCAAAGAAAGAATTTCATTGTACAGGGAAACGTGTTTCCTTACTTTGCACAGGACGATAAACTTTGAACTTAAACTTGTTTGTGACCAGTGTATAACTCTCATGGAGTATGTGAGATTTGGTATGGCACATGTGCTAATGTCTTTAATATTGTAGTGTGCATGTAAGTATGGTTTGAGTATTTGTGAAAGACATTAAGTATATTTTTGAGTAAGAGAATATTTCATTTATTTATTTTGAAAAGTTTGTCCTTTTGGAACCCCAAGTATTTATATAGTTTACCATTTTCCATGGCTTTGATTCAGATTTATTATTATTATTATTATTATTATTATTCAAATATCTTTTGGCTAAATCAGGAACATTTCCTTTGGACTTTTGCAAACAGTTCATTTAAACATTGAGAGAACTGGCAAACTCCACACAGAAAGCATGTATCTTGCCAGGCATCTAAAGTCAAACACTGTAAATCAACAACGCCCAATGAATAAGCAGACAGATATGCATCTGATTATCACTGTAAGGCATTTTTAAGCCCCGTGTGTTAGTTGTAGTTTCAGGCGAATGAGAAAATAAAAAGTGGTAAAAGAAAGAATAGCCTTCTTGCTTGGCAAATTATATCAGATGTCCTTTAAACTAAATTTCTCCTTTCTGCCTCTCGAGTCACTGAATGTATCAGTCAAACCAATACTCATAATTTAAAATTTTATAGTATTCTAGTGTTCAATTGGCCATCTTCATTGGGAGTCACTTAGTTCTTTAAACTAAAGAGACGATAAGAAGCAGTATTCTTCATAATCTACTCTGTTATCTTGGTGTCTACCTGTGCTGCCTCACACCTCCTAGGACATGACTTTTGATTTTTGTCCCTGTCCCCAAATGTAGTCTGGTTAGCCTCCCTGGTTCCATCAGCATCTTCCCTCATTTCAGAGACATATACCTTCTGTTAAATGGTGACTGTAAATTAACCTGACCTGGGCAACTGTGAGTGTGGACATATTAAGAAGTAGCATTTCATCCAGAGGTAATTTCGGCTTTATGTTCAGTGCTTCCCTGGCCTTCTCTGAAGATTTTAACCCTGTAATGGAAAAGACAGGATCAGCAAATGCAGGCAGCATATAAGGGATACATGCAATTGATTTCAAACCATTTGTATAATTATTTTAAGCTGCATTTTATTTTCTGAAAGCTGGCTGTTGAGACTTGAACTTTTATGGCACAACAAAATTAAATACCTTTCTGACAGCACTGCCTGGCTGCTTAATTACACTTAGATTTATTTTTTTAGGATTCATGAGGCATATATGATTGGTAAACCAATGTTGTGCCTCTTCAGAGGAAAACTGAACAAGGCCAATGCTGTCAAAGCTGTGTGGGTTCTGATTTGCTTTGAAAGTTTCAGAGCTGTTGTGGAGTGTTCGATGAAAATATTTCTTTTTCTTTTTTTTTGGAACAGCTCTGAAGAAAAACTGAAAACTGATTTTCAGTTTCAATTTTTCCCTAACAATTCCCAGACCGATCACTGCCTGTGTGTGGTATTTGCACTTTCTCCATGTGCCCGTGCCTAGTAAATGCCACACACACAAACACATTTTCCTTTGTTAATCCTTCACCACACCTTCATCAATCACAATGTTACATCAGTCCTTGCAATTAGTCCCTTCAGAGCCATGAAAAAAAGTGAAGGGAAAAAACAGGGCTTAAGGACATGAGAGGAAAATGGTGAATTCAACTGCTGATGAAAAGGGAGTGACTGTCAAAAAAAAACAAAAAAAAAACAAAAGAAATGGAAACAAAATACAGACAACAAGTTACCAAAATCAAACAAGACCATGATCATGAAGCTGGAAAGTTGTAGTTGTTAACAGACAAAGCTGAAGTTCAAAATCGGGGTCAAAAGTAACCAAAAAGGTGAATCAAAAATGGGGAAAACACAGGCGATGGAAGGATTTAGCACTGAGCCACTGCTGTGAGATTGGCCTCTTGAGATCTTGTGACTCCAGTGGGCCTGTAATGGCCAAGCATGAAGCAGACGTGGTGATTGTGGATAAAGAAATGTAGGGTGTGGTAGAAGGGAACAAATGCCCATAGTTTAGATTGTGGTGTGAAAAGAGAATTTATTGTTTCTAAAATCCTGCAACAAGTAAGGGCCATAATGTTCTTCATGAAGTCCAACTTTATGATGACTCCCAAGTGGGGATTTTGATGGCACTGATGCCAAGGTTTCTGTAGTATATCTGATGTGTGAATACTGCAGCATTAACTCAAAGCTGCTATGAATAACAATAGTGGAAAATCTTCTAGTTGTGAGAGAATGGAAACTGGCAGACCAACACTCTAAAGCGACACATTCATTTACTCAGGATTAATAATGACTACTAAGATACAAATGATACGACTGATTCTAAAAATGATCAGTTTCCCTGTAACCTCTTAATGAAGGTGACTGTGAGCACAGGGCTGGAGGCTGCCATACTCTGTAGACACGTCACAAAGAGACACTTCTCTGTTTCAAATTTAGCAGGTGTGCATCTGTTTTGGAGCTTGTTGGGTGAAAACACACAGGATGAGCCATTACCTGCTTCACAGGCATGACAGAGCTTGAACGTACTTTTAAGTTTCAGTGGCATTTTCAAACCTCTTGCTTGCAAACTGAAAAGCACAAATGTTTAATATATGACAGAAGAGTAATGTGCTGCCAAAGGTATCTGAACAATAAAAGGCCTCAAAAATAGAGCAGCATCTGCACACAGATGTTGTTCTTTCTATTTATATAACAACTGACAAAGTTTTGATGTTCCAAAAAGAAAAGGATGACTGAGGATATGGAACTGCTGGAATGAGTTTAAGCTGTCTTGGTGTTGAACCTCCACACTGTACTCTTACCAGTTCCAGTCATCAAGCCATTTCCTCTGCTTATTTACTCATCTATCCATTTTCAAGTATAAGCTACTCTGGTAAAAATGTGGGCAGACCAGAACCTGCCCTAAATATGATACAGTACTTTCTATTTCTTCAATACATATTTATTCTGTCTGTGAAAAACATACAATCTCAAAACTGTACTGAACTTCTATCATCACCAGGTTAAGCTTCCCTTAAGTGCATCGAAACTGCAGTGAATGTCCAAAATAAGCTTTTGGAATACACCATCCATTCCTAAAGTGGGCTCCTATAACACTTCAACCATCCATTTTCAAATAAGTATTCTCTTGGCCAGTGTCACAGGTAGCCGGTGCACTCCAGGAGATCACTCTGGATGGACTGTTAGTCCAACAAAGAGCACATGCTGACAAACATGAAGGAAACCCAAGTGAACACAAACTCTGTAAAGATGGCCCTCCATCTAATGAGAGTCCAAGTTCCACAAGAAATTAATGCTGCCTACTGTCCTCATTTCTTCAAGTCAAGTCAAGTCAAGTCAAGTTGGGGAGCATGCACTGGTACAGCACGTTGCCGCACCCACTGCACGTCGAAACAATTCGGGATCCTGGTTGGCAACCCCCCAGGCACACACGCGGTCCAGTCATACCCTCCGGAAATGACCCTCTATCTGCCACAGCCAGGTGTTACGTGGGTGACCCCTTGGCCTGGTCCAGCCACTTGGGTCCCCAACAATGATGATCTTACGAGCCGGATCACCCTCAAGGAAATGGACCACATGGCCGTAGTGCCGTAACTGACACTCCCTCACAATGCAGGTAATGTGCCTCATTCGGGACTCCATGAGCAACTGCTCATTCGACACAATAGTTTACTCACATTTCTTCATTTCATTTTTACTCTGCTTATTCTGATGGGGACCACAGCAGCAAAATACAAAATGACTACACTATCTTTAACAATTATCTTTCAGGTCCTGCTGGAAATTTCTCAGGTGCTCCCAGGTCAGTTGAGAAGCACAATCTCTTCACAGGGCCTTGGGTACTACTCAGGGTTTTCTGTGCTTGGTGTTCAGGGGGCTTTCTAACTTCTTTCTCAGTCTACTTCAATTAAGTGGTCTAGATGTGGAGAAGCAGCACTTGTTATTGTGAGTAACACACAAGTATGATGTAGGAAACATGGCTGAGAAAATCTAATGAGCAGAATCCCATCAGGGAAGGGCCATATAATAAACACAAATCAATCAGAGCATGACTAGAGTTTACATTTTCAAAAGTGTACATTTTCACCCATCCACACTACAATGCTGAGGCGGTGTTTTTAGAAATATATGGCCCTTGAGAATGTTTTTGCAAGTCCATATTGTGATTGAAAGGTGAAAAATGAGACTAATGTTTATGTTTTTAAATGAAACCACAGTAGTGTGGATGTAATCTAGGAAGTGCCCCATCACACATTTCCTTTTGGTTTTGCCAACAACTGTCTAGCAACAGAGACACCAAAGCACAAAATGGTGGCACCCATAACAAAAACAAAATGGCACTATGGGAGAAAGTAACTTGTTTTCAACAGAGAAAAAACAGTACAAATCCAAAAATAAATGCAACAGTTACTTGACAACTAAACCACCTAAAATTATATTCTTAGAGACCAAAGAATGACTATAAGAATTAAAACAAAAGCCAAATCATGGGACCTTTTCCCTGTACCATCACTGATGGCTAAAATGTTCATAAAAGTGCTTCCACTGCACCAGTTCACGGGTGCTTGAACTTAATAATAATAATTCTTTACATTTATATAGCGCTTTTCTCACTACTCAAAGCGCTCAGCAATTGCAGGTTAAGGGCCTTGCTGAAGGGCCCAACAGAGCAGAGTCCCTATTGGCATTTATAGGATTCGAAACGGCAACCTTCCAATTGCCAGTGCAGATCCCTAGCCTTAGAGCAACCACTCCGCCTGACTTCCCCACGTGGGGCAGCTGCTCAACATTTAGTGCAGGGAACAAGTCACTGTCTTTCTGGAAACTGCTTCTGATTGGCAGTAATCTGTTCAGTAGTACAAACTAAAAGTCTTAAGTTACATTTATTTTTATTTTGTCGTGAACAGAAGAAATTTCATAGGGATTTTGCTTGGCTGTTGTCGTGGAGAAAAACTTATTCTCACCTCAAAGAAAAAGAGTTTTTGGATGAGAAATCAGAATAAGACTTTACTGCACAGAGTACAAAGGCACCTCAGTTCAATGAAGTGAGCCCCTTAGTCCGGGTGAGCCTTGTATTTATTACAATTTTAATCACTCAACAACCTTGCTTTACACATTTTCATTACTATCTGACTCCTATGACACAATTCCCTCATCCTATTAGTCTGTTTTCTCCCCCGATATTTCCTTATGCTTATTAGGTATAATTACTTTCTATTTTTCTCTCACCCTATTATCTTGATTCAAAGGCTACACTTTCCACTGGGCCCAGGAAATGACCATCATCTAATCACTTTTTCACACTCACTTATTTAATCTTCACATTCATAGCCTTGGGCTGGTAAATATTGGTGGTTTTCTGGTTATTTAGAAAAACAAAAAAGGAAAGGCATGATCCTTTAATAATTAACTCTTACATGACACAAAGCTAGCTATTGCGACATGTTTTACTTTAATTTGATTGAGATGAAATTGATATATAGATATAAATTCTCTATACTGTCAGCAACAGAATACTTGAAGGCTTTTAGCAGAGTGGGAACATGAGATTCATCATGAATTTTTATTTACGTTACTATGAGAGGCAGAATCAAAAATATGAGTCAAAACTGGAAATCCTTTTCCCAGTTGGTGCTAGATGCTCACAAACGTTTTTCTTTGATAAGTCACCTTGACAGAAATCATCAACATGTCTGCCGTGATGCTTTTTAACATCATATTTGCAAGGCAGTTACGCTTAGACAGTAAATGCCAGAGGGTCAGATGTCTGATGAGCAAGGATAGTCTGCATCAGACCTGCTTATCAGTCAAGGTGCTGCAACATCTCAGCACAATTATGCCTTTAGCTGGGTTGAGTTCATTGCTGGGGGGGGGGGGTCGGGGAGGATTTTTGACACCTGAAGATTGGACTGAACACAATATTTTATTGTTGTGTATCACAACTGCCAAACTGATGAAATAGTAAACCATTTCAAAAAAAGGACCACATTTACTATAAAACCATTCAATAACAGTGAGAAACAAACAGGGGCAGAATATTTTTTCAGAATGTGAGCTGATGTCAGAGCAGCGTTACCAAAACAAAGGTGAAGTCAAAAGATCCAAATTATGACTGACGACTTAAAGCTTAAAGGCAATCACATTTTGTGGTCTGTGCAACCTGGCAGAGAAATGAAGCTGACTGACTCCATGAAAACATTGAAAATTTATGATACAGATCCTAAGGGCATCTACAGCCATTCCAGCAGGATTCAGTAAGTCAGTAATCCACAAGTATATCTTAGCACTACTATTTGCAGTGAATTATAGGTACACATTGAAAAAATTGTTTTGATTATTTATGATTTTAATATTGTTTTGGATGCTGAATTTAAAAATCAAGTTTCTCAATCACCTAACATTTTTTCACAAAACACATTTTCTAGCTGTCAATTATTACGTTTTTTATATTTGTTTTACAATGTAATTAATGTCAATGTTCATTTGAATGATATTTTGTTTTAATTAATATTTTCTAATATGAAAATCTATATTTAAAGGAAAACAGTAAGAAAATTAACAAGAATGAGCACTGTTGGTTCATATGTGGAAACCTGAAAGTTGCGTATGTCTTACTTGGTCAGCAGTCTGGGCCTACACAATTTGCAGGTTTTCTGTGTGAGTGGGAGAGCAGAGCCAAGAAGTGACATTGGGTTGAGAAGGAATGGCCAGTTAGAAAAACTCTACAGCTTGGTGCCAAAAACATCATCAGACCTCGCTTGATGGGTCCAATCAAACTGTTGCTACCACCGCTTTATATTAGGTTGGTTTAAGGAAGCATTTAGTCAAAACCTCTCACAGGATGGAGCCTGCTTTAAGGATTTGTGTTGGAACTATCACGGCCTGTCTGAGGCTAAACTGAAAGAGGACATTTTTGCTGGATCTGATATTACAAAATTGATCTATGATGCAGAATATGATTATATGATTCTATTATTAACTTACAAAGTTTTAAATGGCCTCGCATCAGGCTACATCAGTGACCTTCTCCATCACTATGCTACTGTTCACCCACTAAGGTCCTCTGATTCTGGCATTTTTGTTGTGCCTCTCACTAACCTGCACGCTATGGGTGAAAGGGCCTATACCTGTATAGCGCCCAGACTTTGGAATGACCTCCTTAAATGAATCAGATCAGCTGACTCCATTTATTACTTTAAAAACAACTAAAACTGATCTGTTCAGGAAGGCTTTTAACTTAACCTGACATTCTGCCTCCTCTTTCAGTTTACCTCTCTGTCCAGATGCTCAAGATAATTTGTGTGTGTGTCTTATATCACAAATGATGTTATTTGATGAGGCTTTTGTTTTAGTATTGAATTTAATATTTTACTCTGGTTTATTGTTTTCTGTTCTGTTTAATGCCTTTGTATATCCTGTATCTAACTGTTTTAGCATTCTATTCAGGAAACATTTGTATCCAATGTTATATGTACCCTGCTGTTTCTTTCTGAGACTTTGTAAGCACTTTGAGCATGGGAAAGGTGCTATATGAATAAAATGTATTATTATTATTATTATTATTATTATTATTATTATTATTATTATGAGATGAACAACCTGAAATGAGAGGTGCAGGTGTAGAGGTAATTTCTAAGTTTTGCTGTAACAATAAATATTCAAATTATTAAAGTTTAAGGAAGTGGATGCAACATGAGTGTCAAAGTTCACATTTTGGATTCGCATTTGGAGTTTTTCCCTGATAGAGTAGTGAGTGAAGAAAGTTTCCATCAGGTTATCAAAGACATGGAAAGAAGGTACCAGGGACTTTGGGATGTCTATATGATGGTGGACTATTGCTGTACAATTTATAGAGTCACACCAGAAACAGTGTACAAATGATGGGCCAGCAAACATAAAAACCTTGAGAAGTGACAAACACTAAACAGGCTCCATGTAAGTCGAGGAATATAGATTGTGGTTTTCTATACATTTATGTTTAAAATATTAGATTGAATAAATATTTTCATGCTTTTGATTTGATTTGATATAACTTATAAATCCTAGAGGGGAAACTGTCCTGTCACATGACTTTTGGGGTTCAGAACTCAGGGTTTAAATTGATTTATAACAATATTGTATACAAGAATAAGTTGTGTAATTTGTTACATTTTAATTACATTTCTTTTTCAATTTTGTACTCAAATGTGATATGATGGAAACATTCTAATAATATTTTTACTGGGTTCATGAACGCAAATAAGAATATATATATATTCATAATTAAAATAATGTTTTTGAGTTTCATTTTGTAGACCTGTGCTGTGTTCCTGCTTGTTTCAGTTTATTTTTTAATGTTATTACAATGTATCATTACTCTTGTGTTGCTGTTTGTTTTCTTTGCTTTGATGTGGTGGTGGCCATATTGTATACTTTTGCTATGTTTGTTGCCGGTCATGTGATGTATATTGTTCTCATGTTCCATCAATATGAGATGGTGCCACACTGTTCAGGAATTGTACCTTTGGACGTAAACAATCTTTGTTAATGCCAGTTAAAGGCAACTATGACAAGTCAGCATTAGGATCTACTGTATTTGCTCCATATTTTCTTCCTCTTTCATTCAGGATGATGTCAGTATGGGTGTCTGATCCTACAAATTCTACAATGTAAAATGTGAGTTCAGAAATAGATTGAGAAATGAAGGCAGAGATTTATATAATAACAAAGCTGTCCACATTCTGAACCTCCTTTCAGGTAAGGAATGGGTGGAGGAGCAGGCACACTCAAATCACATGGGTCCTCATGCATAACACCGTGTGTAGGATTCACACTAAAACAACGCATATGAACAAAATTGTAAATGTGCGTATGCACAAAAAAATTCAGAGGCATAAAACTGTCCCTATGCCAAGTTCCACGCACTTCTCCTTTATAAATCCCAATGGATATGAAATTTAATGCACGTGCAGGCGCTTACAGCCCCACCTGACTCCTCCCCGAATTTTTCATATTTGAATATGCAAATCATTATTTTGTTAAAAGACAATGGCAAAAGCACATGGAAAAAAGAAGAATTTCAGCAAATGTGAAGTGGAGGCAAGGGAAAACTTACTATTTGTTGGCTTAAGCAGGGGTATAAGCAACAAAAAGAAATTATGGAGTGATACAGTGAGGTGGAGACACTCAAAAGTTCAAGTTCAGAAAGTCACATAGTGTCTTAAATAAATAAGAAGTGGTCAGATATCAAAGTCCATGTGAAAAGGCAAGTCGCAGCCCACTGTCTGCTTATTCTGTTTCAGACAATATTACAAAATCTGCCCCCCGTGTCATGGACACAACTCCAGGCAGTGATGGTGTAGCTGTGCCCAGCATATCTTCAGGTGCTGGCTGCTCAGACACCTCTGCCTCGGAAACCGCTGGGTGACCATCTAGCTGTGTTCTGATGAACGCTGTTCTGGAGTCACAAAATGCAATAGTGGATACTATAAGAGATGTGGCCAATGAACTAAGGAACATAAGGGCCGTACTGTGTGATATTGACCACAAACTAAACAATCTAGTTAACAAATAAATGCTACCTCATTCTTTTGGTGATCTCTGGCTGATGTAACTTGTCTAGCACCATTGCAATAGCAATGTGCGGTCAGTTGACCACTCTGATTAAATTTGGAAAACCGCACGTTGCTGCAAATTGCACTTTTATGTTTGCCAGTGTGGTCTATGGCTGGCTTGTCATCCCGGCCAATACCCTCAGGCCGCCAGATGGAGCCCTCCCTGCAGCATGAAGGTGCCCCGAAGACCAGCAGGGAATCATGGACAATGGAGTTTTCATCCACGGCCCTGCTGGATACCCCAGGGGCCGCTACAGGGAGCTGCAGGGAGGAGCAAAGAGTCATATGTGCCCTATAACCCGGAATGTGCATCATAGGCAAAGCGACAGCAGAAGTGACGTACTTCCGGGATGAAGAAAAGGACTTTTTATCTGACCCAGAAGTGATAAGGATCACATGAACTGGGGATTGGAACACGTCCGGATCAGGGACTATAAAAGGACTGTGACAGCTCCTAGACGGCGAGCTGAGCTGGGTGGAAGGGTGGCAACGCGTCTGGGAGTGCAGGATTGTTTATTGAGATTATTATTGTGTATTGGATGAGTATAGTGGAGGAGAGGGTGCTTTGTGCACTGTGCTGTGAAAATAAAGTCAACGTTTTGACTTTTATCTGGTGTCTGGAGTCTTGGACAGGGGTTCAAGGGAGCGATAGCGCCCCCTATCTGTCACACCAGTTCAACCACAGCGTAAGGAAATCTTATCTATCTGGATGAGAATCAGATAAAACCATCCTATACAGCTGAAATGGCAAGACTCAGTGATATTTGTGAAATAACTGATCATCAGCAAGTTCACGGTGAAAACCTCCTGTGGCTAAAAACCCACAGTGTGAGGCTGCCATGGAAATCCATGTGGCTTTACACTAAGTTTAGTTTTTATACAACTCAAAGTGTGCATGGAAACAGGCGTACGCTACATTTTTGTGCATACACATCATTTATACATGAGGCTCATGGTCTCAAGATGCCAAATAACCTGACGTGTCTGAAATTATGGAAAACCAGCAAACTCCTCAGTTTCATGTTTTTAGGGATTGACTGCTCCAGTATGTCACAGTGTGCACTCACCTGCCAGAGCCATCATTTGCACATTCAGCAGAGTCTCTGATACTGAGATTACTCTCTGGACTGACTTCCCACCATGTTAGTCTATTACAAGAAGTCTTTGATTTGTCTGGATGAAAAAGCATGAAATTATTTTCAGACAAGCAATGTTTGGTACAGAATGCACTAAGTATATTTTAAAGGGTAATTCTAAATTGAAAGTTCAAAATGAAAACCAAATATTTTAATTCGAAGATCCCTAGAGAGATTATTTTGTTCCAAAATTGAACCATTCATAAGAACAGCCCTCAAGACAAAGCGATGACTGCTGCCTACACATTTCCTTTTAATCTTTGGGTGACCAGACAGCAGACATTAGGAGGATGTCAGCTGTTACCTTGGAGTAGTACACGATGGGAAAAGACAGCATGACACGCAAAGACTATGAAAGATGGGAATCCAAACTTTGCTGCAATATCCTGCCAGGCTATAAGGACAACAAAAGTTAACTGTTAAATGCAAACTGACACTTTTTCTTGAGTTTGTAACAATATTGAAGTTTGTCTGTAGTGAGTAACATCACAAAGTGCATTTCAGTTCAATAAGGCTGTTTTCATTTTGAGCAGGCTTGTTCTTTACTCCTGTCAAAAAAATCCAAATCTCTTATTGTGCCACACAGATGCATAAAGACAGCAAATGGGCATGTTACTGGCAAATTTTCTTCACGTGTGTGTGGGGCCACTAATTGCCTTTCAAAATATTTTTAGTTGTTGTCACCACTGTATCCCTCAGTTGCAGAGGTGTGTGTCCTGACAAAAGACCCAGCGAAGCATGTTCATGCTGCAGGAATCTAATAAGTGCTGCAAAAACCAAAGAAATGAGCATCAAAGGAAGAGTTGCACAGCAGGACTGGTATCGGCCTGAACTTACAACCTAAGACACGCAGCATGCACTTGAGCGAGACTTCTCTAGAAAGTCCTCAGCAGTAATTAAAACCATAATTCCCACTGGCTTGGCATCTCATTAACAACAGGACGTTCTGCTTTTATCCCTGTTTCTCCAAAAACTTCACAACCATGAGATTAACAAAAGGACAAATATGAAAAAATATACTTTTATATCATATACAGGCCAATTAAAATATTTTACATTAGCCAGGAAGAACACAGGCTATTTTTTGTTGAAATTGTGTTTTAACCTCCATTTCTCTTTAAGGAAGAAAAGAAATGGAAAAAACTGATGATGCAGCTGAGATCTAAGTAAAAAACCTATTATGGCTATCTCCCTTTGGGGGTTTACTTTTCAAAGTCAATGAAAATCTCTTAATCAAACAGAGATTTGGTGTAGGTGCCCTGGATTTTTAGCTTTTCTGCAGTACTGTATTTATAGGCTTTTATCATACATAAATAAAGAAAACATGCTTAACCATAATTACAAACAGACCCTCACACGCAAAGACACAAATTAGACACACAAGGCCCGTGCAAACACAGCCATTTATCCATTTAGATATGTTTTCAGTGGAGTGCTACGGCCACACACACACACACACACTCTGCTGCACACACCTTATCAGAACACATATTTACCCAGTATAATAAACAGGGTGTTATGAGAACCTCTGCCGTCCACCAAGATTAAAACAAAATCAGGTATGATGTATGAAAACTATATTTATAGCACACAAAGAGTTTGCTTAAGGGATACTTAGAGTCACAGAAGTCATTTCTGCATTCATTTAGCGTGTTTTGATTTCATTCTGAGATGTTGTCATTTTCTGCGGTGGGCTGGCACCCTGCCTGGGATTATTTCCTGCCTTGCGCCCTGTGTTGGCTGGGATTGGCTCCAGCAGACCCCCGTGACCCTGTAGTTAGGATATAGCGGGTTGGATGATGGTTGGATGGATGTTGTCATTTTTGTTGTTATTTCTGTAATGTCAGCATGTCACTATTTTCAGTTTGTTTTGGGTTGCTTCTGCCACCATTTTGGGCATTCTGACTTTATTGATATAATTGATATTGTTTATCACAATGGTTATAATATGAGGTCATTGAGTCCCGCCCCCCTTTAAAAATGGCATTGCACTGATATTATGAGCTTGGCTTGAGTTTTGGTTCTGGATTTTCTGTTTTGCCTCTGGTCCTTTTTTTAGTATTTTTGACTAGACGTAGTGACTCAATGGGCTCAGAGTTTGCTTCATCTCGAGTTCAGCAAAATTGCAGAAATGGATAGGAATCTAACTGAACTTAGTGAAATGCTTTGAAGTCAATGGAGAAAGATAAATTAAACTAATTTTTTGAGTGGATTATAATGGTGCCATGGTCTTTCAAAGTGTCCCCGAGGGTTAAAGAAGTGTATTCCAACTATGCTAGAGCGATTATTGTGGCCAAATAGTTGCCTGAATGTTGAGGCAGCTGTACTAACCACTGTGCCACATCGCATCCCATATATAAAATTTATAGAATTAAATATCAAAATAGTAAAATATTTTGCAAATACCTGCAGATAGGAAACATGAATTCACTGGGGCTCCCCTACTACATATTCAATTGCAGGTACTCACCTCTCTCAAGCCAAAAAGTTCAGTTCCTTTATTGCTTTCCCTGCCACTTCTACCAAGTAAGTGCAACACTAAAGCACTGGGATTCTTCACTCCTTCTTGTCCGCATCAACTGCACAATACTCTAGGTATTGTTAGAAAAGGAGCAGGCTCAGTATTATACAAATACCTTTAAGTCATGACTACACCAACACATTTTCAGTTTCCTTCTGTTTGTGTGTGTTTTGTGTTTAAATGTATTTGCAAATTAGTTTTTAGAATAAAAGTAAAACAGTTCTTGTTAAATCCATACCAGAAGAAGAATTTCATCCAGTATAGCGGCTGATCTGACATATTGCTCACTACTAGGATCAGTGTTTTATACTCTGGGTGACTGTTCTATCCAACATTAGCCGCTACAGCTCTGTGATATTACACTGGCCTTGCAAAGCATTAGAGGGCGCTGGGGAAAAAAGTCTGTCTAAGCCGGCTGTACAGCAAAATTTTAGATAAATATCTTGGTGAACAAAGTCACTGTCGAAACCAGCAAATCTACTGTGGCAAACATTTTGACAAATTACACTGATCAACTTGACCACTTGTCTCCCAATAATATTTTCATGTATTTTTTTTACTCTGTTATTTCCACTCTGGTAGAACACAAGTAGACAAAGCAAGAAATCAAACCCTACATGCACTTCTACGTTTTTCTAAATGTAGAGTACAACACTCCATATCATGCCTGCTTGATCAGTTTATAATATAAAAGTCCTCTATGGAAGGACAAATGTACTTCAAGATCTACCCCCATATGCATGTGGCACGGTTAGCCAGACTGCACTACCAAGTTGGGTCCGATGTGAATTCAGAAATTTTTACTGTCATACAGTGTTCCATCAAGCAGAAGTTTTTATGTTTTAAATCATGGAATTTCAATACTTTATTTTTGCAATGCATTATGGTTATGCTGTTTATAAAATTAATTATTATTGTTTTCAATTTATTAAAATGTCATTTTGTTGTTGTTACAGATGTCACCATTTTGTCCCCTGTTGTTACAGGTTGTTTATGTGACATCAGCTGGAAGTTGATGCAACAATATTTAAGTTGGTAGTACAAGCCACTCATCAATCTAGTATTGGGATTATATTTGTGAGAATTTATGGTTATCATCATATGGTTCACAAACTAACAACTGTTTTGGTTACTGTGCTGTCCTGGAAGAAAAAGAGACACCTTGTAAGCAGAAGACCGAGTAACAAATGGAGTCATGAAAATGTATTGGGAAAGACGGATCTCTAAATATGCCTGCTAGGATTAAAACCAGAAAATTAGGCAGTGTGGTGCAGTGATTAAGGCTTTGGACTTCAGTCCTTGAGGTTGTGGGTTACTGACAATATGTGACTGTTAGCAAGCCACTTGACCTGCCTGTGCTCAAATTAAAAAACAAAAGAAATTTAAATAATTGTATCATAAGGGTATTTGGATAAAGGCATTGGCCAAATAAAATAAATGTCAGTGTACATATAAAAATCAAGCCGCTCATTCAGAGGAGTCAAACAGGTACTAGCAAAAGTCATTAGCAAAAAGCCTTTCAGAAGTTCAGTATCACTAAATAGTCTATGGGGATTTATTCACACATTTGGAGAGAAAATTGTCAAAAAAAATAACCCTTTTAACTGTCCTTCATAATTGGCATTAAGGTCATGACCCTGGGTGACCACACCCATAACAACCTATTGGTGTCATAACAACAAAGTCTCAAAATGTTGTCAAAGCAAACTGTAAATATGAATATTGTTAAATTTAATGTCAGAATGTTAAACAGAATCCCAAAAAGTAAAACCACTACTGAAAAACACAGCTGGGAGTCGAACAACTTTTAAATGCATTTGAGAAAGAGAAAATGTTAATTAATAAGACAAAGAAAAAATAAAGAACAGAGCTGAATCACAAAAGTTACATTAGGACTATACTAACGTTTGTGACGTGTGAGTGCATATGGAACAGCTTAACGGCTCTAGTGATTGTAATTCCACGCCGCTCCAGGGGTTGGTGCTGTGTCCTAATGGCTTTTCTCTTCCTGCCTCTGCAGACTGAAGATTGACAACTATAACACCACTGCCATCACTTCCAGAGTCCGTCCACCTGGACCCACCTCTTCCTGCCAGAAGGGTTTAAAACTGGAAGATCAGCCACATTGAATCAGCTCTGTTATGAACTCGTGTCAGTGAAGATGTCTTTGCAATTGTTGCGTGTTTTGTTTTTCAGCCTCTCAATTATACGAGTTTACCAGGGTGGTATTCCAAATCTTTATTATGGTCTTGTCTTTCTCTTACATGTTTCATTTTCTGACCTGTATAATTTCTGTCTTGCTGTTTCTTGCTCTTGGCAGAATTCTGTCAGAATCTTGTTAGCAAAGGTTCTCATTTGTGTTACTTATTTTGCATTCACTATTCCTCAACAAAAATATCATTAGACGAATGTCCTAATACTTTTGTTATTTTTGTTGCTGTAAAACTTTAATGACAACAGTGCACCATTTTGTTTCGGATTTTCTCGGAAGTCATGAGCACAGGGTGCACTGCTGTCATGGGCACCGTCAAGTTGTGGTTTCCATTGCTGACTATGAATGTCGACAGTAGCATGTCCACTGCCATGATAAATGGTGTTACACACCAACTCACATCTGAGCTTCAAAATAATAGAAATCAACAAAGATGAGGAGAAAGAAAAAAATCAGAATAAAAGACACCAAAACAACCCAACATTCATTTGGTAATGACTGCCGTAGGATTTGACACAGTGGCACAGTGGTAGCGCTGCTGCCTCGCAGTTAGGAGATCAGGGTTCGCTTTCCAGGTCCTCCCTGAGTGGAGTCTGCATGTTCTCCCCGTGTCTGCATGGATTTCCTCCCACAGTCCAAAGACATGCAGGTTAGGTGGTCCCTAGTGTTTGCTTGGTGTGTGGGTGTGTGTGCCCGGGGATTTGTTCCTGCCTTGTGCCCTGTGCTGGCTGGAATGGCTCCAGCAGACCCCCGTGACCCTGTGTTAGGATATAGCAGGTTGGACAATAACTGACTGGCTGACTGACTATCTTAGATTTGGTGTAAGGGGGGTTGGGTAGGGGAAGAAGAACTAAAGGAACACAAATAAGTTGTCTCTAAATAACATTTTGGTTTAGATAACAGATCCAGGTGACTAAAGTGTATCAGACCTCAACAGATTTCTCAGCAATTATGATTAATGTTCCTGGTGTTTTGAACTTCTGTTGTTGTTTTTGACATCCATTTTCAGATATGTAACCTCTTTGCTATTTTCTAACGTATTATTTTTCTTTTCTATCTAAATAACAGATTGGACGATTGCTCCTCTGTTTGAGTAAAGGCATTCCTGAATATGCAAGTGCATGTGAAGCGTGCAAAAGGTCCAAAGTCCTACTAGTCTGCCTGCTGCTCTTCTGCAGGCTTTCTGAGGTCCAGTGTCTCAATGGACTTCATTATTCATTTATAAATACCTACATCAAAGGGTTGCACTGTAATCCTGCTTATTATAGATCGATTTTCAAAGGCGGCTTATGTCATGTCTTTGAAAAACTGCCTTAAACTTTTGAATGGGTAAATATTTTTGCTCAAAATGTATTTTCTTTACATGGTTTGCCTTCAGAAAAAAATAATTTAGTGATTCAGAGCATACCAATGAAGACCCTGACAAGCATCAGTCATGTCACATTGCCTTTACCAAATGGCTAATGTGAGGTACTACCAGAATCTTCTTATATGGTTCTAGTCAATTTTTCTATCAAAATGACTATCATTGAATGATTTAGATGGGTAAGAATCTTCTGCTGCCCCTGCAATTCTGAATGCCTCTTTCGTCATTTCCTTATTAAATCAGATCTGTCCTGAAGTTTCTTCTAATCTTTTGAAATCAGTAGCCATATATAACAGATTTGTTGAAAAGAGGTGTAACAAATCTCCATGGTATTAGACTGGACATATAGTATTTTGTTCTGAGACCCTCAGCCCTAAACTCACATACCGCCTCACATTAGCCTCATAAGCTTTTCTTACCTAAGATTTCAGACGCACAAGTGTATCCTGGCATCAGAGCTAACATGTACATACATTACAGGCATTACTGACTTCCTGCTGTGCTTTCTGCAGCTTTAAAATAAATAGATTTTTGTGCATATGTACTATTTGTGAAGACAGACAGAGTATGTGCCAGGAGTTTATTATTCTGTAAAGAATAAATATAACAAATATTTTACTGTCACGTTGATAAATTAGAATAATTGATACCCTTCACTAGTGTATCACTCACATTAATCATGCATTAATGTGATTAGTTACAGTGTATGTCATAAATGAATGCAGTTATGTGCTGAAAAGTAGTAAGATCTGTTAATTTGTACATAATTGCATTTTGATTGCTGGCACTTGCTATAAAGTGTTACAGCTCAAATTCTATTAAGTATGTATGGCGGTTCAGTAAAGCTCATTAGCTACATGGCCCTTAATGATCAATACATGGGTTAAACTTGGTGCGCTGCTTTTAATCTGCTCCAATAACCATTTAATTGCAGTAGGAGAGACAACTCCTTGAAATCAACAGCTTTCCTCAGAGCTTTTCTATCGCTAAATTTAGGCGTGCCTAATTTCATAGTGTTGGATTATGTCTTGGTTGGCCCTGCAAGAGAAGCTGAGTCTGCTGCTTCATGGCCATTTTGAAAAGGGATGGTGTCTACAGTAATTATAAATGGAAGAAGGGGGAAAAGGAGAATTTAGGAGTGTCTAAGGGACTGTCACAGACTGACTGCAACCAATCAATCAATCTGTAGCTCACCTCAAGGTCCATGGTAGTTTTCCAATCATTGTTAGGTCTTTAGCCCCAGGAGTTGTGAGGACCTTGCAGCACTTTGTCAAGAACATGGAGGAGTTGCCTTGATAGCTAACTGTAACGATAAACAGGTAACAAAATGTCAAAACCACAGTAATCAAAAAAAAAAAAAAAAAAAACTGGACTATATGAGAAATCAGGACTAAGCAACAAGCTGGAAAGGCTGCCTTCAATATTGCCTTATGAGAATATGGAAGTGAGGTGCACTATGTAGGGATTAGCTCCTTGTTCTGTTTCACTGCTCTCCCTTCAAGTGTAGCATGCAGTTAATATTCCTGACTTCAGCCTCTAAATAGTAATAATGTACCTGGAATGACATGCATATTTAAGCAGTGCAGCCCCCTATCCCCTGGTGCTATGTCATTGTACCCTTTAGCCATAGCAAAAGTCCTCCACTCTCCCATTTAGGCCACCTCTGAAACTGTGGAAAGTTTCACATCTGTTTCTGAGTTCAATCTTGGCCTATTTTTTGCTTTATGTTTCAGATCTCACCATGTTACAGAACACTGTCTTTTGTCTCTTATAGCCTCCTGTTTTATTACAAACTAGCCCAGCAGTGTTAGCAAGCCCTCTTAGTAAGATTTGTTAGAGATGTCATGCCAAAACACAAATTTAAAATTGGCAGTTATCCTGAATGACCAGGCCCAGCTAACACACTAAAGCATTTATAATAACCAAAAGCAAAACGTCAAAACACAAAACAAAAATATGGAGATTAGAATCTAAAAAATCAAAACAAACTTAAGTACTTGGACCTTGCTCAGTTCAAACTCAGTGCAAGCATTTTCTCTTTGGAATGTGGAGCTTAAGTATCAGCTATTTTCAAAATGGCCACTATGGTATTGTCATGATGTTTTTGGCTGTTTCATTGGTCTTTTAATTTTCAATATGCGTTGCTACTGATGTTCTGAAGACCAAAGAATTAATTTTGAATGTTTCTTTTTTATTCATTTTTTCTATGTGAGTTGCTCTTTTGAGCACCTGGTGGTAATCCACTGATGCCAGTTGCTAGGGCAGGCATCACATGACATCACTAGCACTACAGTATACTACTTAAGCTCCTGATGCACTGGGCTGTTTGTCCAGAATTATGAATTCCCGCTAAACATTTGTTGTTGTTTTCTTTGTAGGTTTTGTAAGTCCAGTTATCAAATTACAGCTCTGCCTTTAACATGTCTAACATGTTGGCTCTGGGTAGCTGTTATTTCTCTGAACCTTGACTTGCTGCATTGTTATTGACTATGATTATTGTCTTATGTATTAAGACTTAATTTTTAGCTTCTTGATTTCCTGGTTATTTTTGGTCTACCATTTTGGCTACAATACATCTCCCAATGCAGTTGTAATGGAACCTAATAGTTAATTTTGTGAGCTATATTGGCTCTACAGTAATGTGCGTGTGTGTGTTTTGCCTGCAGTGGACTGGTCCTGCCTTATGCCCTATGCTATCTGGGATAGGCTCCGGCCCCATTTGCGACCCTGGTTTGGCTTAAATGGGTTAGAAAATGACGTGACAAATCTAATACTTACATTAATTCTTCTACTTACTTTAATATACACCCTGTGAAGGGGCTTTCTCAAAATGTGTTGCCTATTTATGTATCACCTGTGAGCGGGTGCTGTCAACATTGAGTTGTGTTTTCATAATCTAAAGACTGCTAAATGGACACGAATATCATAACACTGTAGAATGACTTCATCCACTATCCTTCTCCATGCCTCTCCCGGTTTGTCAAGTTACTCAGATATGTCTGATTGCCTTCTACAACATTCAAGTGGGTGTTTTCCATATTTCTATTTGACAGTTGTTTTATATATCTTTTAAGGTTTGAGTCAAATATCAATCAGTCCATTCACCTTTTGGTTTTTTATTTGCTTTTACTCCTGTATATGTCTTATTTGGATCTCTTTAGATTGATTTGTACAAAAGATTATTCCCTATGTTTCTTGAAATTTCACACTATTGATTTTGTCTCTTGAAGATTAAAAGTGTTTTTCTCATGTTTCTTTCGTATCTTTTTGTATTATTAACAGTTCAATTTTACTTTTGATGTTTGGCTTCAACCAGATTTTCCTGTTTATTCCTCTCATTTTTTCTTTTTTTTTATAGCACGACCATCATGTCATAATGTGTCACACAAAATGCACCTCAGATTCCCACTAATATGCAGCATTCAAGGTACCTAAAAGGGGGTGCCATGAAAATAAGCAGGCAAAATGGAGAAAAGACTATACAAAATGGCAGTGCTGACGTCACCAAATCAACAATAAAAAATTTGGGTGTGAAGGTCAGTAGGCTTTGCACCCCAGGAACCAAGTTTCCCAACCTATTCTATAACATTTCAGTAATTATTTAATACTCTGATGCTGATCTTTCTGTTTAGAAAATAGGTCATTACGATAGCAATTGATGAGAAGAATTCATAATTAATTGCAGAATTACAGTATTTGAGGATTCCTCTAGAGCGCCTCTTTCTCTTGCAGGATTTGGTGCAAAAACTACTCGGCACATTGTCATCTCATAACAGGCTTAGATTTCAAGTTTGGTATTTTTCCATCCAGCTGTTTTAGCTCTAGACTGTCCTCAAGAAACTGTGACACACAGACATACACAGAGAAAGGCACACACACACCCATCATCAAGATACCGATATTTGCAGTATCAGGGGATCCTAAAATGTTGAGACCCGTTGAAAACTGGAGATTGAATTTCTGAGAAATCTAAAGTTTTTGCTCCTCCCCAATAGATGACAGGTTATGGTAAAGGAGGGCACAAAGCAAAAATGCCAATATTCAAACATAATATCTAATAAAACATACTAATTTAAACACAGGAACTGCTTGAGAAAACCAGAATCCATGAAAACCTAACACAGCGTTTCTTAACCTTTACGTATTTGCGACCCAAGTTTTCATAACAGTTTTAATCGCACCCCCCTAACGTTTTTTTGAAAGAAGCCCGCTAATACCAATTTGTTCTTTTTTAATTAATGATATATCATAGATGCATATTTTATTATACCTACTTAACTTTTGTCGACATTTATCTAACTCTATGTTTATTTTTCTAGTATCAGAATGTAGTTTAAGTTAATTTGTTTTGGTTTCAACAGATTTTTTTTTCATATTTTTGATTCTTGTTTTCTTTTTTTAACATCTTTGCGCCCCCCTTTTTGTTACTTCGTGCCCCCCTAGGGGTGCCCACCCCACAGTTTGAGAACCACTGACTTAACAGCTTAGGTTCCACCACTGTTTTTTCCTCAACCTCATCCATTTGCTTCATCTTCTACAGAGGAGCACAGCTGAAAAATCATCCATCACTTTAAAAGACTCCAAGATCTGACTCAGAAAAGGAACCTCAGAGGTTTTGAGATGTTCAAAGATGGACAGCTCAAAGGCCAAAGCAATGAGTCTCAATGAACATCTTCTCTCACCGCCCATGTACATTTCATGTTCTCACAGTGACAGGCTGGCCCAACAGTGAAGTTCTTCAAGTCTGAAAGTACCAGCTTAGCCAAATGAGATAAAGGGAACTCCCCCAAGTTAAGTGAGGAAGTGGGCTTTTGATTTGCAATGGCAACTGTGAGAGTATCAAATTACTGTCTTCAGTCTCCCTGCCCTTTCCATCAGTCCTGGATGAGGCCCCAGATGTCATCAACAAGAACTTGGTGGAGTCATAGCCAGCCTGTTCATTTGAAGATGTAAAATGCAGAGGGGTGGGCACTGGGTGATTTCTCGCTGGTGTCACCTACGTAGCTAAATTTCTTCACCTGTGTCCAGTCTTGGAATTACACACAAGCCCTTTCGGCCTTTCTGTTATGTTCTACATGAGTTAGAAACAGAGATACACTGAAATTATTTTGAGAGAAATGATCTGATCAGGAGGATAAAAAGGGGCTTTCAAAAGGGAAAAGCAAGCAGAAAACAGAAAAAATGACAAGAACAGTGAACTAACCTGTTTGTGGAAAAGAGAGAACTGTAGTGGAGCAGAATTCAGCAACCAAGCTAACCAAAAATTAATCCCTAACCAAAGAAATCAAGAACTCCTGCAACAAAGGTGTGTTTTGAATCCCAAAGCTAGAGTGCACAGGAAGCTGTGGGCACTTGATAACAACCAGCCTGGCAAAATTAACACAATATGGCTGTTGCCATCTAAAAAAAAACGTAAAATACTGGTGTGGCCAGAAAAAGGGTTTAGAAAATAATGTCATAGGTATAATAATAAATAAATTGTACTAAAAACTCAATGATAATTCACAATATTACATGGAACTTGTATAAACCATGTTACTGACCATTCATGTGTTGACAATGATGAGACCCAGCTGCTGTGCAGAGGTTCATGTTTATCCAAGTACCTGCTTTAGAAAATGGCACATTCTTCTGTGTATTGTCAGCCTGCTGTATCAGATCCACACCCCTAACCTCTCAGTCAGCCTCCTCAACCTACTGCAAGTAGCCAAGACCTGCTGGTCACTCACTATTGATGCTCAATAATGGTGCTCGATGGTTGCCCAAGGCAGCAAATCTCACATGCAAAGGAGAGCCTTTGGAAAATTCAGTATGTTTCTCCCTGGACCTTTACATTTTCACCATTCGTATAGCATAACACAAGCTGAATTACTTTTGTGTGTGTAAATCCAAGCCACGTTTATATGTAAAATGCAAAAAACACAGTAAGAAAACACTAATATGTTAGCATAATCATTGAAGTCATCAATCACAGGGATGTACTAATTATTGATGGCATCTACTTCACACTTCTCGACTATCTGCTTGTTCATCAAGGACACAGGTCATCACGGCCCACTTTTTATGCTGATGTGTGGGTGGCAAATTCATCAGGCATTATTGATGACATCTCTCCAAATGACACACTTACTCAAATCTATAACCCTTTTAATCCCCACATTCTTTTATGAATCCGCTGGTTGCAGGAGAAAGTAAAGAGCATCACTCAGGCGCACAGAAAATCCAGAAACATTTTTGCAATTATGTAGTAATGTTTATCAGGCTATGTCAAGGGATCAGAGAGTCCCAGCAGATCAGAAGCAGTACAAACCCTGTGATTAGCTGGGATTCCTGACACGGCAGAAAGGCTTTAAAGAAGATTTACTGCCACCTGATTAATGAAACTTTGTTTTCTTATTTGTGGTTTGGATGACAGTGCTTTGTTAACTCTCTGTCTCCTGTCCTGCTCTTGCATGCTTGTCTTAAAACATGATTCCTTTCATAAAGAGTAAGCTCTGAGAGTAGTTCAAATATGGGTAGTAATCTCTGTTTTTGTTCAAGTCCACCCTACATTTCCCTACCTGTTTTGGGTTTTCTCCCCTGTTTGTGTTGCCTTCTCAGCCTCAGCTTTCAAAACTAAATTAAAGATGCCTGTTTTCTCCTTGGCCTCCATACAGTCACTTTGCTGTGTGATTTCCAACTTGGCCTTTCATGCAGCACTAGTTGGTGCTAATCATCTCCTCAAGGCCATCAGCACACAAACCAGTACATATTGGCACGGTTTTGACCCATAAGTCATAAGGTTGCTGAACAGTTAGTCATATGAAGAAATACTGTAACATGACAAAGCGTATATTTATACATATATTGTCACCGCCAGGAAAACTTTCAGTAAAAATTGGGGTCTTAGCCAGATAATTCCATTTAATGAAAGCAACACATAGGTATTGTGGTTTGCCACAGAAAGAAAAGTCAGGCAATCAGGCCTTTTAAACAATGAAACAACCACGATAAACTGTTATCAACTTATAACAAATCCAGTAGCTCAGGAGCTCCTTCCACGATTGGATTCAGCAACTGTGCCTGTGGCCTTCCATTTCCTGATTCCATTCTTACAGTTGAAACTGACAGTTTAAACCTCTGAGATGGCTTTTTGTAGCCTTCCCCTAAACCATGAGACTCAACAATCTTTGTTTTCAGATCTTTGGACAGTTGCTTTGAGGATCCCATGCTGTCTGTCACTCTTCAGAGGAGAGTCAAAGGAAAGGAAGCACAATTTGCAACTGACAACCCTAAATACCTTTTCTCATGATTGGACACACCTGTCTGTGAAGTTCAATGCTCAAAGAGCTACTCCAACCAAGTAATCAGCATTAAGCAGTTACATGCATTCAAATCAGCAAAATTACAAGGGTACCCAAATTTTTGCACAGCCAGTTTTTCACAATTGATTTAATTTTATACAACTAAATACTGCTTCATTAAAAATCTTTGTTTGGAAAACACCCCGGTACTCCTAGGAAATGAAAGACATACCACTGTTATCTTTTTTGTTGAAAGGGGAGTCAATTATTATGCAGGCTGAGAGGGGTTTTTTATATGACTGTAAATACAAAGTTGTTCCCCATGATGGGTTTAGCCAATTAAACTTTGGTGATAGCACCTGCAACTTATTATGGAAATGCCCCTACAGGAGGAAGTTTTGTGAATTGTTGCTACGCACGATGGTTCCAATCAGTGAAACCTGGTACACTCAACCGGCACTTTATTCCTCCTTGAGCAGCACTGGGTACCCCTGCTAGTACAAAATATACAAAAAATACTGCATTCACTTAGAAGAATTGAAATAAATACAATCCAAAAAACGAAGTAGTGGCTGACCTAGACAAATGGGATTTATTAACTGTTTTTATCTCAGAAAGTGGCGGTCTTCTATGCTACTACTTTCAAACAATTGTCATACTTGCAGTTTGACGGTGTGGTGTTTTTGGGGCCCATGACACAGGTTGTGCCCTTGGTGGCAAGGGGTTCTCTTCACTTTCAGAAAAAAGGAGAGACCATAAAATGTCAAGGCAGTATATGGATGGGGTCATCTTCCTCTTTTATTAAGTAAAACACTTAGATGGGGCGGTAGAAGAACTCAACACTGAACTGTTGTGTCACCTCGGGCTTAGCTGGTACCTCAGTAAAATTAACAGATTTGATAATAGGAGACAAGACATGTCTGAGTTAAGAACTATGAGACAATGTTTTGGTAATTTGACGGAATTTTATATGGAAGAAACTAAAATAAATAAGAAGAAAAAGCGAGTACAATGTTATCTATTTTGACTTTCAAACGCTTTTCATGCAGGGTCCCATGAGACATTAATGATCAAACTAGAAGCAGCAGGGATTCATGGTGCAGCATGCAGATGGTACAGAACTGGCGTATAGACAGAAGTGGTGCGAGTATCTCTTTTGGAATAAGGAGATGTCAAAAGTTGAGCTCCTTGGGGGTCATTGCTGGTGCTGCTGCTCCCTTTGGCTTAAATAATTTAGATAAAAATTGTAACAAACAAGCTGAATAAATTTGCCGATGGCACTATGTTGGGTGGAGCAGATATCCTACCTTCAGCAAAATCCCTACTCAAGGAGATGGATAAAATGTAAATTTCAAGAATATGCAACAAAAGTTTAATCTACATAAATATAATCTTTAATATAGTGTGACAGGACACCAGTCTGACAGTGCCAGTATAAAAAGGAGAAGGATGAGAAAAAAACAGACTGGAGATAACAGACAGACTCATTATGGTGTGTCTAATGTTATGAGGATCCAAGGTAGTGGTGTTATGGGTCAAGGGCCATTAGAGGTCTATCATACTCCTTGTGTTCCTATGGCAGGAAGTTTGCATATGGAAGGCAGGCAGACACAAGGTGCTTACCTGACCGGAAGAGCATTTGTGCTTTCAATTAGCTATTCTATGACATGGGGTTAAGCAGGGAAAGCTCCGGGAGTCAGGCCACCGGGTTCACTAAAGGGAGTACCTGACTCTGGAAGAGGTCCCAGGGATTGGCTACAGTCAAAACTGCCTTTTGGCAAGTCAAGAGACAAGTGTGGAAAGGGCTCCTTCTAAAAGAGAGCAGGATAAACATTTGAGGCAAATGGGTGATGGTGTGTTGCTTGTGTAGGAAACGTTGGCCATTGGGCTCATTATCACCCATTCTACTGTACAGATGGATGGTGATTGGACCTATGCAATTAGGCACTGTAGGCCAGGAGGGGTTCTTCATCATTTTTTTTTTACTTTACTTTACTGACTATTTATCCTACCTTTTTTTATTTTTGTCCAGTAAACTTTTATTTTTTGATAAAACGTCTACAGTTAGAATGTATAGTCATGTTTCAGCCAGCATGTCTCCCCTGGCAGGGGTTCAAAGTTATATTTCTTGTTTGTTCTTTCTAATTTTGTGCCATTTCTTTGTATTTAGGTTTCCTTTACTTATCAGGTACATTTTCTTTGTGTTCATTTGTAAGTGACAGTGGCCTTGGTTATGTCCTTTGTATTTTTTGGGCGGAGCCACCTGCCATAGGAACTATGGGAGGCCTTTCCTTAAATAGGATGGAATGCTGTTCATTTTTAATGTGCCAGGGAGTGGAGAGTTATGGTGAGTCCTGTCTTTGATTATTGCCTTTCAATTTTCTGCATCCTTGCTCTGTGCTCTGTTTTTGACTTTGCCTCTGAATTTCATTTTGGGACTGTGATAATTTATTTTTGAACCTCTTTTGACCACGCTATTGGATTCTATAGTGGGTCTTTGTTTGCTGTGTGTTACCTTGCCTTTCAGGCAATTCCTTTGTGCTCTTAAGAGTTTTGGGGCTTGCACAGCCTTTTGTTAAAATAAACTTTTTTATTATATAAAGATCTTCTTCGGCCCTTTGGGTTTCTAGTTGGGGTTTTCTGATGGCGTTTACCACGTCTATAGGGCAACTTTGGAAGTGTTTTGGTACCTGTGCTTTTGGAACTCCCCAGTATCTTGACATGTTTATTTGCTGGCTAAAGATAGTCAAAGTTTTTATGAGAAAATTCCAGAAGAAAAGATACAAGAAATGATGCATAAACCAGAAGTCAGAACACAATTGACAGAGCCCAAAACACTAATTAGAAATCAAAGTCAAAAAGTTATATGCAAGAAGGCAAGTACGAAAAGAAACATGAAGATCACACTCAAAAAGTAGTAGTTTTTATCCAATCACGGATATCAAGGAACAACCCAGAAGACCTTTGTACATTGCTGCGCCATAATGTATTATGGGATTGTTTCAATAGAAACAGGTGATGTGAACACCCAAAACAGTGGTGCCAATTGGCAAAACAAACTGGTGTTGAGACTGACACTAAAACACAACTTTTAAATAATATTTCCAATCAAGAAACTATGGAAACAGATTCTCAGTGTGTTAAAGTTCTCAAAAACATACCGCATAATTTACAAACACACAAAGAATTGAAGACAAATGACAGAAAATGACAATCCTGGCAATAAACTTATAACTTGAAGGACCTGAGAATTCTTGCAGACTCATCACAATCCTCAGAGTCTCTTCTAAGTAGTGCAGTGAAATCACTGATGCTGCTGTCCATAAGCAGTGGAACACAAACACAGACAGCAATTCAATGGGAAGAAAGCTGGAAAGTGCAAGTTCTGGAGTCTGAACCACATTGGCCGACTAATTGGAGGAGCTCCAATTGGACAGAGAGCCCTCCCAGTTAGCTGTGACTGGAGACTCTTTGTCTTGGGTAGAAAGGGAGATAAAGATGTGCAGGGAGCACAGAAACAATAGTAGGAAATGAAGAGGTGCTTTCCTAGTTTCTTGTTGAAGGCAGAATACCACTTTGGACAGAATGAGATACATTCATTTTTTATAAGTAGTGAAGTCACTATAAATAAAGTATTCACTAATAAGTCATGATCAGAATGTAACTGAGTGTTGCTTTTAATTTTCTGTCAGTTCAGATTTATAATATTTATCATCATCTAAAGCATTACAAATTGGCAGCGCTATTGTTTTGTGTTTCTTGGTTGTTGTGCTGATTGGTTACTTTGGCCCTTTTCTATCTCCTCTCCTGACATTTAGTCTTTAAAATGACTTTTGTTTAATGGATGTTAAGCAGCAATAAAAGACCTCACAGTTGCCTAAATTGTTTGTGTTAGAATGGCACGGGTGTTCACACCATTGCTCATCTTGCATGAACAGAGTCAACAGAGTTTGTTCCACAATGTATCCATTTTTAATTCACTTCAGGGTCAGAGTCTTTTCGGTCAGCACTTGGTACAAGGGAAAAACAGTCTAGTATAGTAAATATACTTAAAACTACAATGTCTTAAAATTTTTAATTTAACAGGGCACACTCATGGCCAGTAAGAAGGTGATGTTAGTGAGTAGTCTTGCTTCATTTTGTTAGCTTTGTTATCTATGTGTGGGACATGCTGTACTCACTGGAATGGTGTATTTCAACTGTGGAGCCGTATGTTCATACAGGCACTTTCAAGACGCACAAGAGATTCTTGGAACAATATCCTGTTGAGAGTGCTCTGACAACTGGTGAAAAAGAGGCAGGCTACTGGCACCAAAGCCAAGAAACCCTTCTGTCTGGACCTCAGAAGCTGTCGCCAACATTCTGGATCATATGGAAAAAAGTCGAAGCAACAATTATAACAATGGGCGGGTGTGTCACAAAGGTTATGACAGCATGAATATGTTATGGGGAATGGACATTTGCCAATGTGAGCCATCTTCAGCACAGCCTTTAAAATTTTCCATTAATTTTCCTTTATAACATTCTCCAATAATACATACTAAAACAATGAATGACCTTTTTTGTAGCATTTGCTTTTCTTCTTTACTAATAAAAATCTTAATGACATTGACACCAAGACTGGGCTACTTTTTAATCTACCAACCTGTATTTAATGATCTGGCAGCTTTTGCTTCAAGAATGCCAAATGAAATGGACACTGGATGGCAGGGCACCTTGGACAGGACATAAAAAACATAAGCAGGGGATATAAAAGGAACTGATCACATTTTTACTGAAAAATAAAACTTGTATTCCGAACTTTACTCAAAATGTAATTTTCAATTTATTTATATTGGGATACACACAAAAGTTAAAATTATTCAGATGTTTAAATATTGGAAACAAGAACAGAGTGCCATCGAGTATATTATCATGGCCGATTCTGTTATGTTATCGGAAAGATAATAGCTATATGAAATTTCTCAACCAGAGTGTGGGCAAGAAAGAAAAATCACAAACACATTACCAGAATACTTTAGAGAGAATAGTCAAAATGTCTGCAGTGACTAATCTTCACATCTCAGTTGTCTTTGTTAAAAACAGTAGACAAGTCACTTTTGGTTCCCTAAAATCTGAACACATACAAAATTCCCAGTCTGTTCCAGTTTTTAAAAGGCATCATAAAACATAACTGCTTGGCGACTGGCACCCCTTCTAGGCAGACTTCATACTGTCGTGGCAGGCTTTAATTGCAATTGTGTAACGGAAAAAAAGCAAAAGAAAAAATGTATAGACGGTCAAAAAAACAGCTTATTTAATATAATATAGCAATGTGTTTCTCTGATTTACTTACAATTTTTTATAGTGTTATTTAATGATTAATTTGAGATTGGATGGCTTGTTTGTTTTTTGCATGGTAATACAATTTGTATTGCAGTCCTCTAGGAAAATACTAAATAATTAAAGTTACGATTATTATTTTATGTGTATCTTACAAATCTGGAGTGTCTTGTGTGTTCTAACTTATTTCGGAGAGAGCTAGTTGGCTAATATAAGTTCACCAGGTATAATGCGTGTATCACACAATGCATTGCTTCAGTTTTGTCCAATACTTGGCTTTGACTCCTGTAAAAGATAATGTTTTGACCTGGGAGTCCCTAAAAGTTAGAAAAGCACTTTCAATGATGCCCGCTAGAGGGAGATATACCACCAAACCCTGACGAGTTAAATGGGTAAACACAGAAATTTCACAAAAATAAAAAGATCGTATTCTTCAAAAAAAATGCTGTGTCACACAGTGAAGCTCCACAAAGCACAATGGCAAACTGGAGTTGCCTAAAAACATAAGGCAATCCCAAGTGAGCACTGTCCCAGTACTGAATCCCAAGACAAAGTCAAAAAACAGAGCACAGAGGTCAAAAAAAATCCCAAACCAAAAACCGCAAGTATGGGAAAAACACAAGAACTCTCAAAAACTCTACAGCACATTCAAAATGAACTACCAGAAATAGTGGGAGACCTTCTGGATTTATAGTGCGGACTGCAGTTCCTGGCAGTGATCGGGATGTGGCCCCAGCTCTTGGGGGACCACCCACAAAACACATGGAATATAATCCAGGCAGTTTACATACACCAACACAATCAAAAACAAAGTATAATGCAAACAAGCAATGAAAGTAACAAAATAAAATTAACAATGCAAAACTAAAACATGAATTTGAACCCTGGCTGAAGCACAACAGGTAAACGCAGTTTAGTAGACAGACAAGTGGATGACATGACAGTTTTTGTGTTTAGTAGACTCTTTAGCAGGTCAAACCATGTAGTAATGAGACAAGAGACAAACAAAGATAAAACTGGTTTCATTTGTCCTGACAGTGTGAGTTGCTTAAGGTGTTACAGTAATGCAGTAGCTGACATGTCATGCTCGAGGATCAAAATCCCCAGTAACTATTTAGAATGCCCTGAATGTCAAGGTGAACCTGGAGAAAAGTTTTATTATATTAGCAAATCTGAACAATGTCCTGAGACCAACAATTTCAGAGTGCAGGAGCTCCAGCAGCCTGTCTGGTGTTATGTCATGAAACGGGGTCAAATTTCAAACTGTGACCTTGAAATTGCATTTGGACAGAGAGACTGGGTGGACTGATACTTCTTTCTCCTTTCAGGATGAATACCCACAATTACTTCTCAACCCACTTTGGTGTTGGAGCTTAAAAGGATGCCAGCACAAGGTGAAGTAGGTGATAACCGCAGCAATGGACCAGAGTGAACGCAAGTCAGGAAAATCTTGGGCTATATAATGATGGCTGCTCTCAAAACCCCCAGCTTATTAAAGGGACACGATATATAGCTGTAATTCACGATTTTTTAAGTCCAGGTTGTGCTTAGCTGATAATGCAATAAAGATACTTAAAGTGAAGTGTTACCCCTCTGACTTGAGGGGGCAGCTCTTTTATTAGCCCCTCACCTTTGCATCACCTGGCTGGTAACGCATTAGCGCACTTGTGATCCATTCTCATTTATTCAAGTGCCATAATGTTTTCTAATTTCAGGGATATCTTTCACTGAAGCTGCAGTCAGGGGATTTTCTCCTTTTTTTCTCTTTCCTTCTGATGCTTGCCTTGAAATGCCACTAATGTTAAGAACTGACGGTAACAAATCCCTTTTTAATTATTTCGTTTGAAGCACAGTAAAAATGTAATAGTCGATCAAATAAGAAAAAAAAATGAAAAGGGGAGATCTTTGGTCACTTCTGAATTGAATAATTAATAGCAAAAGCTATGAAAATTTCAGAAGAGAATCTTATTCACTCGACCACCTAAGTCACTTTGAATTCCTCAAAAAAAAAAAGATGTCGCTTTTTGCTTTTTTTTTTTTTTCAACTTTCGCAGTCGCTGTCTCATATTTCTCGGCCTCCTTATGAGTCATAGAAAATTAAAACTAAACCACAAGCTGGTTCTCAGCCAAACGGCGTTAACTGACTTTTTTTTTCTTTGAGCCTTTGATGTTGGCAGGGGGCATGTGCGCTCGCAGTGATGGTAACGAATGATACTTTAAGCGATTCTTTTTTATCCGGCTAACTTAATGAAAGATTAATGGGTCTGATATTTTTCCTTGTTTATGTTTTATTTAAAAAGTAAGCCACGGTCCTTGGAACCTGTTAAAAGCTCTCCGGCAGCCTCTCTAATGACTTTATGGATCACTGAAGCCAGAAGCATGCTTTCCTCCTAGGCCTGCCCTTTCTGCTGCTGTATGTGCAAATGAAAACATATGTGCTCCCTGCTCCTCTTATCTGTGGCACTGGCGAGGACACAGCCGTCTCATGTCTTACCTGAATCACCCCCAACACACACAAACACAAACACACACATGCACACACTTTTTTTTCCTTGGGCCTGACAAATGAAAGACTTTCATTGCCTTATTATGCACAGATTCTTTTCATCAACCTAATTAGTGAATCGATGCTTTGTCGCATATCAAAGGGACTGTGCTGAGCAAACAGTGTGGCAGGGGGCGGATAGACACAGTTCAAGTGTGGCTTCTTCCTGAAGGGAGCACTTTTATTTTCGCCGTTATTACGTGTCAGATTAACGTGGAGGTGCAGTCTGTGTTACTACTGAGGGACAGACCTATTTGCCCTAACTGGGGTGTGTATGTGCTTATTGTTTGTATGTCCACTTGAATTCCTTGTCCTTTGATTGCACTCAGGTAAACAGTTGCCTACTGCATATTTCTGCATTACTTTGTTGCCATATTTACTGCTGAAAAGTGACAAATTAAACCATGATTGTCTGTGTTCATTGCCCATTTCCCTTTTCTAGTTCAAGAGAACCTGCCTCAAGTGGAAGTTTTAGGTTGTCTTCCAGAGTCATTATTCAGCACAAACACAAAAAGAGCCTGACATTCCACACAGAAGGTGTGTTGTGTTGACCTGAACTCCATATAATGGTAGAAAAAAATAGTAAATAAATAAATAATAATACCAAAACAAAATGGTTATGAAGTTAGTTGGGGAGGCATATGAAGAAGTCTGTCCTCTTTTTTTGAATTTAGGGTTTTGCAGAGCCATTACCTATCACAATTTGATTCTGTTCTATTTTATTTTTTTGTCATTTGTTGTCCTCAAAAAATCATTAAACTTTTGTTTTTTTTGGGGGCTTTGAGGTCAAGTAGTCCAGTGGTTGGATTCATGTTTTGCTTTGTTGAATTCTAACCATTGGGACACCACATTGCTTTTGTATTTTTTGCTAGGCTGCACAACCATAAGTGTGAGCTGCATGATTTCTTGGCTGCAACATAATAAATGTCGGCATTGTGTTTTCCAAATAAGGTATTTTAAAAGACGTTTCTGTGCAACCTCTTCTATTTGTATCCTGACTTTGATTCTTGTTTGTTGTTTTGGCTTGATGAATTCATCTCTTTTCTGGTTCTCTACCCTGTTGCCACATCGTTTTTGACTCTGACGTTTGTTTTGTGTTTTAGGCTCTGTTTAATTCTAATGTTGTAACTTACTGGCATCGACTCCAGCTGTTTTTTTCCTAATTAAAGTCCATTTATGACTGCTTCTTCCGTACACTCATTATAATACCAGCAACAGCGAGAACAAGGCAGAGCACACATATGCTTACACCCGCATTAACAAGACTAATGCCCTAGGAATTGAAGTTTTTGAACATATACTGCATGAACATGTTAAATCCACACAGCCACAATCCTAGTAAGCTACTGTGAGGTAGCCATTATGCTATTCCTGAGGGGAAATGGCAAGAGAAATAAAAAAACTAATGGAAGTTTTCTCATGGCCAGCAACATGTGTGCAAGTGCTGGAGTAAATTGGCTCATTTAAGTTTAGAATTGCAACTTGCTGGATTACCATTTGGACGGCTAGTGATTTCATAGGTTCAACATTTGATGAATGTCCCCAATTTATAGCACAAAATAAAAACAACCTGAATATGTTAGTCAAACTCCCTCATCTAAAGCCCCTTAATTATTACATGTACCGATAATTAGGCTTCTTGCATGTCAGGGCTTACCATAAAAAGAGTGGCACAAATGCTTCTGGGCATCCTTTTAAGAGACAGGACTAATTGTGCAAAAGCACATGTGGCCTACCATCTGGAGGAGAAGGAGGAGGAAGAGAGTGGGATCCTCGAGACTTATAATGCTTCGGATCTTATCCTTTCATTCACACAATAGAACAGAGTTTTTTCATTTTGCGCCATGCAAGGAGAGAATTAAAGCCATTTTGGCAGAGGCAAGTAACCTGTGCATATGGAAAAACAAACCAAAACAAAACAATTGAAAGGAGACAGTATAGGCTAAGTGATCTGCAAACATCTATCAAGCCTTCTACCTCTGCTTTAACCCGAAGTGAGCAAAGAGATAACAGGCATGGCACTGCAGCATGAAAATAAAGAAAAGCTTTAAAATGCATATTTATTCAGAACTGAATAGTTAGCGCTAAAGGAAGGGCTTAGCTACAAAACCTCCAAAGTCCTGTTTTACTAAGAAAAGCAGTATTTGCTTGGTAAATATTTCAATGCATATTTTTTAAGGTTCACCTTAAAAAATTTCCCTTGGAAAATTGTTTTTTGCTGTTTAACAAAATGTGCACTGAAGGAAGTAGGCACATTTAGGGCAGGCCAAGAGCGGGTGCTGAAGAGACAGTGGCAGCATCAAATGAGTACAACTGAATGTAAAAGAGCACCGTGCCCCTTGAAAACAATCTGCTCTTTGCACCCTTAAAATATTCTGATAAATGACTACTATAAAATCAAAAAACTGCCAAAGCTTTTGATGTTCTTGGACCATTGTTATTACCTGCTCTCAATGTTTCTATTAGTGAAGGGGTTGTGCCCTCATTTTTAAGTATGTGGTGGTGCAACCTTGTCTAAAAAAGGCAGATTTAGATCCTGGAGTGTTAGCTAATTTTCATTACCCAATTGCCATTTCTGGCTAAAATACTAGCAATAATTATTAATAATCAATTAGTTGATCATCTTAATTCCAGTAATTTATTTGAGACCTACCAATCTGGCATTCGGCGTTTTCATGGTGTTGAGATAGCCCTCCTGAAAGAATTTAATGACATCTCTCTTCTTTCTGAATAAGGCCGAGCAGCAGTCCTTGTCCTCTTAGACCTTTCTGCAGCTTTGGATACCACTGACCAAGAGATCTTGCTCTTGCGGCTTGAACATCTGGTGGGGCTTAAAGTGGCTGCTCTTAACTGGTTCAGGTCATATCTTACTGGTAGACACTCTTTCAGTTCCACAAAGCACAAAGGGTTCATAGTACAATATCCCATTGTGAGAGCTTCTGTGAAACACATAATTCAGAAATGAGTGAAAAGGTGGCGCACTACTGGGTCTGTAAGCGATGCACTGAATTCAAGGTACCCTTCTGTCTGCACCTTAGAGGAGGTCACCAACATTGTGGATCAAATGAAAGTAGTCCTCATAATTCAACACAGCGACAAGTAGCAACATACAGGATGTGTCAATGGTTATGTCAGCATGTACTACATTGTTTGCACTTTTTCTTGTGCTTCCTGGCATAACTTTTCCTTTGCCCTACAGAATGCTCAGATGGCTGTAGATATTTTTTGCCAGTGTTAATGTAAAGAAACTATAAATTTACTGACCTGTGTAGAGAGTACAATAAGATTCTTACTTTCATGTCTTCAACAGACTAGTCATAGTTATACAATGCTAATGACAGACAATAACCACAAAGTCACAGACTAAATACAACAACAGACAATAGCAAGAGGAGCAAACCCATCAGGTGCACTCATGGATGGACCACTACCGAGATCCTCTTATGTGACTCAAAACACAGTCAGAATGGAGGTCTCAGGGTGACGTCAGGGTGGCCCCATCTCTTTGGGTGCACCCAGAGGACACAAGGAATGGACGAAAATGTAAAATGACAATGTACAGTATAATTATTACATCATAGACAAATATAACTGCACAAAAGTATGAAAAAAATTCAAAAATAACAAAAAAAAAAAAAAACAGAAAATAACTATTAACTAGGGAATAAACCCTGATTGTAACATAACAACTGGTAATGCATGAAGGGAGTTAAAAAAAAAAAGTACTGTATTTTCTACACATCCTGAAGGAAAAACCTCTCAACCAACCAGTACCTGATAGACAGATGATGTGGACTTGACTCGGACACAGACAGGCGGACATGTTGTTTGTCACCACCACACGTATTTTATTTACAATAATATTTACAGTTAAATGGTCACTCAGACCCAGTCCAATGTGCACAAAACACCCCCAACACACACAGTCCTGGCCACAAATGCCTTCTTCTCGGGCCGCCTCCACACCTCTTTTGTGCCTTGTCCTTCTTCCACCCGACTCCAGCCCTGAATGAAGGGAGACGGCCCCTTTAATAGTCTCCCGGATGAGCTCCAGGTGGCTCCCGGCATTCCCTCGTTGGCCACGCCCCAGCGTGGCGGAAGTGCCAGCTGTTCTCCCGGCAGCTCTCCAGGTGTCCTTCCTAATCTTCCCCTCAGCACTTCCTGGTGTGGCGGAAGTGCTGAGGGAACAGGTCCCCAAGGCATTGGGGCGCCTCCTGGCGGTGACCACGGGCCCCTGCAGGGTGGGGCTTCCATGCCCTTAACCCGTGGCCCCCAAAGCAACCAGGAAGGCGGCCCCCACGTGATCCAGGGTGGGCGCAGACCCACATCCGGTCCCTCACGGCGTCCTGGCCGGGTCGTTGCCCCTGGCATCCCTGACAATAGATAGATAGATAGATAGATAGATAGATAGATAGATAGATAGATAGATAGATACCATAATTCGGATCCATTTTTCCTGCCTTTTATGAACTGAATTCACAATCTTGGCAGCCATTTGATTCTATTGCCGTCTAAAGTGATTGTTGTAACAGGGTTACTACAATTTATAAACAATGCCTTCCATTTCTTTCAGCATTGCCAGCAAAATCCCTTCAGACGTCAGGTTTTGTTCTATCTTTTTACATCAGATGCCAAAACCCCATTTGATTCTTTTAAAATTTTGAATCCTTAAATCCAGATTTCTTTTCTGCTTAATTTTATTCCTCTGTAAAAGCTTGGGTGAAATATCTACGAAGTATTCTTACCAGTTCCCTGCTCCAACTTTCTCCGTGATTTCCTTGGCTATTTCTGAGGCTTTTTAAGAGGTCTTTTACTTTTTCTTGTTGGAGTTGTACTGAAATAGTATTTAGGTGTGTCTTAACTTTCACTGTGATTTCTATTTCAACTTCTCACTTTATTTCTGAGATCTCTTTGTTTGAACATTTTTGCAGTCTTTCCATTTTTTGTTAATTTTTGTGATGTTTTCATTCATACTTTTATTTTTCCATTTTCAGGGTTTTAGTAATACATTTTGTGAATAAATCAAAATGATTGGAAACAGCTCAATCTTTTTATAAATTACACATGTTTTTGTTTTCTCATTTTTTATATTACAGACCCCCTCACCAACAACTTGCCTTTTTCTGTATGTATTTGGGCATTTTCCAAGACTATCTCTCTTATTTACACATTGTGAAAGCCATTGTGGTCAGGACTGCATAAGTGATTTTCCGTTTGTTTATATCTGGTGATGTTTATGGCTGCCGCCATTTTGTGTGTCTGTTTTTCATGAGTGCCTCTCCGGAAGTGATTGGTGACTTTATTGTTCATAGACAAATGATGCTTATGGCTGGGGACAACTCTCTAAAAAGTTTGTAATGAACAGTGGCAGCATCTGCAGCTGAAAAGGCTCCACCCACAGGGTTTCTTACTAAAAATTCACCCCCAATTTCCTTCAGTCCATTCAAAGAACTTTAAACCATCATGTTGCACAGTCTCGTTTCTCATAAAGTTATTTCTATCTATCTACAGTATCTATGAAACAGCTATGGAAAGACAGGTAGCGTGAAAAAAAACTGAGCAAAACAGAACAGAACAGAAGACTTGACACTAAGAGAAAAATAGAAAGGTATAATTGCTGTTATCAATGAAATTCATTATTTGTTTATATATCTTGTTGTGTTTTGGACTATATGTACGTGTACATATTGTGGAGGACGCCACTTGACGACTGGTGTCTCAGACGGAGCTGCATTGTAGTCTTTACCCAGCTGGGATGCCAATGGCATGGAGGGACAGGGGAAGACAGCTTGATCAAGGCATTGCCTCCTGTGAGCTGCTAGGTGGCAGCCCCCCGGGTTACAGTGCCACCACTGATTCCCACAGGGCACACTGGGACTTGTAGTTTGTTGTCTCAGTCCTATTGGGTCCCATGGGTACAGCCAAGGGATGCAGAACTTAGTTGAGCTCCAGCTGGGCCACAGCTATGGGACACCGGAAGTACTCTTGGGTTTTATATAACAGGAGAAGCCCCGCTTCAGTCTGGGAGCCAGAGTCAGGAGGAGGATGAAGCTTTTGGAAGGACTAGAGGAGGATGAAAGAAAATGACAAAGGGTGCTGATTTTGAGAAATGCTTACCTCTGTAAAGTATTCTGATTGAGGCGTAAGCAAACTCATGCCAAAGGTAAGAGTTTCACAAAATAAAACCCTTTTGCTTATTGAACTTGTGTCCAAGCCTTTTGTGTTAGGCGATTGGGGAGCTGCAGATTAGGGACCACAGTATATATATATGTATATATAGAGAGAGAGACAGAGAGCGAGAGAGAGAGAACATGCTAAATGTTCACAATACGATGTATTTTTGTTAGCCTTGTAGCTTCCAGTGGAGCAGATCCTTTAACAGCTTGGGGAATTTTCCTTTTTTTTTGATGATTGTTGTGACTGTCAAGTGTGACATACCTAAATCACACACCATAGTATTTTTACTGATTTTCCACCTTCATGTTGTTAATTAACTTTTTGTTTCACTTTCACATAAATACTTATACTTTGCCTCTTCCTGCTACCGTACCTAGCACTGGTTTTGCTGTTCTTGGAAGCTATAATACACTTCATGGTAATATTTTTAGAAAATAAAGCAGAGATAATGCTACAACACTTGAGACATACTAGAGATTGGGTGCTACTGCCCACAAGGATGTATATGCAGTCACATGTTTCCAGAACAGACTTGAGGTAGCATATATACTATATATATGGGTTACTATGTGTTAACATACTGTAACCATATTCAGGTATGGTATGTTTGGAATTTCCAATTAGACAGTAATCTTCACTTACTTTAGTTATTCAGATGTGCAGTAAGGCATTAGGATCAGTGCAGACTCCTCCTTGGTACTGTTGGAGTCGTGTCAGTGTCGCTGGACACATTTATTGCTTTGGATATACAGAAGATTGAAAATAACATCTCCAGTGGGTCTTCTTTAACAACTCACTTAACATTAGTTCTTTTCACCTCCTTTTAATTGGTTCTGACAACACACTGTTTAGCTCAAATGCATATCTAATAGTTCACCTTTTTGCAGACACAGCTTTAATTTCATTCTGCCTCTCATTGACTACAGCAGTATAGCCATTACAGAGAGTACCAGTCACCACAAGCAACTGGAAGCAGTTCACTTTAACCACTACTGTAGTAATGTCTTTGAATGCCAAAATATAATTTGGTTTTACAGAAAGGTTTTTACTTTGCAACAGGTATGTTTATTTTTAGCGCATGTGATGTGTTCTCTACACACACGACACGTATTTATATGTTTAACATCTGCTTGTTCAGGAGAGTATTCAGCCACAGAAGTTTACCCATCCTCACCACAGGCCATCTGTGGGACCAGCTTAACAACGCAACATCACTCTTTGGTGTTTTAACCACCACCCCTACTCTGAGCTCTGCATTCATGCAACTTTTGATTGGTTTAGAAAATTCAAACTGAATGAACTGTCTGCTTGTTTCTGCCCTCTTTTTAGCCAGATTCACTCATCGTTGTCTCTCGAGTTAGGTCCATATCTCTGGCTTTGTGATGTGAATCAAACATGACTATGTTGTGAAAGATGGATCTCTAACACTTGCCTTTTTTCTGCCTTATAATCATTTGCTTTTGGTTTTAGGCACTTAGTTTCCAGTCTACCTGTTTTCTGAATCTTTCTGGTGATGTGATGCTGCATTTCTTATTTACTCATTTTTTAATAAACGAGCACAAGTGTGATCATTTCTAGCCTGTATTTTCTTAATTGTTTTAATTTTACTAATTATTTTATCATTTGAACATTCTCAGGGTTCAAATTGCACACCTCTTTATGTTATGCTGAGATATAATATATGATAACAGTTTTCACAACATGGTGCATACCTGAGATGAGGCTGTTTTAAGCCTTTTTAAGGCACTTAGACGTATACCTATTTTGGGTGCCCACCAGCCATTTACAAAGAACATCACATGCCATCGCCCATGAAAATGGCCTTCAATGTGCTTAACAGTCCTGCACTCTTTTCAGGAGGAAGGAACAAATAAATAACCACATCTTCACAATATAGAAGGAAAACTACTAGAGTACAAAACTCATTTAGTAATTTAAGACTGGTTGGTTTTTTTTCTTCTATCAATCAATTTGGTTTTATAAAATTTCTTTTACAAAGTACATAATAACAATGCTAGTAATAACTCATGCAACAGAATTTGTTTACATAATTAAAATGATGAAATGAGTCTTCAGAAATTATTATATTTACAAGTTTAGAAGAGGGCTCACACTGCAACAGACAAGAAGGCTGCCATATTGAATGTCAAAGGCAACAGACCACATGGAGATAACCTGCATGTTCTTAGTGGTGGAAGAAAATATTCAAAAATGAAATTTTGAACTTCAGTGTAACAAGCATGGCCACATAGAGTCCAGATTGCCAGACATTCAGGTTGCAGGTTTCTTACAACATTAATCAGCACTTTGAATTTTCTCTTTTTGTCTACCATGCAGTGAGTTGCTTAAAGAGGAAAATAATAAGGAGGGGTTGGTGAAAGACAAGGTTAAGCAGTACTAGTCTTCCTCAGATTTGACTGATGACCATCCTCTCTTTGAGGTAATTTTCCTTCTGTAAACACCTTTGACCAAGAGTTATTTAAGTTCTAAAGAAATGAAATACTGAAATACATTTTGGGAAGAAAGCATACATTTAGAATCAGTGGCTTAGTTTGATTTGGTGTCATTCAGGTGTTGAATGGGGTCTTGTGACACATCAAAACTAGCATTCTGCAACACATTCTGCAGGGAGGTAATGATTAATGGAGAAGTGAAATACCAGCATAGCATTCTCAGATGATGGCTGATATGGCTTTGGGTGAGCAGTGTCATGATGAAAACACACCAAAGCAGTTCCGCCAAGAGAAATACTATGATAAGTGAGGGAGTCTCTTGGACTCTAATTTTCATATGCTTAAACTGCTGCTAATTTGTACGTGAAGTATCCACCATACCATGATACTCCATGTTCTAGTGCTGTGAAATTCAAGAATGTTGGTGAGCTTGCATCAGTGCCTACAAAATTATAAAACTGAAAGTAATTAGCTCTGATTGTGATGATCCCCTAGTGGTAATTTCTGCCAAACCATACGGCTTGAGCCTGACACCAGTATAGACACAGCTAGTGATGGCATTGGATAATGGATGTATTGGATGAAATTCAAGGTATCATCTTGCAACCCTAGGATGGAGCCACATCTACACTGATCTTGTTCTAATACACTGAAAAAAGTATAACATTGATGTTGTTCATTCAACGTAAATTTTCTCTTTCAAGCAACTTAAGATGAGTCATTTAGTGTTGTAGTTTGAAATATTTGGTTTCAGATCTCAATCAAAGTAAAAAAAATTGTTTGTACCAAAGTAAGTTATGGTGGAGGGAATAAACGTAAAAATCCTATTTCAGTTAACTTAATATTTTAGGTTGTTCATGTATTGCGTGGGAGGGGCCGTTTGTATTTTCTTACAGTCGAACTTTCCAGCATGCTGGCTTTCCAACTGCCAAAAAAGAAGAACACTTTCCCGAGTGGAGTGGATGTGGCTATACAGGTCTGGTCAATTTCAGCAGCAGACTTTTATAACGGAGGATTTCTGGTAAGTAACCCTGTTTCTCAACTGTTAATTTAAGTATAAGAACTCGTAATAAAACATAATTTCAAGAAAGCTGTCGAAACATTTAATAATTTTTTGTTGTATATTTAAGATGTACACTGCAAAATGCTTGTGTATTTGCACTAGATTTTTAAAAAAATGTAAAAAAGTACTGCATTAGAATGTGTTATGTTCATAATATTTCTAATAGCATAAAAACTGGTTACGACCAATAAACCGTTTTAAATTGTAACAACTTAAAAAATAGATTTACTTCAGTATAAAACAAGTGAATTACACCCAATCACTCTAAATGATTTGCCTCAACTTAAAAATTGTGGGTTCAAGAAGATAAAAAGAATTATATTGCTTCAGACTGAAAATATTAAGTGTGAATCATTACCTTAATTATTTTAAGTTGAATGAAGGTTATACTTTTTTCAGTGTATCTTCAAGTTATTGACATGACCTTTTTCCCCCGAGTCCCTTAGATATTTCCTGATGATGATGAGAGCCTTCCAGCAACCATAGCCATCATCATAAACAATCATTCTGTACAATTCAAGCTCTTCACACGCACCGAGTTATTGCTATGGCATGAATTTCTTATTCTGGCATTGAATATAAAGTAACAAGTTAAACTTGTAACTAATTGAGTGCCAGACCTTGTTTACCAAATAAAAAACAGAAAATCAACTATGTCTAAATTATTAGACTGATTAAAAGTCACCAGCTTGTTACTTTTCTTGGCAAACAAGCTATCAACAGAAAAAAATGGGAAAAAAAACCTGTGGCACACTCACCTTGCACAGCCTTTTTAGCGTGAGATGCCACCAAAGTTAGAACAGAATATCAAAAATAATGGACAAGAGAAAGAAAGAAAGAAAGAAAGAAAGAAAGAAAGAAAGAAAGAAAGA
>JANRMT010062838.1:8868965-8906724 GCA_026402145.1 Polypterus bichir lapradei | reverse complement strand
CCAACGTTTACCATCCAACCTGACAGAACTGGAGAGGATCTGCAAGGTGGAATGGCAGAGGATCCCCAAATCCAGGTGTGAAAAACTTGTTGCATCTTTCCCAAGGAGACTCATGGCTGTATTAGCTCAAAAGGGTGCTTCTACTAAATACTGAGCAAAGGGTCTGAATACTTAGGACCATGTGATATTTCAGTTTTTCTTTTTTAATAAATCTGCAACAATTTCAAAATTTTTTTTTTGTCTGTCAATATGGGGTGCTGTGTGTACATTAATGAGGAAAAAAATTAATTTAAATGATTTTAGCAAATGGCTGCAATATAACAAAGAGTGAAAAATTGAATGGGGTCTGAATACTTTCCGTACCCACTGTACTTTGGTCTGAATACACCTGGAATTAGTATAAAGCAAAATTTTAAAAAATCAAAAGAAAGAAAGGATAAGTTTTGGCTTGGCTATCCCAGTCCCAATGAGGGTTTATGCAGACATACTGCTTGCTGTTGGTATAGAGGAGCCCCAATAGTGTTTCTTGACATACTTCTGCTGTATTGTATTTTTATATAGTTAAATGTTTTTGTCATTTGACTTAAAGTTAATCATACAAAGCATGCTTCCAAACCTGCACAACTACACTGTGAAATGATCTTTTCTAAAAACAGTTTACTGAAAGACACATTGGAAGACCACTCACTGTGTGTAATTTTTTTCTGTGACTATGAATTTTCTATTATTAGGAATCTGTGACAATGAAGCCATCACTGAAATTTAACTCTAGATTGAGATATGGAATTATGGAAACTTTCTTCCGAGAAACCTGTATTTGTGAGAGATATCAGCTAACCCCACAACTTCACAAAACGTGAAGAGTAGACACCCGGGCTGTGTTCTAATATGGGATTAAAGAAAATTGTCCAGATGCACTTGTTCAAAACTCCTGCCCAGGTTAGTAGACATTTGTCATTGTAGAATATAAGAACAGAAACATCAGTTTGTTAAAAACATCAAAGGAAATGTACAACAGATCACAAACCTAACTGAATAAAATGTAAGTGAAAATCACATAAATGCATGCTGGTTAAAACATTGTAGGGAATAAACTAATTGTCTTTAAATGCAAAAAAACAGAAACTTTGCCAGTAAGAAGAAAGACTGCACAAGGTAACACAATACTGACTCCAATGTTGAGCCTTCACACCATTTAGCTGTTATATTTAACCCAGAACTATCCTTTACTGCACATATTACTGCACTTGTTGTGAACTAATGGAAGCTTGTTTCCAAGGACTGATTTGCAAATTAAGGACCAGGAAATGAGGGATTCAGAAATGGTGGGACAGAATATTGCCTGATCCAAGAATTACGATTTGTGTGTGATATTAATGTATTACTAATTTCTTGGAGCTCTGGTTATTAGATTTTTATACTATAGGTTTTTGGGGACGCAGAAATTCATCTGCCATCAGGTTTTGGATTTCTAATAGCTTACACATTGTGTCTTTTTATTACCAGGCTTCTTTTAACTTCACCTGCTTGTTGTCTGGTATAAATCTTGTAATCGATCTTTAACCCACTTGCTATTGTCCAAATGACTTGAAATTTTGCACACTTACTCACTTCTGATGACCATACATGAAGCAATAATCAGTTTCACTAACTGATCAATTAATTCGTGTTAATTAAGAAATTAAATTTTCATATGAAGAATAGTTAAAGATTTCACCAATAGATGGCGCTAGTAACGGATAGAAATATTAAAGTAAGGGTTAAAATATTGATTACAAAATAAAACTAAAACAAACCCAAGACTAAACAAGTTGAAAATAATACATATAAAAAAATACATTTTAAAAATTTATATTAAGTTAAAAAGTTTACTAAAAAGTAAAAAATAAGTGTCTCATACATCACTCATAAAATATTTTATGAGTGATGTATGAGAGACTTATTTTTTACTTTTTAGAACACTTTCAACTTAATATAAGCATGGTTTTTAAAATGTATTTTTTTATATATATATTTTTCCACCCCATATTTTTTTTTCCGGGCACCTCCATTGTGAGAATTAATTGTAATGGTGCTGAACTGCAATAATGCCCAGACGTATGCGGTGTTGGAGTTATTGTCACAATAGGTAAAAGGTCGCTACTGTGCACTTCCTGGTCATTCAGGTGTGCAGATAAATCAAAAGTAATCTCTGCACTTGGTTGTTAGTATTCTTTAATGGTGTTATAGACCCTTTGACTTTTGGTTTAGAAGAATGCTAAGACAAATTCTCGGTTTCAGCTCTTTTTCTGACATTTCTCCTCCCGGTCACCTCAATTATTTCTAGTTTCTTTTGGCAAGCATAACATCCAGTAGTCCCACGACACATCATCAAAAATGAACAACACAAGAGAAACATTTGTTGGTCACTAAACAAAGCAAAAAGGTCTCTGACTACCTAGAAACCTGTTCCGTAATGACCCACACACCAAAAGTTAGTTTTTCTTTTTAAGAAATATTCACACACTTAGACACCAGCAAAACCATGACAACATTACTTGAGACCCCAAATGCAACACTGCCAGGAATTGCATGAACACTGTTGCTAGGAGCAAAATGACCAAGGATGCAGGGCAAACACAAAATGGCAATGTAATGACATCATCAACAAAACAAAAAAATAACAATAAAAATTATTACCTAAAAATGAAAAGAGTAAATGCCAGAATCACACTAGGGAAGATGGGAATCCCAAAAAGAAGCATTGTAAGGATCAGGAAATGCATGTCCACCAAGGGTCACTGAAGGGGCTTTTAGTCCAGTGACTCTGGAGGAAATCATCCTGAAAGAGATTTATGTGGTTAAATGCCACTTCATGGCTACAGATTTAAATGAATGGAGAGTCGGAAGGTGAGCTGGGACAAACTTCGAAATAAAAGGATTTAATGAAGCCTGGATTGTAAGAAGATGAAAGAGCGAGACAGAGAGAAATGGAGGGTGTCAAGTGGAGGGACTGTGTGGGGCAATGTTTCCGGACAAGCGGACAGGCCACCCGATCAGACAGACAGGCACTTGAATCCATGCACAAGGGTCCACAATGGAATACAGCCATTCATTTACCTAGACAATGTCTAGTTCAGGGAAGACGTCCATAGCCTTGAAGCCACACCATTAACCTGCTCTCTGTGCAGTGACTAGGAATGTCTGCCCCCAAGGCAAACCGTCCTATCACAGTCTAGCATTGTCCCTTTGACAATATTTACGTATAGATGGCAATCTTACTGTACTTCCACAGTGTAGAAGAATGCCAGATTCCATTGCGTAAACTGAAAAAGGTATGGGGACTAAAGATTGTTTTTTTGAGCTTTGAACACTATTATGAATTTGAACTGTACAAACCACCTATTTATTCATCCTCTTATTAATGACTACACATTTTTAATCATGTGCTCACAGCCTTGGCTTGAAGCCTTAACTATGTTTTTCTAAAGGAACTTCAGCATCACGGAAGCAAAAACTATCCAAGCTGGAATGAGAGACATTTTAGGAGAGTACAATCTCTATGCACCAAGGATGAAACAAGAAATAATTGTAAAGAGGTTTGAAATGAGTGACCACTCTACTGAAGGCCAATATTTTAAACTGCAGCACTCAAGACAGATGAACATAGGATTTTCCTCAGCAGGAGCATAAATCTGTGAAATAATGGAACAAAAACAGGGAAGTGGTACATCTGAATTGTAAGATAAGGTGTTGGCGCTCTAAAAGACCAGCACGTCCTGCTTTTTCTGTACCAACAATGTCTCCAGGTCTAGGATAACATGATTCTTTTGTGTTAATTGCCTCTGAAAATACATTTCAAGGACAAAAAAGTAAATAAAAACATACTTCTTCACACTGGAGAAAAATATGAATCCTGTGAACAAGGCAGCTGAAAACACTTAACATGGTCTAGTTTCCTCACTATGACAACTGCGTTGAGGGGCAATGGCTAACAAAGCCCCGCGCACACAATGTGTAGGAGCACGGCTGTCATCACCTCCGTGACACCCATTGTCACCAGGTCAAATCCTTGAATATCAAGGAACTGACTTATCCGCTTCGTACTCCTCCCCGCTCAGAGACCTCCAGACACTTGGCTCACACGTGACTCTCTGTTCTCCTTCAGTGACCTTTGTGACTAACTCTACTACTTACTTCATTCATTTAAAAAGCGTATTTTCTTTGGAAAATAAAATGACATTAACGGCGGCCAATCAATCTCTTTCCTTAAACGTGTTGCTTCAATACACATATGGTTATTGCTTTGTTACAGAGATTTCAACTAAAGACACTTGGATGGCTTCCCAGGGCATTGTAATTTCTTAAGTTAAGCTTTTCCATGATCCATAAATAAGAACGCTTTATTAGAGAACATATATGGTTTTATTGTGTAAATTTAAAGAGAAAAGGCACACTGAGTTAATACAGAACTTAAAAAAGCACTTTTACAAGCAATCAACACCCTGTTTTACAATATAAAATGTTATAAAAAGAAAGAAAACACTAACATTAAGCCTATAACCTAGGGACTATTAACAAAAGCAATTCTTTATGCAGTGATGTTTGGAAAAATATGAAAAACAGATTTTTTTTTATTGAAACACTGCTTTAATAAAAAAGAATGAGGGCTGCTTCTGTAAGATATAGCAAAAAAATTAACCCATCAGCATCTGCTCCTGAAGAGGCTTCAGCTCCCTGTGACACCAAAATGGAAAAGGTGGGTTTAGGAAGTGAAGAGATAAAAAGTACAAGCAACAGAAGTCTTGTTTAATCCTTTTCTTGGTATTCATTAAAATTCTTAGGAATAACTGAGCCTTTGAATACGCCATGGATTTCTGCTTGAAAGTTGTCGTATTTTCTCTTTTAGTGCAAAATTGCTGTAAAAATGTGTTACAGAATGCTTATCATAAATTAACTTGCAAACCGGCATAATATGTTTTTTTTAAAAGATGAAAGATAAATAAACAAAAAGCTATGAGTATTCTGAAAGTGGGATACCAGACTGTCAGAAGGATTAAGATCAGAACTTATGGCCGGATATACACAATGTGATTTTTAGAAATTGTGGTCAAGCAACTACTCACACTGCACAACAGAGTCACCAGTTGTATATTTGCTCAAACTACATTTTCAGTCCAATTGGCAGGCCATGATTTGGAGGCTCAGACTATACACATACATGGCCCCATCTGACAATTTTATCCATTTTGCAGAAAAGCTAACCCTTTTCAAATAAGCAATATGGCCACAAATTCTTAAAATGTCAGTAAAGAACAGAGCTGTGTTGCTAAGTTTTGCTGTGCTGTGCTCTGAAGGTGCAAAGAAAGGAAAAAGGCGTCCATGGACATGCGGATGGTTGGGAAGGTGCAGATGATGCAGTTTGTCAATTTTAGAGAGAGAACTGGAGCTATGTGATCTGTGTCATTTACCGTTGGTTGCATTTATTCTTCCGCTTAAATGTTTCCTATGATGCCCTAGTCATTGACCATTTAGTTGTACGCATGTTGCAATATGATAGTTAACTTTTTAAATCAAAAAGGTGAAAATGAGTAGGACAACAACAATATCCAATGTGCAACTTCCAGCCACTACTCTACAATATACTGAAATACAATACCAATCATTTCTTCCTGCGGTTGTTCTCTTCAAAGTCAAATTTAATGTCTTTTGGCCAATCCGTTGAAGTAATTTTCACTTTTAGCCATGGCATTAATTTCTTTTCAGGTTTTAATATAGAAGGGTGATATCATAGGGTGTCACGACCATTTGCACATTGGTGTATTGTTGCCATGCCCATGCTGAAAATTGGGTTTAAAACATCCCAAAATCACACACAGTGTGCATGGCTTAAGGGCAAGGTAATATATATTTCAGAATGTTAAGGTGTATTGTGGCATACATGTCCGGGGTGTTGGTCTGCGTACAGAGTTCACCTTCACCCCATTTTCCTAGTTCTGGTGCTTATATTATCGGTGGTTTCTAATTTGTCTGTTGTAAAGTCAAGCAAAATGATGCCTTTTATTGTCTAACTACAAAGATTACAATTTGCAAGCTTTATGGCAGATCAGGCCCCTTCTTCAGGCAAAAAGTAATAGATGCAGGTGTGTAAGTCTTGAGGTAGGTGAGCATCCCATTCAAGACTGTTCAATACTGTCAAGAAAGACTCTGTGATCTTCCTGAATTGTGTAATGGACCAAAAAGATTCAAAACATAGATGGATAGATACGTTTGGGTCTGTTCATTTGTCCTTTATGAATGTGGAACCTTTTGAGTACAAACAACTAAAATAGACTGGTGATGTATATTCCCCAGACAAAAGCACCTTTACCCCAAAATGCTTTTTCATCTCTGTAGTTGAAGCCTACCCAGAACTTATTAAGTTAACTGAAGTTCCAACCTCAGATGTGTGTATTCTATGCCATGCGCTGTTCTCTCTTTTCTATACTTCCTTGTATAGGAGAACTACAACCATTGAAACAGACTTGATGAACATCCCAGTCATTCAGAAGACAATCATGGACTTTTAACCATGTCGTGTCCAAGATATAGGACTCAGTGTGACTCTGTTTTAACAACATTTGAATCTATGTACTTTCATGGAACCACTCTTCAATCAAAATCCTAACAGCACATCAAATCTCTTAGAGATCTCCTCTCCTCTGGTTGCTACATCCTAGATTCTTTCACTGACTTACGGAAGGAACAGGACTTGTGGCCAGTAACTGCTGTCAACACTGGACCTTCTTGGCCATTTTGTGCTTCCCTAAATTTAAAACTATGCAACCAAAAATATATTCATGTGATCAAGTCAACACATTTGTAAATATGGACGGCAAATAACTGGTAAAAAGCTAAAACATAAGAAACTAATCTCAAAACACAGCACAAGCCTTAAATGAAAAGTCATGTATTTCTTAGTGCCAGTCCTCCGCCAATTACACATGACTCCAATAAAGTCCACTAGGATGTAGTCATACCTGGCATTTCTATCATCATGCCTCATCATTTCTATCATCATGCCTATTCACACATTTTCTCTGGTCTCCATTTGTGTTGGCAATTTTCTTTAAAACACAGTCTCCTTATACTTACTCAGTGGCGGCAAAGGGGCAAAGCAGCTTGGAGATGCCACCAAAGTGCTCATTAACTGCTGTCTCTGGGAATGCTGAACTCAGAGCTCCTTTTTACCAGCTTCTCTGGTAGTCCTGCCCCTTTGGGCAGTTGAGCACATATATGAGGTATACTATATATGTGTTTGTGGTTTGTAAGATAGTGGCATGCCTTGGGATGATTTTGGTCACAGAAAACGTGGAACTATAGAAAAAAAGGTTGGAAAACACTGATGTGGACAATAGCACGAGGCTAAATTTTTTGGCAGGCTTAGTGAAATTACTTAATTCAGGCAGAAAGTAACTGAGAAATTTTTTTAGGCCTGAAGGAAAAGATGGCAAAGATTATATTCAAGGAAATATAGGTATCCTGACCATAAAGACTGAATAAGATTTAGGTTGGACTTGCCCTATGGGTGAAGTACAAGACAGATTAGGGGATGAGTTATGTTTTAAGATTTGGGGGTCTGACGATCTTGTGAATCTGTGCCCAGCTGAGGTAAACCTGGCAAACTTGCACAGGACTGGAAAGAATGGAAAAAAGTGTAGAATAAAATGAGGGTTGGAATGACTCTGTGGGTGTGCTAAATGATAAAAAGGGATGTAAGACTTGAGAAAAATCAGAGGACTAGTGATTGTATGATGTGGGATTTATGGAACACAGCGGGATGGCCAAGGAGTGGGCAATCTAGAGACAGCAGAGGCAGAATAAGATCTGGATTGACTTATGCTGTGGATGTGTTATAGGACAGATGGAAATCCATGTTATTGGAAGATTATGGAGGTAGGGGTGCAGATATTATGGTGTGAGTTTTGGTAGAATGGGAAACTGGGCAAGTTGGCAGAGCACTGGGCAATTTAGAGACAGGTGTAGTAAAAATTTGGATGGCAAGTGCACCTGTACCTTTCCATATCTACCGTATAGGGCAGGTTATGGGAAGAATAAGGGGATTGCAGATGTCATGGACTGAAGTTTTGGAGTACAACATGACCAAGTGACATGGCACAAAACAACCAAAGAGAGACTTTATGGCTTCATGATATTTAACAAACATGACACGTAAAGACAGTAACAAGCTGCTGTTGAGTTTAATGTTCTGTTCTTTTCAATATGTTCCCTAATTTCCCTAACACATTAAACCCACATCAAGATTTTTCCGTTTCCCAAACACATTTCTGAATTTTGCACACTGGTGAAAACAAGCAACATCCATTCATGTATGAAGCCAACAGAGGCTTGTGATGTACTGTATCATTTCTTTATTACAGATGCTCTGACGACTCTGCTCATTGCCAAGGCAGCTCAAAAGATATGCTTTTGATTATCCTGCACATGAAAGCAAGATGACAGATTGCTAGAGCTGGCTTCCTGAGGACACTGATTGATCATTGACCGTTCTATTACTGTTGACAGCAGTTAACAGAGCAATGTGTTACATAATGGAAGCAAGACATTCTGAAGTGTTAGAATAAATAAAGTCAAAATTAAAATCCATAAGCTACAGGGTATATTACAGAGAGAGTTTTAAACATAATAAAAAAAATTATGGGGACTTCAAAAATGTTAATCTTCTCCGTTTTTCCAAATAAACAGTTTAATAAAGCACAATAGATTGGCTAAAAAGATGACTGTTGCAAGGCCCATTAAAAGTTTTGCTATTTGGTCAGTGCAAGGGTGAGATACAAAATTATGTTGTGTCCATCTAGTTGTAAAATGTCAAACTGCAACTGAGGTCTCATTTCATGGGTGGTGCTATGTCATGAGGAATTTCACTGCTTGGACATTAACACCAATAAATGTTGTTTTGTTTTAAGCAAAGAAAAACATCTAGAGAATATGGTTTAGAATCAACAACTAAAAAATAAGCTAAAGGTGTATAATGTACAGGGCTGCAACACTGCTTCAGAGCCCACCATCTAGGTATATAAGGCCAGAGCTAAGTGAGCTCATTGCATTTGTCTTTGGAGATTTAGGGAGTATCGAAATTTTGGATGGATTTACTGGTTTTTGCGACTTTCTTGCTTCTGTTTAAGGATTGCGTCTACTTGATTGTGATTTGGACTTTTTTGCCTAGGATTTCCTTTTTGGCAACTACTTCTTGCATAATTGTACTCTTTTGATTGAGCATTTTGCTTGTGTTTTTCTATTTTTTAATACATCCTCTATTTATAAAAATTCTTTGTTTGCCCTGTTCATAAAAACAGAAGGTTTACAGTTCAAGAGAGGCCCACAGAATAAACAAGCTAATTAAAAGGACAAGCTCAGTTATAGGATGAACTCTGGACCCCCTGGAGGTAGTAGTGAAGGAGAGAATTGCCACAAAACTGAGTGCCATTATGAGCAATGCTGCACATCTTCTCTCTGAAATACCAACACAGAAGACTTTCAGCCACAAATCGTTAAGCAGAAGTGTACGAAGAAGCCCTACTGGGGTTACTTATACCAACAACAATACGTTTGCATAATGCCTCATTTTGACTGTGAAAGCCAACTCATAACTTTTCTTTCTATTTAATTTTCTTGCTTTATAGTTATTCTGGCGTGTGTTCAGACCAAAGTGTGTGTGTATATTTATTTACTTACTTATTTATCTACCTATTTACATATTGATTTACTTAAAGAGCTTCAGTAAAAAGCCAAACTCCCCACTGGGGACAAAGTTCTATTTATCTATGCTTCTTCTGGTGGGACTTCTGCTATATTCTGGGACTTTTTTGATATTTTCCAGCTTGCCTTGTTTGCAATCTGCTAGGTTGGAAGTCTGCAGAATGCAGTTTTGAGGCTAGCCAGATTTTGATGTGAGTCTCCTTGGGAAGGTTATTTAGGTTGTGGCCCTGCTTATGTGAACTTTTAGGAGGCTATGTTTGGAACTCCTAGCCTTATAGATTATACATTTGGATTTATCTCTCCACCTTCTGAAAGACCCTATTGTCTGTTATGATAGTTATTTTTGTTTACTATGATGCTATCTTGGTTACCAATGAATGCCACTATTTTGTGTTATTCATGTCTCCTGTATTTATGGGCACTTCCTAGCATTCAGCGGGAAATGCAACACTAATGATGTCTGGATTGGTGACAGGTTTAAATGTCATCCAAAATGATGCTGTGACGTCCAACTTTAGGATCCTAGAACTCTTTCTGTGTCTCTTTCTTGTAATGCATTTATTTTTTGATCTCCTGGTATTTTACTTTGTGATTTTGTTTCTTGGTTTCTGATTCCCATCTTGGGGTTTGTATTTTGACTATTTGGCTGGCTTGATCTCCCAGTTTTGACCTCTGCCTGTTCCTGAGTACACATTTCTACTGGTTATGTTCCTTGTCTGTGCTCTTGCCAATGAGATATCACTTAATGACCACTCTATGTGCCCAGGACCACTAAAACTGACAGAACATTTCAAGACTCAAAAATTATTGCTTCTTCTGCATTTCTGACAGAAGAATCTGAAGAACTTTTGGGACTGTTTTTCCAAAATATCAATTGAGAAGAATACCCCAAGATATGTCTTCATCAAGAGTACAGGGTTTTTAATTGTGAAATGAGAAGCCCTCACAGTTAAGTGGGAGGTAGCTTGCTGTAGGTATAAGTTTGCATTGGACCAGGAAGCAGCTACGGTCACAGACTATGTTACATCCATAGAAGACCACATCAAACATCATTCAGGAGTCAATAACTTGTGTGGCGAAACACACATCACATAAGTATAGTGAATTCTTCCACCACAAAGCACAAAAAGGAATGCAAGCATCAGAATCACCAGCCAGAAAAGAATATCACATCGCCCTGGCTCCCTAGAGTAGGCCTCAACACTGGGACCAAGCCCTAAACTCAACAAACAGGCTTCAGGCCTGCCTAGGCTCAAAACTGGGAAAAGGATTTTAAATATCAAAAGATCAAAATGACATGGAAAACGGATGATGAAAAAGCTTTAAAAAATGACTGAAAAACAAAATTAACTGCCTTTAAATCTTTCTTTACATATTTATTGACACAATTCAAAAGGGACTGCACAAAAACTAAGGCAGAAGCAAAAAAGGGAAATTAAATTTCAGTAAAAGCAAACACTTCTCAACAACATCACTAACCAGAAGACAATACCTGAGAGATAATTAAGGGGGGTCTAAGCCAGAAAATCTATACAAGAACCACATACTTCCAAGCCAGGAATTAAGATCACAAAAGCAACACAGACACTGTTGAGCCTTCCTTCACCTCTGGCTTCAATAAGCAACAGCATGATCGGGTGACCCCCACCTCCTTAGACTCGACATTCATGAGGCAGGTCAGACGCAAGGATCACTAAGACACATAAACTTAACATAATACAAAATTGAAAAATAACAAACAACACAATAATAAATAAACTAAACACATGCAGAACTAAACCAAAAGCAGAATCCTTCTATATAAAAGCGGTCGGGATTGTCCTTCTGTCCCGTGAGTGCTACGCAGGCGCGGAGTTTCACACACGCCCCGTCCATTTTGCAATGCACGATTGGATTTGTAGTTTCGTTTTTCCAGGTAAAAGATGATTTTCTACTCCAGACTGTGTGATATCTTCTTCTTCTTTCTTACTATATAAAAGCGGTCAGGATTGTCCTTCCGTCCCGTGAGTGGAAAGCGTAGCGGTATTCCGCTTATCACAGACTTACTACTTGCAGCTTGCGGTACGAAGCGACATGATGTGAGCAGAGTTCTGGTGCTCCCATCGTTCCCTTGCTTTTGTGCGCGATGCGCTGGAAAAATAGACAAAATTATGTTTCTGGAAATAATTAATGTTGATGGAGTACAAATGCCCCACCGCGTAGTAAATATCAGGGGGGTTCAAAAGGGCGACCTCAATATAGAAAAAAAGTTTAAATTTCATCACAAAAATAACAGAAACTACGAGTATTAAAGTAATACCGCTCAAATGCAATATAACCAAATTAATGAGTTTGTATAAAATATCAAATTGATCTACATATTGAATTGCCTTAAGAAGTGGTCAACTTAAAAGTCGGTCGCCTTAAAAGGCGGGTCAGCCTAGTTAATAATAGAATGTGAAACATAGTACTTAAAAAACAAAACGATGAAAGCAATGAAGCATAAATTGAGTCAGGCCAGCAACCATAACTACAAGAACATCAGAGAGAGAGAAGTGGAATATTTCATCAATCATTATATCATTTAGAAGAAAATCACCACAATTAACAGCCAGCATTTAATTTAACCTTATTCCCTTTTCTCTCACTTGTTTTTCAACAAATGAGGACCTGATTTTCACCTCATTCATTTTCTTTGCCTGTTTCATGTAACATTTTCTCATTACACTGTGGCAGACGGCCAGGGATCTTGCCCCACCGGGATGCCTGGAACCTGGAAGGACCGGACGGGGGGCAATATATTCCCCTGGATGCAAGAGGGCAGCCTCTCTGGATTCCATCAGGGTCACGGATACACAGCTGGGAAGCTGATCCCTGTGGGGCTCCATGGCCACCACTAGGGTGCGCCTGGATGGTTCCTGAGCCATGGATTGCAGGACTTCTGCCACACCAGGAAGTGCTGCCGGAATAGGAACCAGATACGCCCGGAGTGCTTCTGGATGCAAGGGCAGCACTTCCCGCAACACCAGGAAGTGCTACCGGAAGATTGTGAGGGAGCACATCCGGGTGTGCCATAAAAGGGGCCGCGTCACTCCATTCGAGGAGCCGGAGTCAGGTGGAAGAGGACAGAGCTTGCGAGGAGTGGAGTGGAAGCAGCAATAGAGTGAGGAGAAAAGGACTGTGAGCTGTTTTTGTGCTAATTTGTGTACTGTGTTTGTGCTGTGTAGTGTGGTGTGAAATAAACGTGTGTGCTCTCGGACATCTGGCTGTCTCTGTGTCTGTCTGTGTCTGGGCATCTTTCACAACACACAGCTAAAATAAACATTAAACTTAAAACAACAACTCAGACTACCATTTCAAAATGCAGTTGTGTTGTTGGACATTTGAAGAGCGTAATGTAATGTACTTCTGGCTTTCCTACTACATCTCAGAACACATGAATCTTAGTTTAATTGACAACTCTATACTGGCCTGTTGTGAGTGAGTTTGTGCGTGTAATTGAGCTTTGTGATGGCACTCTGAACATGCACCTGGTATTGCCAATTTAGTATTGATTATTTTGTGATTTGGAGATTTGGAGTTTATAATATTGTGAAAAGGGGCTTAAGCCTTGAAAGAAACACCAAAAGAAGCCTTACCTGGCAACTCCACAGGTAGGATTCAGGCCTGTCGAGATCACAACAATGGGGAACAGGCTTTTAAAAAATATGGAAATTTCCAAAATATATTAAAAAAATGCACCAAAAGTGAGAGGATGATTGGAAATCCCTGGTAAAGAGCAAGGCAAACAAGGAATCTTTATCAAAAGACTCAAAAAAGGATTTGCTTAATGGGCAATCTACAACTCCCAATGAAAATCCAGAAATCAAAAACCAAACACAGGGGCCTACCTCTAGGTGATCCAACCAGGCAAACACGTGGTCCAGTCCCACCCTCCAGAAATGACCCTCTATCTGCCGCAGCCAGGTGTTACGTGGGCGACCCCTTGGCCTGGTCAAGCCACACAGGTCCTCAACAATGAGGATACTGCCAGCCAGATCACCACATGGCCATAGTGCCGTAATTGACGCTCCCTCACAATGCAGGTAATGTGCCTCATTCGGGACTCCATGAGCAATACAAAGTCAAACCTGTGGTACCCAAGGATTCTCTGAAGAGACACATGAAGGAGTCCAGTCCTCAGGGCACTGGATAGCGTCCATGTCTCACAACCATATTGCAAGACAGGAAGCACCAGGACTCTAAAGACATGGACCTTCGTCCTTTTACAAAGATATAGGGAGCGCCACACACCCCTTTCCAGTGACCTCATGAGCCCCCCAAGCTCTCCCAATCCATTTAATAACATCATAGGAAGAGTCACCAGAGACATAAATGAGAGACATTAAAAAATAACAAATGAAATCACAGGAAACACAATTATGACATAAATAGAATAAGATTAATGGACAATACATAAATAGACAAATAATGAATGTGCAGAATAATATTAATGGGAATTATCATAACCAATGATTATACACTCAAAAACTAAACAATAAAGAGAATAAAATTAAGAGACAATACATAAATGGACAAATAATAAATGGACAGAATAATATTAACAGAAATGATCATAACTAATGAACAATATTGAAAAATGAACAACAAAAGACAGAAAAAAGAAATTTAAACATAAGCCGTTGTTAGATGTTTCAGTTCCTATGCTCCTCCACTAAAGGTAAAGCCAGTCTTTTTGGTGCATTACAATTAGTGCAATAGTATTTTGTATCACAATATTGCCATATTTATTGGTAGTTTTATATTCTTATCACCTCCTAGAAAAGCAATTCATGTCTGTGAGTCAACACCACAGCTTCATTAAATAATGTGTAAATCTTACATTATTCTTTGACATAATCAGTCGTGCTTGCCTATACAAAAGGTAGAAGAGTAAGGTATCTTCTCCTCATATCCATGGCAGAAGCAGGCAATCGCCATCAGCACTGCCTACAGCACACATACTCTCGGCTGAAGTTGCAGGGTGCAATTCTGGATGCAAAGTAACTCACTTTAAGGGGACAGAGAAGTTGATGAAAAAAGACAATTTTCCAGCAAATTATTAAGAAGAGACCTCTCCAAGTGACACATGTACCCTTGCAACAGGACCTAAAATACACTAACCCTGTGCACACTTTAATTTCGACACATTTTATAAGTCAGCTGTGCTGGAGACAATCGATGACGTCTTGTTTGCACCGCATGGCTTAATAACCACTTACTTCAGTGAAAACACAGCTCACCTTCCCTCAGTACATGACACCAAAGCAGGACTGCAGCAAGGCTGAGCACTGGAGCGATATCAGATGTGGTCCGCATTTTATTAAGATGTAAGGCTTCAGTATGAAAATAAGGGCAATAACTGATTGCACATAGCAGGTGGAGGTATGAGCTGGGCAATAAATAAATAAATAATGATAATAATAGCAGTAAAACTAAGCTAAAAAGTGACATGACTGCAAATAACATTAGGGCATCACAGCATCAGGCAGGCTTCCAACTGAAATGCTCAAAAGAACAAAGCCAAACTTGAATTTCTGAAAAAGAGACAGCGGGGCTTAATGCTGATAACTAACGTTTGCAATATGTGAAGGGTTCAAAGGATTTATTAAAAATACATTTGAAATGCATTTTAACTAAAAGTAGAGTACGGCTTTTGGTTTATTTTTTCTACATGCTGTAGATTGGGTTTCAAACATAGTGTTTCTTACTGCAAGCTAGCTCTTTTTACCTTTATTTCCTAGTGTATATACCTTGACAGATTATTGCCTGGCTTTCTTTTATGTTTTTTTCCCTTTGTGTTGCCTGTCTTTGTTGTGTTTGCTTAGTTTTTTTTCTCTTCTCTCTCTCTCTTTCTGTTCTATAAGCTATAGGCATTTCATTTCAACTATCCTCTCAAACACCGTAGGACGCCTAGCGCGCCTGTCCCTACTTTAGTTTGCCACATTAACTGTTACTACACTTCATGATTCATATCCTGCATTTTCACAGGATGGTAGGAGAGCAGAAATGTGCATGGGTGGCAGGGAAAGTTAGCTTCAGCAAAATAAACCTTTCTGGTCTGAAAACAGTCAACAGGGAAAATGACACTACCAATAAAAGAGCCCCATTAACAGAGCACTAAATGATTTCCCCATAATGAAGAACATTTGCTTGAATGACTACAATAAGGAGGACACTGCTGCATCTCAAAAATGACAAATTTGGCCAAACAAAACATGTCATGAGCAGACAAAGCAGACAGAGGGCATGGCAGCAATCTGTTATGACACAGACTGTTGAATTTCATGCTTAAGTAGTCTTTTTCTATAGTTTCTGGTACATGGTATTTAGTATAACATATGATTGCACCTTCCCTTTTACAATGTTACTGAGAGAATACATAGTAGTAAAACTTCACATATAACAGTTAAATATAAATAATAAAATGTGTAAACATATGCTGTAGTAGGAGAGTCTAGCCATTCTGTGGGGAGAGGTCAAGTAAAGTATGAAAGTTTGACAAGGACTATGAGCTCTAGGATGTTTGTTTTCTTAAATCTGTACATCTCATTTTTTATTTATTTATTTTCTGCTCACCTTATGAAATTTAGAAACTCATTTTGGACAGAGAAAAAACACAAAAATAAAGCTTGTTGCAGAACAAAAATAAAACAAAAGCATAAAATAAAAAAAAACAGTTCCAAAAAATTAAAAGTAACATTCAGTAAGAGGTGTGAAGTAAAGCTTTTCCACACGATTGACAATCCAGGGGTTAAGAGGTAATGCTACCATGAAGCATTCAACACAGCAAGGAAATGACACACAATCGACAATGGTGGTGGAGTGAGGGGTTTTTACCCCATGAAGCATCGAGCTAAGCAGCAAAGCACAGTTGATAAGCTTTATCCCCAGTGAAGCAACATGCCTACAGTTGCTTCAAAAGCGCTCTGCGGCACTGCTAAAACTGTAGATGACTTGTGTGTTAATGGAATGTCACTATTTACCATTAATAAAAGCAGCATAATTTTCACTAGGTTTCCTTACTGAAATATGAGTGCAGTAAATTGCTCTGATTACATTAGGAAAACCAGACACTGCTGCAAATGGTCTTTTTATGTTGGTATTTTTTTTATTTTCACACAAACATGTTATACTGAATGTACACCCACCCCATATGAAAACTGTAAGTGGCAAATTGTCTGTTGATAAATGACTTCAGGCACAGTGGGCACGAGAGAGTGAATCTTGGCCTAGATATTCCTCACCTGTCAGCCAGTTCAATGTGAAGCTAACAAAGGGTAGCTAATATGACAAAAAGACAAAAAATTCCTTCAACGAAAATACACAGCATTGGCCCTCTTAAAAGGGAACTAAAAATCAAGTCTATACATCATATTCCTCACTTTTGAGGTTTAATATATTTGTCATGTTAACGCACATAATTGAAAAATGGCTCATTGATATGAATTATAATACACTTCATTTAGCTAGCCTGGCTGCCATTTCCCTACTTGATCAAAGATGTCCCCATGCTATCTCATTATTCATATAAAAATATTCCAAAATCTGAAAATGTAAAATATTTCTGGTCCCATGAAGTTTGAATTAAGGATACTCAACTTGTATTAACTTATTGATGACATCAATAGCTTTGCCATTCTATGTAATGCTATGATGCTAAGCTGTTTCCAAGTTAATGTTTCCACTTCAGTGTACTGTTTTATGGGAACTGCATAAACTGGACAGTGCTCATGGTCCAAGAAAAACAGCAATGAAAACTTTACAACCCCAGGGTGAGAAAATTGTGAAGTTTCTGATGGTTTTGATAGTTTGGTGTAAACAGAGAAATGTTTGGGAAGTTCAGCAAACTCTGTGAGCTGCTGGACCGATTATTGTGATCTAAAATGTGATCTGGGATGGGAGGGTGCAGTGCTAATTATTTCATCACTGTGCCTCTCTGAGATAAAATTTAATTTGAGTACACAATACACTGAGTACTTAACGTTTCTCAGCATATCCTGACCTCTGATCACTAAGACTAACTAACACCCACAGACAGTGTGATGCAAGGGATGAGCATTATATACACAGGTGGCTGTCCTTGTCACAACTGATTTGTGCCTACATGGTGAGGAGCATAACATGCTTAATCCAGCAGTGAACACACAACGGATGATGAACCTAAGCAGAACAGTATTTTCAAAACATTCTCATTAAGGTCAGCTAATGTAGCCCTGCCATGAAAATACTGTGAGTGATTTGGCTCCAGCAGACCCCTGTGACCCTGTAGTTAGGATATAGCGGTTTGGATAATGGATGGATGATTTTTTTTAAAATGCATGCATGGAGCAAATTCAGCTGGAGTACGTTTTGGACAGTGATATCACACAAGCATGTATACTCCATAAATTATTTATGCATGCACGAAGCAGATCAGGGAGCACCATAAACTGTAATGTAGAGTATGTTCACAGTATGCAAGTGTAAAAATTCTTTTAGGTAGCACAGATCGGGTAGTGAAATCTTCATCCAACATGGCTGCTAGAGCTTGGAGATCATCTGAACTTTTGTTAATAAACACAGGGAAGTCTACTAGTGAAACAATATGAGTCAATCAAGCAGTTTATTAGCAACAATCTAAGAACTTTTAAAAAGACCAAGCAATTACTACCACTTTGCGTTACCTGCTCATGTTAAGGGCTCTGCTGGCCCACCTGCTGACACATTTATTCTTGGATTTGACTCCTTTCACCTCTTCTGACTCAACCCCACATAGCACACAAAATCACACTCAGATCAGCTTTTTTCTTTCCTAAACTAACTTACAGCATATCTTATTTCTAACCTGTTATGCTATTTCTTAAAAGCCACATGCTGACTATTCCACCACCCAATATACAACATATGCACTAACTAAACATTATCCAAGAATTATCAGGAGAACCACAGGTTAGACAGGATGTGACAGTCAGACAACATGATGAAAGATTTCTCATTACCCTGCTGATGAGTTGTGCTTTTCAAGCCACCATCCTTTAACAGGTTACACAGCATATCATTATCGTGAGAGACATTAGTATACTGCAAAGCACCTCTTGAAACCGCCCATCTTAAAATGACATATACCTGTTTTTCTCTGGAGTTTTCCATGTGAATCATCAAGGTCAACATTTCTTTTTGTTCTGAATCCACCTGGTCCTGAAAATTTCCCTCAAAAATGCTTCTAAACTTTTGTCAGGCAGTGACTCAGATCCAGGTATAGAACAAGCTGCAAGCTATGCCTGTCTGATATTTGACACATCAGAATGCCAGGCTTTAGTCTTGCTAAAGGGCTGAATGTAGCCCCATTTGTTGCTGAACAATAAACAAATTGTCAGTCACAACTATAAATGGCAACACTTTTGAACTATACTAAAGAGTAGATACAGTATGATTTCAGTCATTTGCCTATAGCTGAACATGTCATGGACTAAAAAGACATTTTTTACACCACCCCAGGCGTGTTACCTTTTCCCTGTAATAGTAATGTACTGGGAACTTAAATTAAGAGTGTGATTATGGTGTTATGATTACCACTTCAGTGACACACATTAGGAGTGCTATCCACAAACACTGGCTAGGATTCATAAATGAAAACTGTCATATGTTGTGCAGCATATTCCACAAATGTGTCCTGAGGGATTCCGCGCATGTAGCATCAGCAGCAAATAGGTGCCATTTCTTGTGAGCCTAATTACGCTTTCCATGTGAAAATTAGGTTAGGTAATGGAAAACTCTACTCTAAGCATATGTAGATTGTGTAACATTTGTGTGGATCAGGTGAAACTTGCTTGTTCATGAACTCCATGCTACACGTTTATGGACTGTTTTGAACAAGTGTGGTTCACATTAGGTGTGTGCAAAGCCATTCATCTGCAGACCAAAACAGCCACATGTATTATGTGTTTGTAGAAGTGTTCAGATCAAGAGACTTAGATTTATACAGTATATAATGAACAACCATACCAGGATCTCCCATTAAAGTATGCTGTTCTAAAGCTGTTGTGATTTGGAGTCAGAACTATAGTGAAAATGGCATGTGGCCTCCAAAAGTATCTCAAAGGGAGGCCAGGGCCTTCTCTGACCTGCTCAGGAGATACTCAACCCAATCTAGCTTACCCCAGCAACTACCAGAAGGCTTCAGACTAACTAGGCCCTAAAAAGGGAAAACTAGAATTAAAGGTTAAAGATCTCTGAAATACCTCTCAAGAGGTAAAACTGTGAAAATCTCCTGCTTGTATAGAAACAAGTCCCATCCAAATCTTTATATATATTTATTTAACAAATTAGATAAAGTAATATGAAATGCTCACAATGAGTAAAAATAAGTTGCCAAAAGGAAACCAAGTCCCAAAATCACAATCAAAGGCAAAATCAAATACTTGGGGCAAAAACACTTAACAAAGACTCCTCCCAAATATGTTATACTGCTCCTGGGCTCAAATGGTCAGGGAAAAGTCTCAGAAGTGGAGATATCAGGGCGGCCTCGTCACTTGGGGTGCCATCCGCAAACACAATGAACATAAAAAAACACCACATAAATCAAATAATAAATAAATAGAACACTATTACATAAAATATGGAATTACAATAAACACATGGAAAACACTTAAAAATAAACCAAGAACACATAAAAGGGAACATAAACAGAGGCCATCTACCACACCCTAGATGACACATAATTAAAACAAAGTTGATGTTTTTATCCTTGAAATAAATGTGGAAACCCAGCATGATTCATGTATATATTTTGGAGGCCCTGTCATTAAAACACCTACAGTACTCATCTTATTCTGAGACCTGGCAACAAAATGACTAACACTTCTGCCTTGCAGCTCTAGAGTTCTGGGTTCAAATCCCAGTTGGCTGGCACACCGTTTACACTCGTGTATGTGTCTAAACTGGTTCACACGTGTAAGCCAATGTGTCTTGTGATGCACTAGAGCTCTGTGCAGGTTTGTTTCTTGTCTCTGTTGCTATTAAGATAAGTTCTGGATAAATTACCTTTATATCTGCACTAGTCTCAAAATTGTTAAAGAAAGTGGATGAAAGGATGAAACTGTAATGCCCCAATACAGAAAGGCATCACAACATTATTTGCCCTTTCTAAGAATGACACACAACAAGATGCTTGATTAATTGCATATGTAGCTTGAGGCCAAATATGTGCACATACTATTATATAGGTAGTTTTGGCATTAACTAAATTATTTTCATTCATCACTTGATCCCACACTGCATACTTTCAAGTCTCTGACTTATCTTCAGAATTGTAACAAGGTCTCTCGCTTGAGATCCTAGTGTACAATCTGTACTTTGGGTATCAATAAGCTCTGTAAGGTATTTCATTCACGAATTTATATATTTCCTCCATGACATTCATGAGCTGGCAATGCTTATGTTAATAAAAGCCAAGACAGAGGAGCCGAGACAGAGTAGAGAAGAGTGGTCATGCATACACACAATGCTCAGATATGTACAAGCATGAACAACTAGAGGAATCCATCATCTGATCTGCACTAAAAGAATGACTATTTAAAAGATTTGTTTTGATTTTACAACTTTAACTGTAAAATGTTACATTTCAAGAAAATCAAATATGGAGACTTCATTGTATAGATAATAAATTCACTTTAACTCACTTTAAAAATATACCTGGAAGATGATGCAGTGATTCAGTGAGAAGCCTCAAGTTTCATTGTATGGGGCTGTTTGCAGTTCATTGCCCTTCCTTTATGCTACCACGAGTGCAGTATGTACATTTAGACATTTTGTCAATCATTTTCTAGCCCACTGGAGCCTATCCCACCTATCATAAGGCACAAGGCAGGAACAAACCCTAGAAAGGGCACCAGTTAATCACAGAGCAACCACACACACACGGGTCAATTTAGAATCACCAATTAGACTGCATGTCTTTGGATTTTGGAAGGAAACCCGAGCACCCAGAGGAAACCCACAAAGACATAGGGAGAAGATGCAAACTCCACGCAGGGTGGACCTGGGACTGGGACCTGTGCCACCATTACGTTGTTGTACTCAGGTAAAGTGTTTAGAAAACCTTAGCCAAAGAAAAGTACAATATGTAATAACAAACTAATTGATTGGAAAATAATTCTGACAGTCTTTCTATGTATTTAAAGGAAAAAACAGTTAAAAGGAAATGTCTATAATGTACTATATTTTAGAAAAGAAGCTTGTCATCTCCTCCATGAAATGTTAATTTGAATCCTCACCCTGACTATGACAGCAGCATTTTTATAATCTGGCTTTGTTTAGACTCAGACTGCTTCCTGTGAGTTGTACCCCTTGTCTTTGTTCAAGCAGACGAGGTGAGCTGGTCACACATTTACATCTCAAGTTCACAAAAACTTCCTATAAAATCCAGACAGTGCTTTAATCAGATGTAAGCTATGTTTGTGAATATGAGATTATAAATGTACTCCACTGACCTCTCAGCAGGTTTTACAGGGGGCTTATCTCACATTCTATGATAATTCTGGCCTATGAAACCCCAACTGTGCAGACTGGGCACCTAGCAGATTTGGAAATGGGATGCTGTGAGACAGCAAAGAGACGTATGTGATGCCTGAAAAAAAACAGTCAATGATAAAGAAAACGAACATGTAGAGGTTCAGTTCTAATGTTAAAAGAACTAGTTTGAGAAGAAATTAAAATAGCAATAAATAAGACAAATGCAAAACAGACGGGTCTACTCAATGAGCATTAAAGCAGCACAGAAGAAACTTAATCCATTTCCAGACCTACTTAGTCCAATTGCAGGTTTTGGTAGCATCAGGTTCAAGGTAAGGACCCACCCTGGAGAAGCCATCAGTCTACAGCAAAGCACACAGACAGATCTAAGAGTTACCACTTAACAGACATTAAAGAAAATATCAGTTTCTAGAGAAAAGATTGTCTACCTATATAATGTCCCGGAAAATAAAATCCACATTTTTTAAAACTGCAGACTGCTTATATTACGTTTTTACTTTTGCTCACACAAACCATTATGAACTATACAGGACCCTTATGCAATATCTAACTAACATACAGAAACAGATGACATTGAAAGCATCTTCTCTTCTGGACTAATAATTTATGTGCCAAATACATTTGCACATTCTTTATGCATTGTACCAGTAATTTATAACTTTAATGAATCTGTTTTGTTATCCAATGAATTTATGGTGCTTTAAGTTTAAAATGGTCAGTTTAATAATTTAATGATAAACAGAATGGAAATACAGGATCAAAGTTTTTGGGCAGAGACATCCATCACCAGGACAGCTAGTCAATCATCTGTGTGCAATGTGACATGCTCCTGAGCCCCACTTGCGATTTTAAAACATATATATGGCTAATCTGAGGGACATCAGAATAGGAAGCAACGTCAGAAAATAAGACACGTCAGAAGACCATTTCATCTGGATGTCAGAAAAAGTAACTTATGCATCACGTTGATTGCTGGATCAAAAAACTGCCCAGGATCATATCCACCACTGACTTTGCTGATTTTCATTAAGCTTTCTAAGACCATATATATCCAGACTTTGTTATTTTATTTTCTATTATACATGTTGCTCTGAGGGTGTTGATGGAGAAGTACAGAGAAGGCCAGAAGGAGTTGCATTGCGTCTTTGTGGACCTGGAGAAAGCATATGACAGGGTGCCTCGAGAGGAGCTGTGGTATTGTATGAGGATGTCGGGAGTAGCAGAGAAGTACATAAGAGTTGTACAGGATATGTATGAGGGAAGTGTGATAATGGTGAGGTCTGTGGTAGGAGTGACGGATGTGGGATTACATCAGGGATCAGCTCTGAGCCCTTTCTTATTTGCAATGGTGATGGACAGGTTGACAGACAAGATTAGACAGGAGTCTCCGTGGACTATGATGTTTGCTGATGACATTGTGATCTGTAGTGATAGTAGGGAGCAGGTTGAGGAGACGCTGGAGAGGTGGAGATATGCTCTAGAGATGACAGGAATGAAGGTCAGAAGGAAGAAGACAGAATACATGTGTGTGAATGAAAGGGAGGTCAGTGGAATGGTGAGGATGCAAGGGGTAGAGTTGGCGAAGGTGGATGAGTTTAAATACTTGGGATCAACAGTACAGAGTAATGGGGATTGTGGAAGAGAAGTAAAGAAGAGAGTGTAGGCAGGATGGAATGGGTGGAGAAGAGTTTCAGAAACAATCTGTGACAGACGGGTATCAGGAAGAGTGAAAGGGAAGGTCTACAGGACAGTATTGAGACCAGCTATGTTATATGGGGTGGAGACAGTGGCACTGACCAGAAAGCAGGAGACAGAGCTGGAGGTGGCAGAGTTAAAGATGCTAAGATTTGCACTGGGTGTGACAAGGATGGAGAGGATTTGAAATGAGGACATTAGAGGGTCAGCTCAAGTTGGACGGTTGGGAGACAAAGTCAGAGAGGCAAGATTGGGTTGGTTTGGACACGTACAGAGGAGAGATGCTGAGTATATTGGGAGAAGGATGTTAAGGATAGAGCTGCCAGGGAAGAGAAAAAGAGGAAGACCTAAGAAAGGGTTTATGGATGTGGTGAGAGAGAACATGCAGGTGATGGGTGTAACAGAACAAGATGAAGAGGACAGAAAGATATGGAAGAAGATGATCCGCTGTGGAGACCCCTAACGGGAGCAGCCGAAAGAAGAAGAAGAAGAAGAAGAAGAAGAACAACAACAACAACATTTATTTATATAGCACATTTTCATACAAAAAGTAGCTCAAAGTGCTTTACATAATGAAGAAAAGAAAAATAAAAGACAAAATAAGAAATTAAAATAAGACATTAGTTAACATAGAAAAGGAGTAAGGTCCGATGGCCAAGATGGACAGAAAAAACAGAAAAAAACTCCAGACGGCTGGAGAAAAAAATAAAATCTGCAGGGGTTCCAGGCCACAGGACCACACGGTCTCCTCTGGGCATTCTACCTAACATAAATGAAATAGTCCTCTTTGTAGTTAGGGTTCTCACGGAGTCACTTGATGTTGATGGTCATACAGACTTCTGGCTTTTAATCTATCCATCATTGTTGGAATATCATGGTGCTTTGAGTAGATGGTAGTGGCGCAAGCCACCACCAAAAGGATACCGGAAAAGGAAACAAAAGAGAGAGTAGAGGTTAGTACAGATTTTAGAGCCACCATGAATAGTTATTATAATGAGCTGGATATACAGAGTATCAGGATTTTGATTACAGTGAAGTTATGAGAAGGCCATGTTAAAATAATGTGTTTTCAGCAGTTTTTTAAAGTGCTCCACCGTATCAGCCCGGCGAATTCCAATTGGCAGGCTATTCCAGATTTTAGGTGCATAACAGCAGAAGGCCGCCTCACCACTTTTAAGTTTTGTTCTTGGAATTCTAAGGAGATACTCATTTGAGGATCTGAGGTTACGATTTGGAATATAAGGTGTCAGACATTCCGATATATAAGATGGGGCGAGATTATTTAAGGCTTTTTAAACCATAAGCAGAATTTTAAAGTCAATCCTGAATGACACAGGTAACCAGTGTAGTGACATCAAAACTGGAGAAATGTGCTCGGATTTTCTTTTCCTAGTTAGGATTCTAGCAGCTGCATTCTGCACTCGTTGCAAACGATTTATGTCTTTTTTGGGTAGTCCTGAGAGGAGTGCGTTACAGTAATCTAGTCGACTGAAAACAAACGCGTGAACTAATTTCTCAGCACCTTTCAGTGATATAAGAGGTCTAACTTTAGCTATGTTTCTTAAGTGAAAAAATGCTGTCCTAGTGATCTGATTAATATGCGATTTAAAATTCAAATTACAGTCAACAATTATCCCTAAGCTTTTTACCTCCGTCTTGACTTTTAATCCTAATGTATCCAGTTTATTTCTAATAGCCTCATTGTATCCATTATTGCCAATCACTAAGATTCCAGTTTTCTCTTTATTTAACTTGAGAAAGTTACTATTCATCCATTCTGAGATACAAGTCAGACATTGTGTTAGTGAATCAAGAGAATCGGGGTCATCAGGTGCTATTGATAAGTACAGCTGTGTGTCATTAGCATAGCTGTGGTAGCTCACGTTGTACCCTGAGATAATCTGACCTAACGGAAGCATGTAGATTGAGAATAACAGCGGACCCAGGATAGAGCCTTGTGGAACACCATATTGGATATCATGTGTCTTTGAGTTGTAATTACCACAACTAACAAAGAATTTTCTCCCTGCCAGGTAGGATTCAAACCAATTTAAGACACTGCCAGAGAGGCCCACCCATTGACTAAGGCAATTTCTAAGAATATTATGATCAATGGTGTCAAATGCGGCACTCAGATCTAAGAGGATGAGAACAGATAAATGACCTCTGTCTGCATTCACCTGCAAATCATTTACTACTTTAACTAGTGCAGTTTCTGTGCTGTGATTTGTTCTAAAACCCGACTGAAATTTATCAAGAATAGCATGTTTATTTAGGTGGTCATTTAGCTGCATAATGACTGCCTTCTCCAGAATTTTACTTAAGAAAGGCAGGTTAGAGATGGGTCTAAAATTTTCAAGAGCCGAGGGGTCGAGATTATGTTTCTTAAGTAGGGGTTTAACTACAGCAGTCTTAAGACAGTCTGGGAAGACCCCCGTATCTAATGACGAATTTACTATGTCAAGAACATTATCAATTAGCACGCCCGATACTTCTTTGAAATAATTTGTTGGTACTGGGTCAAGGACGCAGGTGGAGGGTTTTAATTGAGATATTATTTTTTGTAAATCAGGTAAGTCTATCCTAGTGAAATAGTTTAATTTGTTTATAATGGAATGCTGGGGTTTAGGAGGATCCTTAGTGTTGGGGAGATATACTATGTTATTTCTAATATCATTAATTTTTTGGTTGAAAAATACAGCAATAGCCTCACAGGTTTTACTGGAAGTACTTAGGAGGCATTCCTTTGAGTTACCTAGGTTTAGCAGACGATCAATCGTAGAGAATAAGACACTGGGATTACTAGCATTGTTATTTATAATCTTACAGAAATAGCAGCGCCTCTCAAGACGGACAGTGTTATTGTATTCTGTTATTTTAACTTTTAATATTTCATAGTGGATAGTTAGTTTAGTCTTCCTCCATTTACGCTCAGCTCTACGGCATGTTTTCTTTAAATCATACACTCTTTGGGTCTTCCATGGTATAACAATGCTAGAAGATTTTTTAACTGTCTTTTCAGGTGCAACTATGTCAACAGCAGCTCTCACTTTAGTATTAAATCTTTCCACCTTACTATTTACATTATCCTCGCTATTATAGTTGGCACTATAAACGGACTGATTGCTTAGAATGTTTGTAAGTTTTAAAGCTGCTGATGAGTCAAAGAAGCGTTTTTTAACAATATGCTTCTCATGGGTGTTTTCTATCATTATTTCTGTATTAAAAAGTAGAATAAAATGGTCTGATAGACGAATATCAATGACCTGCTTTATATCAACTTTTAGTCCTTTAGTAATCACTAAGTCTAACGTATGACCTGCTTTATGTGTAGGCTGATTAACGAGCGTCTCAAATCAAAAGAGTCCAGGAGGTTCATGAATTCTTTTACTTTTAGGTCACACTGATTATCTATATGAAAATTAAAGTCGCCACCTATTAGGAGTGTGTCATAGTTCGTAATTAAAATTGACATTAAGTCAGAGAATTCCTCAAAAAAAGACGCGTTGAATTTTGGAGGTCTATACACGGATAATACTAGAACTTGAGAATCTCCATGGATAACAACGGCGAGATACTCAAAGGACTTGAACTTACCAAAACTGACATCTTTACATTTTAACCGGCTTGAGTAAATGTTTGTCAAGCCGCCCCCCTTTTTCCCTGGCGGTCTGCACGAGTAAAACTGTAATCCGAAGGTGCAGATTCGATTAAAACAGCCGCCCCTTCTGAGCTAAGCCATGTTTCACTTAGTGCAATAAAATCTATTTTTTTATCACTAATAAGATCGTTGATAAAAAACGTCTTATTAGTTAGAGATCTAACATTTAATAGTGCCATATTTAATGTTTTAGAGGGGCAGAGATGAATACTACATGCGTTATTGATATTTGGAACAGGAACTGTTATTTTTATTAGCGGCGCTCTGTGTGTATTTTTTGTTTAATCTGTAATCTGTTTTTATAGTTTTAATACAATGCTATACGCTGTATACCCTGCTGTTTTCTCTTATTTTCTGTAAGTGCCTTGAGCATGGGAAAGGCGCTATATAAATAAAATGTATTATTATTATTATTATTATTATTATTATTATTATTGTTCCTCTAAAATAGTAATTTTAATTAGATTATTGGTGTTTATGCCGTATTGCCTAGATTTTCTATGTGCATTGAGATTGGTTATTACAGTATTAATGTTGTGCACTTTAACGGAAGATTCTATTAAACACTTATCATGTCCTAGCACAACAGTATCATTTTGGAAGGGGTTAAGAGCAGAGATAGATAGTCAAGATAAAAGATGAAGATACATGTTGCTTTTACATTTCTATAGTTTGTGTTTATATCTAAAGTGAGTGAAGTAATAAAGTAAATATTTGGGCACCTTTTGCAGAGTTATCAAGTCTGAGAGGTCTCTCATCTCAATAGAAGAACAAGTGTGGTAGAAGTAAGACACTGTTGATTTATAACCAAAAGGTGTATGAGCCTTCATGTGTCTCACTCACACCAGTACACTGTTAGTGCCAGGGACAGTGAGTCCCTATGTAAAGTACTAGGGAGTAATTAACAGTACAAAAACAACTCCTACAGTATTTATGTGACTAGGATCTGTGTGTATATGTGAGTGTATTTGTCATGATTAGAATGTGTATAACTTCATTAGGTATTTTTAATGGTTTGAATGCTATTATTTGGTCCTTCTATCACATTCTTTCTGAGATCTGTCATTGGCACCACTTCCCGTGTTGCTAGGGGTTTGGCTTCTAGAATCATGACCATGGATAATTGCCGTGACAAGATAAAGTATGTCTGTGGGTGCCTTTCATTATCTGATCTATGGATACAAACATCCTAAAAAAATAGCAATTAAATAGCAATTTTTGTTTTAGTGCTTTTCGAGGGTTTCTTTTTGTTTGACCTATTGCTTGTTTTTTTAACTTCAGTTCTTGACTTTCGTAAGGATTTGGTAGCTATGTTTATTTTTATTTGTTTTGGTTTCTGTTTTTATGTGCTTCTCCTGTTTTTGCTCATTAAATAATTACCTGTGTGTTTCTTAGCAGTACAGTATCTCAGTGTGTGTTAATTTTCAAGTGCTAGAGTCGAACAATTCAGTAATGAACATGGAGAGTCATACTCATCCCTCAATAACACAAATATATAAAATGTTAAAGGATGTCTGTCTGTCATGCAAAAAATCGCAAACCCCCATGCCTTAATCTTGGTCTTAGTCATGAGTTCAGGCCATTATGTGAGTAGCTTGATCTATGAGGTACAGGCTACCTTGGCCACAGAGTTGTGCTTAGCGAGACAGGAAAAGAACAGAGGCACATGCCTCTTGCAGGAAAGGCACAGCTGAGTGGGCATGCATCATTGCTGACAGCAAAAGAACTAGCTCTGCTGACAGTGAAGCATATTGCACAGGCCATTGAGCACAACAAAAAAAATCATACACAACCAAAGCACTGGAGGTGTGGCCTTCCTCTGCCACCTTATCAGGTTTAGGTCCTTTGTATGCCAAGCAGTGTTGCAATCACACGAACACGGCTGACAAGAAAATAATGTCTGCGTGGGAATGCAGCATATCTGTCAGGAAAAGAACTACAACAACATCACACGGCAGTGAAGTACATTACAGCAACCTCGGCAGTGACCTGGGGTGCTGTGTTTTGTGTGGGAGTCTCTGGGTTTTGTTATTTATATCCATTCTTTAGCACACTGTACCAGAACTGGGAATAGAAGTAAAGTGGGGGCAATTCAGCAAGTATTCCATCCATCCTAATATGACATCCTGGAAATGAGCAAATGAATCACTGTGTAAATGTGAAAGAGTTCTGTCTTGCTTGAAGAGGTCTAGGATTTGAAGGACTTGACTTACAGTTGTGCTCATTTAGCTGCCTATTTTTTATCCAAAGCCATAAATGTATGCAAGTACAAATGGTAACTAATTTCTACAGAAGCAATGACAGAAAAGGATCACAAAAGATGTGGTAATCAAGAAAATTATAATTACAAAGAACAATTGTGTCAAATGTTTACAGTGCAATTCACTTGACTTACAGGTTTTTGCTGCAGGACTGAGCGGTGGTGGTTTACTGTCTAAGCATCAGCCACTAGGGGGCCCCACTGCTTACAGCTATATTAATGAATGCTTTGTATAAAAACACAAGGACGCTTCCAGTTTATCTACAATAAACAAATGTGTCGCAAAATGATTTTTCCCCTAAAAAAATCTTTACTATAGTTTAAAGAAATAAAAAAAATTCTAACAGCTTTATGTTCACTATGAAAAACAGAAACAACAGAGTCTTAAAAAAGTAAACAGAAACAAATTAATGATGAAACAGGTGGAACAGACCAATGATATGATTTCTATTTCAAAGCTGATAACATCATGAAAACATGTAATATGTTGTTCAATTTTGAAAAAGAGTAGAGTCATTTGTAAGTATAAATAATGATAATAAAAAAATATATTAATCCATTTTGAATCAACATTTTCCAATTGAGTATCACTAAGAGTGGAGTTTCTTCTAGGCAGCAGTGGGCATAGGTTAGGGATGTATGTATTAAAATTAAAATAATGCCTTATTTATGTACTGTATATCTCATATACATAATCTTATATCATATATCTGATAACAAAGGAAAAAGGACTGGCAGAAAGACATGAATTAATATTTGTCAAGGCAGGTGAAAAAGAACTGCCAGTGTACCAAAGTGGGTGCCTCAGAGGTGTGATGGCAGGAGAACTACCAAGAGTGAGAGGTAGTGAGAGGGAGGCTGATAACACCTCTGGGCCGCTAAAGGGCACACAGAGGGAAGAACTAGGACCTTTTCATGTCTCACCAAGCACAGACAGGTACTGGGATGTCCACAAGATGCTGCACTTGTACTCAATTTAAAGTCAACTCACCAGATGCTGGTATGAGAGGATGGGTCTTGCAAGAGTGGGGTAAGAAGAAGGAGGAAGAACAAAGTATATAAAGCAAAATTTTACATTTTACACTTAATGTATCTGAACCACCAGTTGAAAAAAGCACTCAGTTTATTACAAAAATTGTCCACCGTCACATTTCATGAGTCACATAATTGGTACACTGCTCCAACGGTCTATTTACTGAATCCACTGTTTCCATTATAGCTCCACAGGGAGCTTCAGTCTATCTTACCACCATCAAGTAAAAGCCAAAAACTAACCCTGGACAGGGTAAAAATTAAGAATAATTACTACAATCCATAGTTTAATATGAGAAAAAACAGTTAATTGTTAGTTTTAACTCACTAAGCACAAAAGGTAAAGCTACCAACGGCTGTGATTATGATAAGTCCATTCTTGACTCCATAAGTCCATATAAAATAGTGACAGAAAATAATTTTAGAACAAATTAATATTATGGGTAAATGTGAGTGATAATTTATTTCAGTGTAAGAGCTCTATTATTTCTTGACACAGGGTGCTTTCCAAGGCCGTTGTTTTAGTTCTTGTCTCCTTGTCACCTGGAAGTGTTTTAGGGAGACAATATAGCAAGATGTAGTAAAACATGAACTCACCAAAATGGCGAACAGCTTCTGCTAAAACTCCAATTGTGAATTTTATTCTCATTTTAGCTTGAAGGATTGAGCATGTGCTCTAATTTAATTTAAGGCACAGGTAAGTCTAGATTTCAGTGACCCAGAAAGGACCGAAAGAAAAAGTCATTATGAGATAGAAAGAGGTGGAAAGATGTTTACAGTACTAACAAAAATGTTTGAAGAAGGGGTCAGAGTATCAGGGCTCTTTCATGGGGGATCTTACTTCTTCCAAAGCCAAGTGCTTTATCATGTTAATGAATAACAATAACTATCAGACTCGATAGCACTCTTCAGCTACACAGGCAGCCGCAGTCCTAGAGTAAACACACTAGAAATATTCCTACACCCTCCAAACCACAGCTCCAGTATTTTCAGACAAATACAAATTAGTAGTCAGACAAAAATATAAAGTGACATTTCAGATGAGCCCTTCAGCACTTATGCATATATTATAATTTCATCCTGGGCATTGCCAAGTTCAGCTCACACAAGTTGCACAGAGTTAAGTTTATGTAAAACTTTAATTGAACTGATGAGCACTTTGCTAATTTTGCAATTTGTTTTACTGTGAAATGCAAAGCCATTTTAGTTTTTATCATGTCTCTACAAGAAATAAAATAAATACGCTTACATGGTTATAAACAAAACAGTTACCTTTTCTGCCTAATAATAAGTTTACTCCCTCTAGCAGAAAGATAATTGTGCTTGGACACTGAGGGTGTGGGCTTAGGTATACAATCCCTCCGTGGAGGCCACAAGACTATCCTGGCATCAAAAGGCAGAATGCAGCTCTGGATGGGGCAACAGTCCATCAAACACACACACACATAGTGTCACACAGTATCAATTCAGGGTTACCAGTTCACCTAACCTGCCCAACTTTAGGTTCATGCAGACACAGGAAGAACATGAAGACGTCACACAAACAACCAGAGGCAGGATATGAACCCAGGACACTGGATCCATGACACAGTGACACCACCCAATGCACACTACTGGACCAGCCTAAAGAGCATGAGATAAAGTGTGGATTTAGCTTCAGGCTGATAATCATAAAATAATTACAGTTCTGTCAATCCTGGCTAAATGCCTCTGAATCACAAGTTTCATTACACACAAATCATATGACTGTACATGACTGTACAAACAATTCCAAAGGCAGGTTTAGTCAGTTTTGGTTGCCCTTGTTCTACTTCAATTTTAGACTGAAGGAATAACAGTTGTAAAGGGGTCACTAGCCAGCAAAGGCTAGTGGTAAGGCTAGGAAGAGAGTACAAGTTCACTTGGCATTCACTTAGCTGGGGAAGCTGATAACCTGTTGCCCCTTCAAGGACAAGGTTATGGAAGACTGACAGTGTCCTCTCCCACCTAATCACTGGAAGAAACTACCTGATTTGGAAGATGGAATGTGACACTACATTTTGAAAATTTGCTTTGGAGACCCTGATTTTGAAAAGCTTCTAAAAGGTCAAAGATACAGTAATGCCAGAAGACACGAGATGGAGTTTTAGCCTGGTGTCCCTAAAGCAATAACAGAGCAGAAGTGCTAATGAGATTTGGACAAAAATAATTAAGGATAGGAACAGGGACAAGAATTCAGTTTTGGGGAGAAATAAATTATTGCAGGGTCGAAAGAAACAATGAGAGAGTCAGGAAGTGAAGAAGAGAGTGCTTATTTGTACATGAAATGTGGGCTGGCAAATCTTAACATATAGACGGAGACATAAGCAAAGTTAAAAGAGGCTACTGGTCTTTTCAGCACAGTGACATTATACATTATCAGCAGTTAACCACCTTTGTGCGCTGCTATACCGATACAGTGAGAAATACAGATATGAACCAGAAAATGGCCAAACTTACCTGCATCCGTTGATCCTGGAATGCTTCCCATTTTATGAAATAACAGCCCTAAAGAAACAGGCAAAATGTTGAGATTTTGAGGCATTCGATCGAAAGGAAAGCCATTTCTCCAGACTTATCTGCATTTCAACAGACTATGGCTGTTGTCTGGGCAGAACGCTGACTAAGCAGATTTTGTCTATTGAATTTGAATTACACTAAAGTGAAGTGTATTGAATAAAAGTTTTACAGTATATGGATGTGGGGCAGAGCTTTCTCTATTTTATCACAATCAACTAAATTAATTCATCATGTGGAAAAAGCAAGATCAGGATTAGAACTCACTACTATATGATTATAAAGCAAAATTGCAATGCAGCATTACACACAACATCTTTAGCCAATCAGTTAGTACTTCAATTAAAAAAGCATGGCGTTTTTTATTTAGTTGTAAAAGTAATTATTATTCACTTATTATGAATAAGGCTAACAGCACAAATGTTTTATTTACAAATCTCCTTTAACTCTGGCAGGATTGATCCCCAGTAAATAACAAACCTGGTAAATTGATCAGCCCACAATGAGTTCAAAAATATTCATTTACTATTATTTATTTGCATTTTTATTTTTCCTTTGCCTTCATTGTAATTAATTTGAAGTATATGGTTGTATCTGGCGTGTTATTTTATTAGATCTGATGAATGACACTGTAATGTACTGGTTTTGGAAAATTAAATAAAAAAATGTTAATTGAAATGTGGTGGGCTGGCGCCCTGCCCAGGGTTTGTTTCCTGCCTTGCGCCCTGTGTTGGCTGGGATTGGCTCCAGCAGACCCCTGTGACCCTGTAGTTAGGATATAGCAGATTGGATAATAGATGGATGGATGGATGTTAATTGAAGCATTTTAGTTACTGCAGCAAACTGATTGCTTACTTACATAAATATACAATATATACATGGTATTTTTTTTATTTGCTGTTGGAAAATGTTCCATTTTTTTTTCAGGCTGGTTAATTCAATAGACAGTCTGGCCTTGAAATAACAATGTTCTTAAGTTGAACCCTGACCTCTGGCTCGTGGTGTCATCGGTTAACTTGCCTTTACTCATAAAGTAGAAGGCCTGTTGCTGTCTGCCTGTGAAGCACTATGATTTGATGTTCACAATAAAAAGGTCATATATAAAATACGTTTTGAACATTCCACATTGTGAAAAACAGTATTGCACAACTGTGTTTTCTAGATGTTTTGAACTTCATACATTTTAGATCAGTGTATAACAACATATTAATACACTAAGAGGAAATCAATGACCCAGGCTTGTATCAAAAATTGTCTCATATTCACCCCTTTATTCATCAGAACCATAAATTATTAGAATGGCACACCAACTCTGTTTTTTGTGATTGGACTGCTTTTCATGTTTGTGAAAAGTAAAAAGTACACTTTCTCATTGTGAACTATGTGAAAGCAAGATATGTTTTTGTAAAAAAAAAAACAACAAAAAACAAAACAAAAAAACAAACCTCTGGATTTGAGACTAACTTTAATTATTTGGCCAAAAAATAAAACAGCCAAAAGAATAAAGATGATTAATGTCTGAAACAAAAACAAGATGAAATTTATAACTGTATTTCTGGCTCAAGCCAAAGCCAAAATCTGAAAATTACATTCATTTGTAATTTAGTATTGCAATTCAAGCATAAGTAGGATTAAAAGCCATGAAAACTTTGCCACAGATAAAAAAGCAAAATAAAAAAGGAGGAGATTCTTGTAACATTTGGGAAAAATGAAAGACAAGTGTGGAGTCCAAAATGAAGCTGGCACATACAGTATAATTTGCTACCCAGCACTAAAAGCCCAAAGCACTCACATTAACACACAGACATGCAGTCTAACAGGCTGCCAGCAGTTACAGTACATATAGGAAGGGTATTTCTAATTTGTATATTAAAATAATAACAAAAGGTTACTACTATACTTTTAAATTCTGCCCTTTTCAGACACAAACACACACTGATTAGGGGATTTTCTAGGTCAAGACCTAGCTGCTTAAAATGTTATTTAGTTTTCACCTCAGCCGCAGCACTGAAACAGCCTTAGCGCACGTACTGAAAGAAGTTCAGACATCTTGAGTGCTGCTGTTACTGACCACTGTCTTGTACAACAGAAACCTGAACATTCAGGTGAGCTCTCTCATACTTTTCTTTCGTGGTTTTGGTCACCCGTACTACTTTATTTTCAGCTATAAAGTGTCACACTCCAGCATAGTCCCCTTGTTTTTCTGTGGTTCCAAGTATGGGTGCCCCACTAATTTAGTTACTTGAATGTAAATTATGGAGCCTTGCTATCCAACTAAAAGCAGAAAACCAGTTATATTAGCATACTGTACTCCTGCAAGCGTACTCTTGCTTAATGAGGGTAAATATTGTTTTTCAATAATTGAGGCAGAGATAATAACAAAATATGAGTGATTGACTGACCAAATGATTAAAATGGAACACAGAAACCACCCCTATTTATTTATTTATTTTTGTATTTTATTATACTTTATTAATTTAGAAGGAAATTACTTGGTTTTTCGCATACCCCCTTGGGGTCAGAGCGCAGGGTCAGCCATTGTACAGCGCCCCTGGAGCAATTGAAGGTTAAGGGCCTTGCTCAAGGGCCCAGCAGAGTAGGATCTCTTTTGGCAGCCTTCAGGATACCAGCGCAGATAAAAAAGGAAGTTAAATAGAATGCAACCGTAAGTAAAGATTTTCAGAAAGTCATCCTTGTTAACTTTACCACTTTACACTTTGTAAATTAATAAACTCTAATGCAAAGAACTTTGCTAGCCAGCAGAATAACCTCCCCTTGATGCTTATGGTACAAGACAGCAAACAAGGTTGCACGCTGAAATCTTACCGCTTACTGACTCTGTGCCTCTTAACAAGTGCCCCAGTTCTAAAAATATGGAAACAATTGCAGTGTTCAGATGAGATTTGTTAAGCCGCTTTGAATAATAATATCAACATGGATATAAAGGAAAGTGTCTTTTAAACTATATATAACTACTTCATATAGTTTGAATTACCTTTTACCTCTTTGTATGAAAATGTGCTATAGAAATGAATGTTGCACACAAAAATTGCCTGATTAAAAAATTGACCTGGCCTTTCTGTATGGAATAGCAACACCTCCAGAGAGCAACGTAAAAAGGGAGGGATAATAGTGTAGCGGTTTGGAGAACTGGGGGAGGAGGGGGATCACTGTGAATGCTCACTAATCAGCTGCTGGCAGAATAAATGTAAGCGTTCCTTCAAATTTGCACTGCAACTTACCTTTCATCCTCAAACAATTGTTCTCACACTTGTTTGATCACCAACAAGAGAGAATGAGAGACTGTCTCTACATTTGAAAAAAGGTACTTTTGTTGTTTCAAAAACAAGGTTGTTACATCTACAGGGAGATCAAATTCTTAGGTAATTACCGTCAACACTGACAATCAAAGACTGTGTTGTTTCTCCTGTGGTTCCAGTGTAAAGAGGTGAATTTAAGGGCCACAAGCCTTTAGCCTTTAGAAAAAAAAATTGTTTTGTCTCCCTGGTTGGGGTTTGCATCTAATAGCTTGTTTGCAATTTAAATTGTCCCTCTCCCTTTTGGATTAATCAAAGTTCTGTGTAAAGAAGCCACTTTCATGTTGCCCTCCAGTTTAAAATATGAGGATATGATAAAACTAGGAGAAAAAAAAATCAACAAAAACATTTCAAAAAGTACTTTTGAATTTTTCTTAAATGGTAATGGAATTGATATTGGATAATCTAAAGGCAATTTGTTTTAATTGGGAGCCATTTTCAGTTTTCAGTTAATGATCAACAAATTAACCCAAGAACTTTTGCATATTGATATTCCTTTTCATACTCATTTCTACAGGTACATAAGCTGTGTGTGGGAATGCTGTGTTTGCAATTTATTGTATGATTTGGTGTTTTATTTTAACTATATCTCCAAATGTGTATGACACATGTAAACATAGAGGGTCTTTAAAGTGTATGTGTGATTACAGGGAAGTGGAATCTGATTAAGCTTGGGCTTAGGATAAGCCACTATCTCTAATGGCCACCACTAAACTGGAAAAAGCTAAGCATCTTGGACAAGGATGACTGAGCACCTACAGCACAGAAGACTGGCCAGTTTTTAAAAGATGGCCATGCTAAGTCAACCACAATCAGAAACTCTTTTATGGCCCTGTTAAAAGGGCATCCTGGGGTGGAAGCTCGTAAAACATTCAAAGGGGTCTTTGTCTGAAGGCAAGACAAACAGCAAGTTTTCCTGCATTTGGGGATAGATGCAGTTTTGCTTATTGGAGATAGACTTCATAGCATGGGGGGGGGGGGGGGGGG
>JANRMT010062838.1:8858242-8868865 GCA_026402145.1 Polypterus bichir lapradei | reverse complement strand
GCAGTCTTTTCATAGGCAGCTGTACCCTACATGGAGGACATCTGCTCACTGACAGAAGGGACTTAAAACATTGAGATCAGGAAAGTGATCTTATTCTGCTTTTTGTCTTACAGATATTTTCTTTTACGTTTGTTTTAAATGTTATACTCACTTCAGAGCTGAAAGTCAGAAAAAAAACTGTATTCAGTCATTGTATGGATTGTCTTCTTTACTCTCTACTTTCTTGTAGCACTCTGGGGTAAAAGAAATAAAAAATAACATATGCCTAATTATGAAATAAAACCACATTGTTAATCATATTGGAATAAAGAAGACTATATAAACTTTGCAGAATTGATAATATTTATCCATCCGTCCATTATCCAACTCGCTATATCCTAACTATAGGGTCATGGGGTGTCTGCCGGAGCAAATCCCAGCCAACACAGGGCACAAGGTAGGAAACAAACCCCAGGCAGGGTGCCAGCCCACCGCAGGGCGCACACACACACACACAAACACACACCAAGCACACACTAGGGACAATTTAGAATCGCCAATGAACCTAACCTGCATGTCTTTGGACTGTGGGAGGAAACCGGAGCACCCGGAGGAAACCCACACAGACACGGGGAGAACATGCAAACTCCACGCGGGGAGGACCCTGGAAACGAACTCGGGTCTCCTAAAAGTGAAGCAGCAGCGCTACCCACTAAGCCACCGTGCCGCCCTATAATATTTATAATTGTATACATTTATCTGCATATATCTGCATATTTACAAATAATAAGGATGCATAAGATAAATTCAGTTAAACTGCAAGTATCATACACAATCTTTATACTGTTGTGTCTCCATTTTCACCAAAATGTCCCAAAATGCAGCCCTTCCTCCTTTCGACTAAATCTTGAATATCAAAAGCCAAAGAACTAAAAAGTGTTAAGATGGGACATTGTCCATCAGCACGGTGAAAACACACTATAGGTTGTGAAATGAAAGAACAGGTTTAAGTGGTTAATACTTTAACTGTAAACCTCCACATTTCACACATAACCATTACTCTTTCTTTCATACAGCCATTACCCACGGAGGTAAAATAATTTATTATTTCAAATTGCTGCTCATAGTTAAATGATACATAGTCTGCTTGTTTGATTCTTGACTCTGAAAGCCTTCTTATGAATCTGGATGTGTGAGTGAGTGAGTCTACATGCTTCAGGCCTGTAGGGTTTGATGATACCATACCATGCAAGAGACATAGGTCTGGAGAATGCACTATGTTGTGACATATTTCACATAATTTACAAAAAACATGCATGGACATTCACTTTAGAAAGACTGTTTAGTTTTGAATCTATATCCTTGGAACTTTGAAACAGTTACACTTCAGACCATGTCACCCACATACATTTTTTGGCAATTCCTGTTTGTACATATAAATTAGTATATTAAAAAAAAGTTCATATTAACATTTTTTGACATTTTAATATCATATCAAAAAAATGCAAATAATGAGTTCAGGGTTTTGTGTTGTTGGTGTCATTTTACACAGGTTGTTTCAAATTTGTACCATAATTCAGGGAGGCATTGGCATGCCACTTTATATTCAGAGCAGAAAATCTATGATAACCATTGTGTCAACCAAAAGCTTTCTGTTTTTTTTTTTAACTGATGCTATATCTGTTTGCTTTGTAAGCCCATTTCACTCAGAACACCAATGTGGTAAACGGTACTCTACTCCATACTCTATATATAAATACAAAGCACTCCAGTTATACAGTATTACATATTGCTTTTCAGAGAGAGAGTATATACAGTATATGGTGCTTTACAAAAAAAATAGAAATCAGTATTTTATACATTATTACCACCCTGTCTAAAACCTATTTAACACACATTTAAAGTATCTCACATCTAATATCAATAAATATTTTTTCCATATTACAAATATATTGCTGCAATACTGCATGCGTTATACAATAAAAGAATGCTGGAGTGGTTATATAGATATTGATGGTATACTAGTGAAAAAAAGACTGTTATCATTAATTTTGTACCTTTACTAAGTTTATTTTTATCTGGGATTTACACAGAAATTTGAGTGGACACTCAAAAAATAAATCAGGTATGCCCTCAAACAACCTAATGTGATGTTTAAATTAACAACTTTCTAAGAAGGAAGTAGAAAACTAACCAAACAAGCTAAACAAACAGAACTGTCAGTTTTTGTTTCTACATTTTTGTGTTCTTATCAAACCTGTAAACGTGCAGCAAAAGCTGATGAAGCCAATATTACTTTGGCCATACAGGTGGGTTCTGGACTGAAAAATGGAGATTAACTCTTATGTCATTGAATGTCTTTCTGATCCTGAGCAAGCCACTTACCTTGTTTAAGCTGTAGTTTATTTAACAATGTAATTTATTATACAGTACAGTTAAGTGCTCCTTCTCATACTTGCCCACAGACGTGGTTGAATTCATTACAATAAAAACTCAAAGACATACTGAAACTGTAGCTCTGGCATGTTAGCCTATTTCAATTCCAACATGTTCCATCGCTGTTGCAAATTAGCTTGTGGTGGACTCCTTCTTTGAATGACGTATTCCATCCCATTTCACAGATGACTGACTGGATTGAATTCTGGTGACTGATCAGGCAATGTCTTTACACCTTGTATTCTCTGTCATGTTACTAGTACCACTTTAGGACCTTCGTTAAACATCATTTTCCTCCTGAAAACAAGGTCATCTGCAGGTAAGCAGACCTGGACCTGATCAGTAACAATGTTCAGATATTCTGGGACATTCAAAGAAAATTCTCCTTATGTCAAGGGGACCCGGTGTGTGATACAAAAACACACCATTAAACACCAGATAACATTATTGACACTGGGCAGCATGAAGCGTGAACTATAGCGGTTCTTCCCATATTCTGTATTCATCAGGCTGAGAAACATGTTTCAATCCTCCACTATCCAAGCCCACTGCTACACCTCCTTGTGACTGCCATACCCCATTTGTGACAGGGTGGAATGAGCTGTCTATTCTAAAAAGCCTCTTTGATGCCACTGCTGCGCTCATCATTTAGGTGCTTAACTGTAATCTATGTCTTATGTCTTTAAACCTATTCAAAATAAAGAGTTGCTGTATGTCTTTCCTCCTTCACCTACTGCTGCCTCCTTGCTGAGTACAAATAATCACAATCTCTGATCGCAGTCACAAGTGATGGCAAGACCGGTTAATCTTGCCTAGAGTATTTGTCTATGTCTTTAGCCAGGCAGGTAAAAGACAAAACATAAAAATAAAGAAATAATGGAGAGCATCCGTTTTTATTTAAGCAGGGCAACAACTTACTTATGAAAAAACTTCAAAAGAAAAAAGTCTCCTAACTCCATTTCATCCAGTGGTTTTGTTAAGTGATTTACACATTATTCAGTTCAGCTTACTTCCTTACAGCCTCTTTCCCACAGGACAGACTTAGACCATTGTTTACATTGACAAATGTAATGCAGTTATCATAAAATGCAAAATGTATACCATTTTTGATGGAATTGCTCCCAGAAAGACTGACACAGAACTGGGATAGAGTTCAATATGGAGGAGGAATACACTGACAGTAACAGTGCCTCTTATCTTGCCACTATAGCCGGGTGACAACTGCCACGGAGTGGTAAACCCAGTCAACATACATACACAGTTGTACCCCAGAAGTTGAGAAATACAGTAGAATCCTGATTGTCTGAGGTAATGTGGACCGATAATACCTCAAATACCTTAAAACTCAGAAAAAACATATGGCTGCGGACATTTCATATTTAAAATTATGAATATATTTTGCCAATTTATATGGTACAGCATCACTTTTAAGCCTCTTTTCATTCCTTAATACTTTTGGACCAGTACTAAAATTTTGACTTTGGTATCGAGACCAGCTTTCGGACCTCAATACCAGTGCAGCAAAACCCACAACGTCTAACTCCAGCATCCCTGGTGTGCCGTGCCAACGCAAGGCACTATGTATGGCTTCACTCTTGATAGCCATGAAGTCTCATTCATGCCAAATCAGTAACTACAAAATCCCCCATCTTACTCCAGCTTCATAGACACTGCTTCCCTCTTGATAGACGTGAAGTCCCCACCACGTCGAAGCAGTAAATTGCTCCCTGTGAAGTCCCGATCTCGTCAAAGCAATTTGTGCTCAGTACAGTATTCAAAGCAAAGCTTTTATAAATTACTATATAAGAAAAGTAGTGTTTTACTCTTACTGGTTTGCCTTGGATAATGCTGAGCCTCTGTAAATTTGGGCATGGATAACTGGTGTTCTACTGTATTTGTTAGGAAAACCTTGCCTAACTAATAAAAATGGTTAAAAAACAGAAGCTGGGAGGTCTTCGTATCAACAGAGGACAGTACGTGGAGCCAGGTGGGAAGACCAAGGACAGAGTTATACATATGTATCTAATAAAAAGGAATTGAAGGATTAGGGCAGCATACATGTCAGCACTCATTAGAAGAAGATCTAGTTTTTTGCATAAATAGTTCCTGCAATTTAAAGAAACTAAAACTAACTGGCAATTGAGCTTACAACTGAGTGGTGACTTGTGTTGACGGATTTGAAAGGAGAGAAGGGGAGTTTGGTTTTCAGTACTTTTGATGTGGTCCAGTGAGCCACCCCACCTAATGGACAAGGACTGGCAGTAAGACCTACAGGGGCAGCAGGTTTATTGTTTTCCTCTGTTTGCTTTGCATTTTATAAGTCTTTGACTCAGCTGTCCCTTGTATTTAGAAATAGTAGTAATCTAAGTAAATGGTAATGTTACATAAAATAAATTAAGCTGAGATAAACTGTTCACTCATCAGAGACAATGAATGAGCTATTGGGACAGTGTAGCCATTAACTAAACAAATGGATTTGATGCACTGAATTATCTCCTCTCCTCTGACAAATTTCTTATGTTCTATGTTCTAATCAATCTAAATATGATTCCCCAAAATATTTTCAATGTCCTCTTGAAATGGAGGAGACACATACCTCTCTCAACCACTGATGAAAACATTTCATTCATCCAGTCTGCCATGTTGTGAAGAAGCTATAGCTCATAAGCTGAGCCCTTCATATTCACCCAGTAATCTGTGTGTAGTGTCTTCATACAGCACGGTTCCTCATGGTGCGCCTATTAGTCATTTATAATTGAGCATGTTATGTAAGTCTGCTTTTTGTACTTAACCAGAAGCATTTCCTTCTGTTGTAAACCATTGAGCTCCAAATGTTTTTCATGTATGTTTTAACTTCCTGCTTATTTGAATATAATGACTATTCTTCTTTATCCTTCCATTCTTGTTTTTGACCTGTCTTTGCACCACCTCTGTCTCAATTCCATCAGGATGTCCATACAGCTAAAATGTATCCTCTTTTTGGAACCACACTGTGGTCCATCCTGATCTTATTGTCATTATGTTCTCACCCTGCTGTTGCACTGACCACCAAAACTGGCAGAAGATTTGCAGACCCATAACCTAAAATCTGCCAAAAGTGTATATGGTGAAGGTGTCAGATATTCTATCATGCCAGCCTCTGTGTGTTGTTAAAAGTGTTCAGCCTGTCACAGTGTGTCACTGCTCTTTCAGGCACACCACACCACCTCCTCCACTTACTTCTCAGTCCAAATATTCTCATTATGAAAAGATTAATCGAAAAAGGCCCAAAGAAGATAACTGAGCTATGTATGGCTAACAATCGAGGGTATATGAGTGAAGAAATATCTGACTCAGAATTTTAAAAAATCACAAAAGACTGCAACAATTTTTACCAAATTTAAAAATGAATAAGAAACACACAAGACAACATTAACCACCGTGTTGGGTGGTCTTGCCAAAGTTATTATTATTATTTTTTGGCTTGGGGCAGATGGGTGGAGAATTCAGTTACTCAATCATGACAAGCAAAAAAGGCAAGGTTTTCACAAACCAGCCCTACCAGCTCATCAACATCTTTTCCATGCAATTGAGTTTATGATATACTGTACTGTTTACTAGGCTCATCACTTTAGTGACTGAACAGGCCTCATTTCAAAAGAAGCCTTTCTTTTTTCAGTTTTGTTAGAATGTACAGAACATGTTTTAGGCAAAAAATCCTAGTATTCAACAAAGGAAGACAAAACCATCTTTTGAATGAAACATTACTGCTCTCAGAATTAAAAAAGAAATGGTCTGAGCACTAAAAACAGAATGTGTACATGACAATGAAGGAAACAGGTGTTACTTAGCAAAATGGCATCTGTTAGCTTTAAAATACGTACCTGACTAATCACAGAAAATTGTAACATTAGGTTGGTCAAAATGTAAGTAATACACACACTTTAGTGTTTTACTACGAAATTATTAGGTGTGTTCTGGTTATTTGTGCTGCGGTGGGCTGGCGCCCTGCCCGGGGTTTGTTCCCTGCCTTGCGCCCTGTGTTGGCTGGGATTGGCTCCAGCAGACCCCCATGACCCTGTAGTTAAGATATAGGGGGTTGGATAATGGATGGATGGTTCTTTGTGATTCAATGGATTCAAAAGCAAAAAGTCAGAAGCTGGCATGAAAATGTATGTGTGTTTTAAACTAAACTAGAACTTATAAACCATTTGTACATCAGAAAGATATGTGTTAAGTTCTCTTAAAATATTCGTAAAGCATGTTCTTAGTCTCAAACAGACAAAGAAAAGCCAGTGTTCCAGTTTTTGCTAGTACTGCAATGGACTTCTCCGTACATTAGCAGCTTCACAAAAGATGGTCATCTTGATATTTGTGACATGTTGTCTTCAAGCTGCCAACGCTTTGAGGAAGTCCAAAAGAATTTCAGGAATGTGTTCACGCCCAAAACAACTGTTGACAAAAATACAAAATGGATAAATCCTAGCAACAAAAATAATCTGGTCTGACTAGAAAGAAACAAAGTGGACACCACATTCGACAGAAGATGCACCACTCTCAGTCCTTTATCACTGTCAATATGCGTTTGTGCAAACTTACACGGCCAGTTGCCAGTCAGGCGATTGGCAGCAATGCATCATTGTCTTGTTGGTTGCTGATGCTATTAAAGAGGATGGCACACAACTCATAGTGTTGAAATTTTAGTATTTGTCAAATAAAATATTTTGCTTACATTTAGGAAATCTGCTTTGGGAGTCAGTACTCTGTGTGCTTATTGACAAAGAGTATGATTTATGTAGCGGGCTTTGTTTTTTGGTAGGAGCGACCTTTTGGTTTAGACCTCACCCTGTTTTTGACCTTCAATTCCTCTCATCTCCAGGACCTTCTTATTTCTGTTTGCCTAATTACTTTCTAGCAGGACACTCCATGCAATTGTTCAGTGTAGGAAAAGGAGAAGAAGAGCCTGTTCCTGTTTACTCCTTTGTACATAAAACTGGTACAAAGAAGTTTACTTTATGGACTTTTTTGTTACAAAAATGTGACCAAGACATTAGATTGTAATTCAGTAGTTCCTGTGTACATTTAAAGTAGTAGCTTGCTTTTATTTATTTTACATTTAACTACTTGGAGTATAATTTTGTTACATTAACAACTAAAATTAAAACCACTGCATTCTTAGCACAGTTTTACTTAACATTTTAAGAAAAAAAAGCCAGTCTCTCAAATCACTGAAGATCAAAGCTTGAAAAATGTAAGTTTAAGATGCTAATGCAGCTTACATACGCTTCTTTCCAACAAACACACTGAGCCCACATGCATTTACCGAGCTGACCTTTATGTTTATATGGTAATGTTAGTACATAGTCAAGCGCAAGGCGGAACCACATTTAACAAACTATTTCTATCTATAGACACCCAGAGGGCTGAAATGCAGGTGGCCCAGTTTGAAAATGCAGGCAGAATTTCTACATTTTTGTAATACAATTCCACACATACCCCTATGCTGCTTTACTTTAATGCCACTCATGGCAAAGAATGAGCAATGGTTTCAGTTTTTGCAACTTAAACCAAGCATTGTTCATTCTGAAGTTTGTAAAGCCACAAGGCTCACTCTATAATGTGCAAGTTACTTTATATGAATTATACTTGTGTGTATGTAGAAACACAGTAAACGTGTAAACAGTAATTCACACATACATATCGACAGACAGGCACATGTGCCATTCATGAACAAACTGTGGACAAATGACCAGCTTCCTAAAAGACCCCATTACTCGACTCTGCACTTTTGTTTTCCTACTTGAACCATGACAATGAAATGCTACTAATGGATTGCTTTTGAGTCTCACCCATTTCACACCTGGAGGTAGAGAAGATGACCTTTAGCAGGCACTCTTGGGATCACAAAGCTTCTATTAACACCGAGACCACAGCAACATGATACAGGATTATATCTGCCAAACATTATTGTTTCTTAAGTGCAGGGTGTAAATAAACTTGATCGCCATGCTTTGGGACAACATGTAATTATTTGTAAATCATATGTTGTTGCTGTCTGAACTTTTGGAAGCACTAAACTACTACCTAATTTATTTGTGTAAACAGAAATGAATAATTTCTATGTTTCTTTTTGCCGCATCAAGTTAAGGTATTTGTATATTGATCACACATACAGAAGCTATAAAGGTGTTTACTCCTTATCAGCTTTCACATTGGAAATAGAATTTTAATACATTTACATAGATTTTTGTTATTATTCAACACAAGGCACTGTGATATCAAAATGAAAGCAAACAGACAGATCTTTTTAAGATAAGAATAAAAAAATGCAATGCACTTCATAAGAATTCAGCTTGAGTCAATATCAGAGATATGCACCTTTGGAAAAGAAAACACTGGTGAACCCTAAAGAATACCTGCACATCTCTTCTAGTTTTCAACACCATGCTAATTTCTATATTGCTTGCTCAAAACCCTTCAACATGGATGACGTTTCCATTGTTTGTGATTGGGGGTACATTTTTTTGATTATTGACCTTTTTGGGTTTTTTTTTGTTTTTTTCATAAGATTTTATTAAAATCAAATAACATTTCAGACAAGCAAGTCAGTTTAGTAAGACTAGGTTAGGAACAAATCATCCCCCACCCATGGGAAAGAGAGCCAGGTCAGCAGAGTAAAACTTTAATAATAGTAAAAATATGTAGATAAATAAATGAATACAAATAAATAGAATAAAAAAGAGGGGACAGAATCCGCTTCCTCAATGCTTTAAATACTTATTCTAAACTTTTATTGATCAGATCCTGCCAGGTTTTAAAAATGTTTTTATAGACTCTCTAAGTGAGAATTTAATTTTTTCCAATTTTAGATGATATATAAAATCATTTACCCATATTGACCTTTTTGGCAGGGATGGCTCAGTGGTAGTGCTGGACATCACCTATGTGGACTTAATCTCCACGTCCATGTGGGTTTTCATGCACATGCTATGATGTCCCTACCCAGGGTGGCTCTAGGCTCGTGGCTTATTTGATGTTAATTAATGCTGATTTATTTTGTTTTCATATTGTGTTTTTTATTTTTCTATTCTTTATTATGTAAAGCACTTAGAGCTACTATTTGTATGAATATGTGCTATATAAATAAATGTTGTTGTTGTTGTTGTTGTGGCGGCCCTGGACAGAGAAAGAATTGGTCGCCCCTTCGCCCGCCAATGTCAATATGGTATCTTATGCACGACGGATGGCCACGTCCGTTGTGGACACTGCAAAGCCGCCTCGTGCTCATGACACAAGCGTTTAACTTATGATAAAGTTCAGGACTGCTCCTTCCTGTGACGCAATGAAAGCCTCCTGAGACGCCTTTCTCTTTTGTTATGAATAACCAGATTCGTGTACTCGAAATCTCTTCATTTTGCTTAGAATGGGTATGCGAATGTCTTGTGTCCCCTATCCGACCAGATATTCACTATGACTATTGCACTAACACTAATACTATATTAAAACATTAACTTGTAAGACGACTCGCCCACTTGCACTAGCTTTGCTTCAGCTGTCAGCTGTGTCGTTATTTTCTCTTTCTGTTTTATATTCAATATATATTGGCATGGCGGCCCCTGGGATTTGGTGGCCCTGTGCAGGTGCACAGTTTGCACATGCCTAAGGCCACCCCTGCCCTACCACATCCCAAATATGTGCAGGTTAGGTGAATAGGCCTTAAGTTAGTGTGTAGGTCCAGCAATGGACTAGCACCCTGTCCAGTTTTAGTGCCTAACTAGTTTAGCAGGGCCAGATGTAATTCTTGAATAAGAACACAAGTCTGGGGATAATTCACTAAAATGTCTGTAGTGGAAAGCAAAGAAATCCACAGCTAAAAAGGCTTTGCCTGAAGGGTTTCCTCCTAAAACCCTCCGCCAATTTCCTCAAGTCCGTGCACTTTAAACATTCAGGATTTTAGTGTCTCGTTTCTCTTCATGTATTAATCAAATAAATGAAATAACTAAGTAAAGACATGGAGAGTGAAAAAGAAACTGAACAGAAAAAAAAACTTGACACTGGGGGACAGAGAAAGGTAAAATTGCTGTTGTTAATTCCAGAGCTTAATACATGAAGCTTACTGATTAATTAATACATCTTGCTGTTATTTTTACTACATGACACATCAGCAGAAAGTAGTGTTTAAAGAAGCACTGGGTCGAGATATATATATATATATATATATATATATAT
>JANRMT010062838.1:8840948-8858142 GCA_026402145.1 Polypterus bichir lapradei | reverse complement strand
ATATATATATATATATGGAAGAGAAAGTCTGTGATACGGTTTGCATACTTGCAGCTGGAGATCCACAAAGGGAGAAAATGAATCACGTATCATAAAGTAGTTTTTATTCCTGAGCTTTCAACCCCTACCAGGGGTCTTCATCAGAGGATAATGCTTAGACTTACAAGAATCAAAGGCAATATATAGCAATAACTTACGGGTTTAGGGGGAGGTGGGGAGGGGTGGCTAACTCTGTGTGGTCGGGGGTGGGGTGGGGGTTACAGGGTGTAAAGTCTTGTTTATTATGAATAAGTTCTTAAGTTTCAATATGCTGGATTTATGTCCAAGTGTCTGTTGATGGCGTTCTCATTTGATAACCAGGATTCAGCCAGCTCTCTGGCACTTTTATTATTGGCTTTAAATTTTACTTGTACATTGTCCCAATTAAATGTTATGTCCTGTTGATTTAGTATGCGTATAGATCAATGATAGTGATATATATATATACACTGTATACTAGTGATGGCGAACCTATGCCATGCATGTCAAAGGTGACATGTCAGCATTCACCAACACCCAAATTACCAAAGAAACTGAATGAAATATCAGAGTCTGCACCACCCAGAGCTTAAAATGGATTCTCATCACGGCAGCCACACTCTTCAGTTGACTTCTAACTGCTAGATCAAAAGCTCATTTTCAGGGCGCAAGTGCAATATCTGCAACTGCAGTCTCCAAAATGAGCACACTATCAGCGTTTGTGTGAAATCAGCTTTTGCATTTGTGCCCGGAGCCAGTTTAACAACACTGCTGAAGAGGTAAGGAAGTTATTAACCTCAAAGACTATATCTGTATACTGTGTTGATAGAGTCGGCAAGGGGCAGTGCTGACATTGTTTTCTGTTCGTGGTTATACTTCTGCCAAGGGCAAGTAGTCTGCACTTCTAAAAGTGTGTTGTTTTACATTTATCTCAACTTTCTCTCTTAATCCCTCCTAAAACTGCCTTAATTTCTGCACTATTAACGAATGTGATGATAAGCAGTGTGGCAGACGACCAGGGACCTTGCCCCACCAGGACGCCTGGATCAGGGAAGGACCGGGAAAGGGGCAATATCTCCCCTGGGTGCAGGAGGGCAGCCCCCCTGATTTCCATCAAGGGCCACAGATACAGAGCTGGGAACCCTGTGGGGGTCCGTGGCCCAACCAAGGGGCTGCCTGGATGGATCCTGAGCCCTGAAGGACAGCACTTCCACCACACCAGGAACTGTTTCCGCTCCAGGAACTGTGTATGCCGGAGTGCTTCTGGGTGCAAGGGCAGCACATCCGCCACACCAGGAAGTGCTGCCGGAATACCATCACCAAGCACTTGGTGCACATCCGGGGCATGATAAAAGGGGCCGCCTCACTCCCTTCGAGGAACTGGAGTCAGGTGGAGGAAGATGGAGCTTGCGAGAGACGAGTGGAGGCGGCCGACGAGAGAAAAAGACTGAGGAGTAGTGTGTGAGTGGGTGGAGCCAACTGTAAATAATTTGTAAATAAACAGCGTGTGTTTTGGACATTGGTGTCATGTCTGTCTGTGGCCAGGCTAGCTGTTACAGCAGCACAAAAACTTTACAGTATGCTGTGTGTAGACAATAGCAATAGGAAAGCATAACAAGGCATATCTTAGCCCTCCATCTTTAGAATTTGGAACTTTTCTTTCCATATCTATAAACCTCTTAGCAAAACAAATCTGGATAAAGCCTTAAATAATGGGGGACAAAGCCCCAAAATAAGGATATATGTAAATATAACATTGCTCTTATAAACTTGGAAAGTTGCCCAAATCAAGAGGACTTTTATATTTATAATACATAGCATCACACATGATCTGGCTATATTTTTTAAAATAAAAATGAATATGTAAAGAATTGTTTCTCTTTTGTTTGAGGGGGCAACACACCAGCTAAATCAAGTAAGGCATTTTCAGAATTTTTGACATGCTGAGCCCAAAAGACCCACATACACTCAAACAGCCATACACACTACGTGTTAAAATGCTGCAGCCATATTTAGGTATGGGATTTTTGACTTTTCCATTCAGAGAGCAACATTAACTTACTTTAGTTATCCATATATACATTTTCTTTCCATATGTATATAGCGTTGAAGAACTTTTTTGCAACTTCTTTGCAACTTTTTGCACCATTTGTTTATTTGTTTATTTACTTGTTGTGTTCTACATATATGTCTGCACTGAAGGAGCTGCTATTAATCTCAATGTACATGTGTATAGTGACAATAAAAGGCATTCTATTCTATTCTATGTAGATGTGCAGTAAGACGTTGGTGCTGTACATCCATATCCACATTGTTCTGTTGTAATTGTGTCAGTGTCATTTTGGGTGTACTGAGGACTGAAAATGACATCTCCTGTGTCTCTTATATAACAGCTCTTTTCACCCCCTTTAAACTTTGCATGACAGTCCATCCATCCATTATGTTAACCTCCTAATTCAGCGCTGTGTCGTGGAGCACCTGGAGCCTAAACCAGAAATCAAAGGGCATAAGGCAGGACCAGCACCTAGATAAGGTGCTGGTCACACTGTTTATTTTGAATGCATGTTTTACAGTTCACCTTTTCATGGACACAGCAGCCATTTCTTTCAACTTTCACATTGACTGCAACAGTATCATTGTACCTGAGAGTGCCAGACACTGCAAACACCAGATGGCAGTGCACCTTTCACTTTTGCCACTTGCACAGTGGTGTCTTTGTATGCCAAAGTATAATCTGGTTTTACAGAACGTTTTTTCCTTTGCAACAGGTTATGCTTATTTTGAACACATGTATACACAAATGCATACACACATTTATATGCTTTAAGAGACATCTATTTAGGAGATTTTGCAGCCATAGAATCTTGATCTATAATGGTCACAAGCTTGCTGGTTTAAAATTTTTAAACTGAGTGAACTGTCTAATTGTCACCCACCCGCCCACTTTTAAGTCAGATTTACTATTGATTGTCTCCAGACGTATGTTTTATATGTCTGGTTCTGCGAGACTAGTGTCTTACTGGCAATGGCTACTCAGAACTGTACTTAGCAGATACACTGATGAGAAGATTTTTTTGATAGCTTAGCTCACAGATTTTTTTAGTGTTAATTTCTAAGGTTAACGAGAGTCTGACTTCCAAAAGCCCTTCCTAGGTGTTAACTGATACATATTACAGTCCATCATGACCACAAATGCAATGAAAATCTTTCAAAAAGCATTTTAGGCCTACATTTAAGGGCTACTATGAAGCATAAAACTTTGGTATATCACTAAGACACAGACAAGGTCTGCTTAAACCCACAATGAGAAATTATTTTTAACTCTTACCAGATATTACCAAGTGAACTGAGATACCTCTGAAAGGCTAAGTATGGACTATTTTACTTCCTACACATGTAATTTTTGTTTTCTCATCATTTTCATCTTCATCATCATTTTGTGAAATTCTTTTCTCATTTGAGCACCACTGTATTATTATTAGTATATATTACTCCGTTATTATTCACGTTATTCATAACCCATGATGACAATGCCCCACTCCAATAAAAGATGGCAGCACTTATACCTGGGTCCTAGTTTTAGAAATTTTTCTTAAAAGAAAAACAAAAAATGTGTGGTTTTCATTTATTTTTACACTTTTTTTCAGTTCTGTACTTTAAGGCTTTATTTTCTGACCACAAGTTTGACCTGCATATTTAAAGGTTTTAACAAACCATTATTTTGATCAGTTTTCTGAAAAGACCTTCATCTGTTTAATGACATCTTTTTAAATTTCTTCTTTGTCTGACTTTCATCTCCCCGATGTTTTGCCTTCCTGACTTAACCTTAATCCCTAATAATGGCTATGGCCAAACTTTTCCAGAAACTCACATTTTTGATATCTCATAATGGGTGGTGGTGCACCAAACATGGCACTTTGTGTTATGGACAAAAAAAAGACAATTTTAGTCTTCAAACCACAGAATTTTCATATACTTGCCCTCAGAATCTTTAATAAGATGTCTAGCAAACTGCAGTTAAGAATTATTTCAAAAATTATTTTTTATTTTTCTCCCACAAAACCTTCATTCTTCAGCTGTCAAGTGTTCTGCTTTTTCCACCTCAGTTGAGACAAACTGTCATTCCTGTAGAGCTGCAACATGCACATAAGCTGCCTCCATGACTGAACCGGGAACTCAGTTTTGGATGACACCCTGTTGTACAAAGGTTCAGTTTTCTTCCATTTTTCATAATAAACTTTAATGCACTTTGTGAGATTTTTGATAGAAGCAAATATTACTACATTGTTCCTCTGATTTGTGTGTTTATTAATCTTACCATAGATTTGCTTGGGATGTTTCCTTGTCTTCGTAATCTAGTTTTTGCTAAGGGTTTTGCTAACCATATGCATGACTTTTCAAAAGTTGTCACATTTAGGGCAAACACATGGGAAATGCCGTATGTCATAGCAGGAAGAATCAATGCTGGAGTCAGTCCGTTTCTGCTTTTAGTTCACTCACTTCTTGAAATTTGTTTGTTCAGGGTAGGATGTTGGAAGACAGTGGCTGTCTCTGCAGTATCAGGTTCAACATAAGAGTCAGTCCAGTATGGGGTGCCATTTCATTGTAGGGCACATTCATTCACAACACTTACATTAACTCATACCATACATTCCAGGTTATACAACAAACAGATTTCTGTTGTCCCTAAAGCACCAGGAGAAAACCCACATGACCAGAGGAGGAATCACTTTGTCAGGATATGAGCCCAAGTTGTTAGAGTTCTGAGGCTTTTGTAATAACCTGGTTGCCAGAGTGCTGTGAATCTACTGATTTAGTTAATTGCACAATTAAAATAACCTGTAAATTGTTTATTTGCAGTCATTTGTGGATTTTACTGTATGTAATGATCAATGGCAAAATTAAGGTTTAAAACACAATATAACCTGAAAACTCCAAAGAGATTAAATACATTTCATAAATAACAGGAAGCCAGATCTTGGACAGAGCATGGAAGGGCCTGTATATTAGTAAACAGGTGTCACTATGCAGGACATTAAATACTGTCACTGCTCTGTATTTTCTCTTTAAGGGAGCACTACAAAAAAGGAGGAAGCCTTGACGTGTGAGGCTCATTATAAATTCAGCTGTGTTTGTCTTACAGGCTGACAGAAGACAGCAGGGTGCAGAGGAAAGAAAATATTGCACCCCTGCTTTTATTATTAAAAAGGCACCCCATTCAAGAGTATAAGCAGGATTTCCTGCCACCTTTACTGAACTTCACTGGTACGAGCTAAAGCAGCCACTCACCTAAAAAGAGAAAAGAAAGAGACGACGAGAGGCCAGCTACATGTGGTAAGCCATCTCCTTTCATGGCAGGACCAGTAGGCTGACAGATGTACTCGTTTCATGTATGCACTGTTCTTCACCCCTTGTGCTGTATTTGCAATCTGAATTATCTGCTGTACACTTGTTAGGTTCTGGGCAACACTTTAAGGGGACACTGTTATCTGGGCAGCATTAGCCCAACTTAGATGAAAGTTAACTGAATGCTAAGTGTGTGTCTGAGTAGGGTTCACCTGCTGTAAATGTGTTTTTCCTTTTATGTTTCAATCTAGAATTAACTATGTCTACAGAAAAGGCCACTGAAATAGACATTAGGAGCTTCAAATTATCTTTTCTGTAAATACTGAACAACAATCAGTTATCATCTTTTGACACCCACTGCACACCCAACCTACCTGGAAAGGGGTCTCTCTTTGAACTGCCTTTCCCAAGGTTTCTTCCATTTTTCCCTACAAGGTTTTTTTGAGAGTTTTTCCTTGTCTTCTCAGAGAGTCAAGGCTGGGGGGCTGTTAAAGCCCATTGCGGCACTTCCTGTGTGATTTTGGGCTATACAAAAATAAACTGTATTGTATTGTATTGTATCATTTTTATAAAAATGTAGGAAAATCTCAAACTATAAATTCATACCTTTACAGATCTCATATACTGTACACTTATAGTGTATATGATAAAGCATGCACAACATGTTTGTTGCAGTGCTTTATATCTTGTAGATGGGATATGCCATAATTTCAGAGAAACTATATTTACATACCTCAGCATTATAGAACCCCAGTACTGTTAGACTGGCACCAGTCTGTAAATTTAGAAACCTATCATTCAGGCAACCGCAAATTGAGTGACATGACTGAAGCAGAAGGTCGTTTTGTTGGTAAAAATCACCAGCTTTGCATTCTTGTTCTTTGAAAGTTTCAAAACACCAGAAATGATTGATAGTTTTTGGGTTCTCTATGAATGGTTGAATATTTTTCTTTTTTATTCTTTTTTGACATTTATTTACTTCCTGTTCATATCATGTTATAAAACATAAGCATGAAATATTACTATAGTTTGGAAGGAGTTTTCACATATTCTAATATCAAATGTAATTGAAAATTATTAGGGTAAATGGAATATATTCAAACATATATTAAAATAGCCCTGCACGGGGTTTGTTTCCTCTCTTGTGCCCTGTGTTGGCTGGGATTGGCTCCAGCAGACCCCCGTGACCCCGTAGTTAGGATATAGCGGGTTGGTTAATGGATGGATGGATATATTAAAATACATACAAACACATATAATATTTTCCTTGAATTTTATAAGAGGTAATAACTTTGATGAATAGCTCCATCACTGGTAAAAGTGATGTCTGACTCCATTTTCCTACAATATACTGCAGTGCTAAGTCAGAACATCAGCAGATTTATGATCTTCAAACTGCACAACCTGTGGCTCCTGAAGATCAAATCAGACAAAGAGACGAGTCTCTCCCAAAAGTTTCTTCATCTTTGAGAAGTCAATCTCATGCTTTCCCAAAAAACTCTCTTTTTATTTTAGAGCAATCTGAGCACTAAATAAGCCAATGATTTTCAGCTAAAAAACCTTTACCCGTGTTAAACTTTGGATCATATTTTATTTAAATAGTAACAGCAGCTTAACTAAATTTTCAATGGATTTCCTAATATCAGTACTTGGGCTTCATCATTAAACTGCACATTTATTAACAAGACTTGCCTGTTTGGAGTAAACAGTACTAGATGGACAATATTATTTTATAAATGACATAAAAAGCCACCAAGTTATCTTAGGAAATTAAATCACATTAAACAGAACTTAACTTTCATGAAAGGAATTACGTTTCAATATAACATTTGCACTTAATTTGGGAAAAGGTGCTACATTAAGGACAAAATATAACATACTACATGATTGATTAAATTATTTAAAATGTCTAACATATTAATTGTACTGACAAAGAAAGGTCACAATCTTAAACAAAATGTGTAAATGTACATTTAGTAATATATGAAATTTCTATGGCTGTTTTGAGATAATGTGAAGGTTGAAGAAAATGGATGTGGTGGAATTATCCTGTAAATGGAAAGTAAATGCTTGTGTTAGATTTATTATTTTTTTAAATTGCAAAAGGGTATTGGTAACCTTAAAGCTAATCATTACTTTTAATGCTAATAACTGAGGGCTTTTATTTCAAAGTAAGATTTGTGGTGTATTAATTTGACTATAACATAATAAGTGTACACATTAAGCTTGTTTTTATCATATTCTCATGGTAGGGTCTGTTTGCACATTCTCCACTTCTCTGAAAAAGTTTTTTTGGTATTCCTGATCCCACCCACATCCCAAAAATGTTCCTGTAAGGACGAAGAATGATTCTGGCACAACATGAAGGAGTGTGACCTGCTGTTGGTTCTAATCTTATTCTTGTGCCCAGTGCTACTAGGACAAGGACTGGCTCACCACAAGAATTTATTAGACTATGGAAGTTCAATGAACAAATTTCTATTTACTTCTCTTTAACCATGAGATTTCAGGAACATAGCAGGTTGTTTAAAGTTTGAATCCTTACACAGAAATTAGGACTTTCACACCAAAGACATCAATCGGATTTTTAAAGTTTTTCCAAAAACTGTAGTGCTAAACAAAGAAAGTAAATCAGATATGTTCCAACAAAAAGGATGAGCCAATTTATAAAAACAAAATACAATAGTGTACAAAATGAAAAATATGAACCGTCCAGTTTTGCCATAATAAAATCATTCGTTTGCCTTAATATGAAATATTTCTGGGGGTCAGTTTATGCGGAAACACAAAAATAAAATGTTTTGTGCACACATTTTAAACAACTGTACTCACTCTTGGAGGCCAGAGGCTTTCTTAGAATTCATTTACATGTTGTTATATTGAGCAGTACTATAAAGTATGTCTCTTTGTCAAATACTTAGAAGAATGAGAGTAAATCTAAAATTCTGAATGCAGACAAATTATTTAGTTTTCAACTACATTGTCGGCCTCGTTCTCCGTTTCTGCTTCTTCCTGGCCGTGAAAGAGTCAGACCTTAACAGATCTTTATTCCATCCAACCACAGGTTTTATTTGACACTTTTCCCAGATCTTGTTATAACAGTGCAATGACACAACACGGCTGGTGAATTTAAGCTGAATGGTGTCACTTTAGTTTTTCCCATATTTCATTTGTAGATAGTGTGTTGGGTGTTCTCTGTCATGGTCTTGTGCCTCGTGCAGCCACAGTTCTCTTTCAATACCATGATGTTTTCTGTCTCTGACCTTTTCCTTTGTCAGAATGGGAATAGCTAATACTTTATCCTACTAATAAAAATATCAATTTGAATTATATTTTACAGAAAAATGTTTCATTTATCATTTATTTAATATAATAATTTTTGTTATTAAACTTTGTCATCTCCCATTTTTTTTTGTTTTTCTTTCCTGCCTTTTTGGTACAACAGTATTTTTCTTCAATATGTAAGACAAAATTAGGCCCTGGATAATTTTTTTCTTTGGTAAATATACTACATGAATGAATTCCACTTTGAAATAATTAATTCTGAGGATTAAAACACAAAGTAAGAGTAGAAAATACAAGAGACTCGGAACAGCTTATAAAGTTTGCATGAAGTCGAATTACCAGGAGCAAACTTCAGCAATACACATAATATTCACCTGGAGACATGTATGATCTTCACTCTCCTTTGATAAAGAGAGCATACATAACAAATGAACCCTTCAGAGATCACATAGTTAAAAATGATGACCATTTTTGTCCAATCTACCACTAAAACAATGTAAATAAAAATGTATCAATATGACTTAATTCAATATGGTATCAGTTACTGACACTGGTCAAATGCAGCAGCAAAGGTAACTCTGGTTAAAAAAAGAAAGCCACTAGCAGCTTAGAATATTCAATATTTCAGTAGTGACCTGAATTTAGCTATGAAATAAGCTTTAAAGTCAGATTTACATATTGTTTATAAAAACCCGTCCATGGAAGTGAATAGATTAATTTTAATGGCTGTAAAATATTAAAGCACAGCCCTTAAAAGTACCCTGCTTTTTAAAACAAACCATGCTTTGTTCTTTGTCTCTTTGATGTCATCAAACTTCTTTTCTGACTTAGTCAGCTCCCTTTTTGTACTATTCTAAAACTTGCTAAAGGACAAGCAGTTAATGTAATCCCCACAAGACCTTCACTAACAATTAAAGAAGCCTAATCTCTTTTTAGATGTCCTACGAGCCAATGTTTAATACCCTCTTATTTAGCTTCATATTACAATGTTAAGCAGTATTTCTTTGAGTAAACACAAAGACGCCTGCATCCACTTAATGACTGCCTGTCCTTGACAGAGGTGCTCTCAGGTCAAGTAAACTCAGACTCTCCTAAATGATGATATAAACTCGGCCTTGTTAAATGTCTCCATCACAGTAACTCAAGGCCTCTCCACTAAGCTATCCAATTTGTTAACCATAACAAACTTCCCATCTAAGAAGATACAGTTCATTGGTTCTAAGCCATTATAAAATCTTGTAAGAAAGCAAACAATGTTCAAAATGTAATAAATAATGAAAAAGACAAAATGGAACAGTTACTTAAGAAAATGCTCAAATGTTGTGAAACTCCCTTCTGAAAGGTATGTCGGGCTTCCATGTAAAATGTGCTGTGCTTTTTCTTTGAATCTTCACATTATAAAGCACCCCATATTATGGAATCACTTTTATAAAGAGAAAATCTTCAAAGAAATGTCTGAAGGACTGCGTAATGTAACATATAAATACTTTATATAGCAATTGTGTCTCTGATGAAAAGATCCAGAATAAATCACAATTTTTACGATTCAGTTTTTGTGACTTTAAATTGCCACTGACTCAAACACCCTGGCTGTAAAAAAATATATATATGTGGTGCACAAATATTTTCTTTAGTGCTATGTTAAATCAGACAAAAAGTGTCTACATAATGACATACACTTTACTACAATAGAAAGCTATGAGGTTTACTCTTATTAATGGTATTAATTTCTAGAAATGTTTGGGAAATTGTTTGAACTGCTATGACACAACCCTGCCAAACGTTTTGTTTTTTTAGGATCCCAGGCACTGCCTTTGCTTGTTCTTAATATCAGCTTCATTTTCCTTAAGGGGGTAGGATGATGCCATTTAATTATGTTTAATTTTAAATAATCGAATACAACCACCACCTGATAACCATTACAATAGACTTCAGATGAAACACAAAGTGTAAAACTAAAAAAAATTATTTATTTTTTTTTATAAAATAGCAAAACTTTACAGATATATATATATATCTATATACAAACATTTTATGGTGCTAGAAAAAAAGCACATGTAAAAAGGAAATCACTGTACAAACTTTTACAGATTCCAGTGCATGTTGTTTGATTTATGGCAGGAATTTGCCTCACAATAGGCAGCCCATGTGCTCACCGAGTCCTGCCAACTTCTACCACCCCTCCCAACGCCATGAGCTCCACCATCAATCGGGACATGGATGACTCGGACTTAATTTCCATGAGAAAGCAACACTATACAGCACTATAGGGCTTCTGTCTCTCCCAATATCCAGGCTTTTGTTGGACACTTTTTTTTGTCTTTAATCTCTTTCTACAGTATTTGTGTTTTCTCTGTCAGCATGAGAACTAGTATTGCACATTACAGAAACAAGTTTTGCCCTTTTACTACATTTTAACCAAAGAAGGTTTTAATACTGCAGTGAACTGAAGGTAGTTCAATGAAAACTCAAAAACTGCATCTGGTAGGTATACACGATAGTCAATGCTCATTAGTTTTAAGAGTCCTTTAGTTACCTCGATAACCATCATGTGCAGCATGAACCACAATGCGCTGCCTCCTTAAAGGATAGGTGTGTGTTTATATAGCCATGCAAGTACACTTTATATATAGACACACACATATACATTATTACATATATATATATATATATATATATATATATATATAGAGTATATGTTGTTAACTTGTTATATATATAAATGTGTAAGAGAAACATACATACCGCACACACACATTCATGTGAATGTGAAACATAAATTTTCTATAATCAATGCCTGGACCAAAAAAAAAATAAATCATCCAAAAAAACCAGGGAGTTCAGACACAGGTTGGTGGTTGGACTGTCGGCTCATACTTGGAAGTGTGAACCTTAAGTGGAGGGTGGGGTTTCAGATATGGCCCACTACTTGTAAACACACTTGCTGGCTTTCGCCTTGTCCTCTTTCTGAGTTTCCGGCTGAACACATTCTGCCAGGACTGAAGGGTTTTAGAGGTCCAAATCCACATGCCACTTGTGATACCAACTACCAACAGCATGAAGATTTTTACCATGAATACCTCCACAGCTGGGATAGAGTTTTTCATGAGACACTGTTCTGACTTTTTGCTCTGGCTGCCACTGTTTATTCCACCACCCCCATCTAAAAGACATGTCTCTTCGATAGCTAAAACTTTCCAGTAATCCATGTTAAGTCTTTCGTAAAAGTAGCAAGCAATGACACAGGTGGCAGGAACAGTGTACAGTACAGAGAAGACACCAATCCTCACCATGAGCTTTTCCAGCTTGTCTGTGTTCTCGCCTTCTGTTTTCATGATCTTTCTTATGTGAAAGAGTGCTACAAAGCCAGACAGGAGAAAGGAGGTCCCAATAATGAGGTAACACGACAAAGGGATCAAGACAAATCCAGTTAAGGCCTTTATGTCCATACTACCAACGTAGCAAATACCAGTCAATTCATCTCCTGCTACTTTTCTCATAACCAGAATCATGATGGTCTTGATTGCTGGAATGGCCCAGGCAGCTAAGTGGAAGTAGCTACTGTTAGCTTCAATAGCCTCGTGCCCCCACTTCTTACCAGCAGCTAAGAACCAAGTCAAAGTTAAAATTACCCACCAGAGAGAACTTGCCATACCAAAGTAGTAAAGAATAAGAAACACTATGGTGCAACCTGTGCTCTCTAAACCTTCCTGGATAATGTACTGCTCACCACTGTCTCTGTCACAGGCAATATTATCTGCTCCAGCAAAAAGCCGAATGAGGTATCCTACAGAGTAGACACTGTAGCACATGGAAAGAAAGATAATTGGCCTCTCTGGATATTTAAAGCGCTGCGGGTCCACCAAGAAGGTCAGGACTGTAAACGCACTAGAAAAAAAACAAAGAATGGACCAGACGGCTATCCAGATAGCAGCAAACTGCTTGTCCTCTTGACTCCAGTAAACATCCACTTTGGGTTGGCACTTTGGGGCACAGGACTCACTCTTTTGCACATAGTGAAACTTCCTGGGGTTGCCACAAGTTTCTTTATTGCCGGTGTCTTTTAGCTGGTATTCTTGCCCGCTGTTTGGCCTCTGCGGTCGGAAGTCTGGAGGTTTCGTGCTGGAACCCTTTGGGGGTTCATCAGATCCATTGTTGGGGGCTTCCATGCACAAGTAATTTGGATCATTCTTGTTGGGTAGCTTACTACAGTCCAGGGATTCAGGCCACTTAAAGCTAAACTGTTCCATTATGGGTGAACACTTCTGCCGTGCTTGCTCGCACATGACCCGGCATGCAGGAATAGGAGTAGACACTTGCTCTGTGCACATGGGAGCATACAGAGAACAGAGGAAAAATTTTAGGTGGCTGTGGCACCCATATTCAACAAGTGGTGCAAACTCGTGCAACTTGATAGCAGCCTCTTTCTGATCCTCATGCCCCATCAGATTGGGCATCCTGGTCATGTTGTACCCGATATCTTTGCACATGGGGATTTCAATGTGCTGGCACCTGCCCTCTCCTGGACGCTCAGAGTCCATGGAGCTAATTGCATAGCAGTCTAACGTCACATGGTGAAACACCAGAAAGTAAACCAGACTAAGTCCTGCTACGTGAGGAAGCATTGTCAGAAGACTGAAGGGGAATGTTCCAAAATGAATGAAAGAATGGCTCAGAGGACTAGGGCAGCCCAGATAAAGTAGACTCAAGCGGAGTTCAGTGCGGGCGGGTGGGCAGACTGCGATCAGACGCGCGTAGCTCCCAGACCTGCGTGTCTAAATACCGGCATGGCAAAGACAGGACGACCGTAAGCGACTTACTGTGACATCACAGGCGAGCGATCTCCTTCTGGTGCCTAGCATGTCCTCACAAGTCAATTTACTCTCTCGCTCTCTCTTCATACAAACTGTACGTGTAAACAGGTCCAAGATGCTCGCAGAACTTATTCTTTTATCCAGGCGGACACAATAAAAACCAGAATCAAGTCGGCTGAGCTCACTGCGATAGATAAAGGTTTTTAAAACTCGTCGTGCGTCCTCTCCCTTTTCCGGCGCACACTTTTATTTTCTCCTTTTGAACGCCGAAGTGTTTCAATCCGTTATAACGGTACAGAAGCCCCGGTAATCTCCCAGCAGTCACATCAAAAGCCGAAGCTCACTTCTTCTACTTCACCCCGTTTTCCGCTGCTAATTTTATTAGGCTGACACGCCTTCTACCACAGCATCCGCGCGTAGAGAGCGCCTCGCCTTTCAACTTCAGCGCCACTAATCCTTTGTTGAAACGCGAGATAAGTTTATTTTGTTTTCCCCCGTGCGCTGCCCAGTAGTCTGTTCTTTATTGGACGTGTCCGTCGGACTCTCGAAATTCCATATGCGATGATGGGCGGTCATGGAAAGTCCAGCCCGGCGAGCCGCACTCTGCTCCGACCGGTTTCGTATTAGCTGTCGGCTCGGCCCCGCTCCGCTCCGCGCTCCTCGACTAACCTGCCAAGCGATCCGCCTTCAAAGACACCTCCTTTGCATAAGAAAGGTGAAACTGACACGGTGATTACTTTCAAATCGGGCGGAACAGTTTCCAGGCCTCCTTAAGAACACCCCCTCCCCACCCCGCAACCGCTTATTTAGCCAGGATCACAGCAAACAACGCCACGACCATTTGCTCTTTTCTTCTTTATTCCGGCTTTCAAAAGTTTACACTGATGTTCTGGCGTCAGCAGCTCGCACTTTTGCTCCCAGGTATGAGCCTCGCTATTCTCCCATGCCGGCCTTTTGGCATCGCTGGGATTTTTGTGAACACTTTTCAAAGACGAGCTTTAAAAAATATAAATGTGTCCGAAGCAAAAGCCCGTTTGGGGAATAAAAACTGCACTTTATCTGCGCCTGGCCCAAAACCTGAAGAAAACTGAAATATATGAAGACTTGAACATTCTGCATAGACACTGAACAAGCGCTTTTGGCAGTGTTGGGAATGTCGATATTCTAAAATACTAGAGGGGGTCTATGTGCTGAAGACACATTTATTATATTAATATGTTAGTGTCATAATGTAAGAAGGTGTAGCCCTTTTTAACGGTTTGCTAATGACCACCCTATGTAACACTGCCCATTCAGATATTCTGATATATTCTACTCCCACTTGGACACTTGGCACCACTGTCAGGGTAATGTTCTTTGACATCTCCAGAACCCTTAATACCATTCTGCCTCATTGATTGGGGAAGAAGCTCAATGCTATCCACCTTGATGACCTTACAATCATGGAGGATCATGGAGTACCTGACCAAAAGTTTGTGCAGTTCAGGAATTGTGTGTCAGTAAAGGTGGTGTGTAATACTAGAGCACCACAGGCAACTGTCCTGTCTCCTTTCTGCACACCTTCTCCACAAAAGACTTCCAGTATAGTACTAGAGCCTGCCATCTACAGAAAAGCTCAGAAGACTCTTCCTTTATAAGCTATATTAATAATGGAGAGGAGTCGGGGTACAGGGGGCTTATGAAGGACTTAATGTTGTGTTGCATGGATAACGACCTACAACTTATCATCAGCATGACAAAAGAGTTGGTGGTGAACTTAAGGTGTGCCAAGAAGCCTCTGAGACACCATTAAGGGGAGGAAGTGAAGGTGACACAGAGCTACAAGTACCTGGGGGTTCACATAAACAGTACACTTGGCTGGTCTGACAACACAGTGGTGTTGTAGAAAAAGGCCCAGAGCAGACTGCACTTCCTAAGGAAACTCAGGGCTTTGATGTATGCAGTAAGCTTCTGGACATGCTCTTCCAGACAACAGTGGCCAGTGTAGTGTTCTACACTGTGGTCTCCTGGGGAAGACACATGAGTTCAGAAGACATAAGAGTGCCTGAACAAACTTATCAGGAAAGCTTCCTCCATTACAGCACTAACCCTGGACACACTGGAAGCTGTTGTAGAAAAGATGGGAGCAAAACTGGATGACATCATGAGAAATTTCCTCCATTCCCTCCAGGTGGCGTTCTCTTGGAGCACTTTTAGCCACGGGCTCATTCCTCCATGGTGTGCTAAAATGTGCCTCTGGCAGATTTTTCTGTTGCTGCAATCAAGCAATTCAATGTTTTCTCAAGACATCCCAGACTAAATGTGTAAACTCTAAGTAATGCTGTGTTTCAAACATCCATTTTATTTTTTGCAGTACAAAAATAGCCTTCTGCTCTTTTTTTCTAAGGCAAATACAGACTTAAAAATTAGCAAATAAACTTTAGTATAAGTAAAATCACTTGTGTATTGATTTAATTATCAAACCAGATAAACCCAGTTTTAAGATCTTTGGTAGCCAGAGCCCATGCTGGCAGCATCTGGTGAATGCAGGAATAAACCTTGGATAGAGAGATGGTCCATCACAAGACACACTCAATTCACTCGCAGCAGGCCAATTCTACTTGCTAATTATCCTTTCAAATAGGAACTGGGAGAGCAAAAAAAAAAAAAACTTGCAGTGTGTCACAGTGTTAAGGCTCTAGACTTCAAACCCTGAAGTTGTGGGTTCAAATCCTGCTACTGACACGGAAGACCATGACCACTTCACCTGACTGTGCTCCAGTTGAAGAAAAAAACAATATTTGTAGCTCAGATGTTGTAAATTGCCTAGGATATATAGGCGGTAGCCAAATCAGTAAATGTAAATGCAGACCCAACTTAAAAACTGAGGCCCAAATTCAATTCCAGTGTCCTGAAACTGAGAGGCTGCAGTGCTAGGACTAGTGCATATTTCATGTTCTGGTCTTTGTGTATGGTGACATTTCATCTGATGTTCAAAATGCCTGATTTGTTCATCTACATAATATTTTAATCTCTTAAATTAGCAGAAGCATACCTCCATCCTTTACTAAAGAAGCCTACATAAACCACAGTATTGGAATAGTAATATAACAATATATAAAATCCATGCAAAATAGTATTATGGCCTTCTATGTAATGTGGATACAGAGATAAAATATATATGATAGCCATATATATATGAAAGGTACTATATAACGAATAGATAAAGTATGATAAAATGAGATGCTATATAATATATAGATAGATACTATTCCCCAGAGACCAATCTACACAGTTATTGGTGACTGAAATTTGTATTTGTTTTACAGAAAATTAAATTCTTTAAACACATTCATATTTGTTAATCAAACTTTCAAAGCCAAATGTTGTTGTACCAGCAATTTGACAATTATTGCTAATTAGGATGTAGGGATTATATAATTATAGTATTCTTTAACAAAATGTTTTAGTTGATTTTTACATTACTGGATTCTGGTCCCCATGACCCTGAACTAGATTAAACAGTTTTAAGGATATTATGTTATGTGTGAGTTGCCTATTCATTTGTTAAGTTTTTTGTCTATATAGATAAGCATATTATTAAATTTAAATCTTGCAAAAATATCTTTTCATTTAAATAAACAAAGATAATGAATTTAAATGTATACACCATCATATTTGTATAAATGTATGATAGATAGATAGATAGATAGATAGATAGATAGATAGATAGATAGATAGATAGATAGATA
>JANRMT010062838.1:8820649-8835788 GCA_026402145.1 Polypterus bichir lapradei | reverse complement strand
TCTATCTATCTATCTATCTATCTATCTATCTATCTATCTATCTATCTATCTATCTATGTGTATAAAGCTGTGTAAGATCATAAAAGATTACAACTTGGGCTATTTATGCATAAATATAAAAAATATCACCTGTCTATGTTATTTCTTTGAAAGATGAGATGATTTAGAGTCAAGGCTGTCGATATACCACAGACTGTCTAATGGTGTAACTTTTTAAGTCAAATATCACGCACTGGATTTTCACTTCCCTGGACCTCAAATCCTTTCAAGGACTAAGTTAATCTTCTCCCAGACAGAGGATAATTAATTTTTTTTATAGCTTTCTCATTATAGGTTTCACAAAAGAAGGAATAAAAATAATTTTTCTGCCTGTTCTTTTCAAAGTGTAACACCTAATGTATAATATGAAGATAATAGAAAAAAATGCCAAATAAGCAGAAAGAACATCTAAATAAATCATCTTGATCGTCAGTCCCCTGGGCCATCTTTCTGATCTTTTTGCCTCACATCAAAACTGACTTTTAAGGTAAAAGCAGATAAGGTTAAGCACAGAGTATGGCTACATGTCATAACTTGTATATATTATTTATTAAAAGTATTATTAATAATATCAATAATGATAATGTAAATAATACAAAAAATAAATCTTACACCTAAAATAGATCACACCTGTCGATAAAGTAGTGTATCGTGAGCTCTACCATCACGCTAATAAATATTAATCACAAGAAGAAGTAAAGGACAGCTTCCCAGTAATAAAAAAGGTTTGCTTCAAAACTTTTTTTTTTTGGTCTGGTTGGAAACTGCACCAACTAAAATATTACCAAGGCTCTAAGTGGGATACTTTATTGTGAATTGCAAATCAGAAAGGCCCTTTCTAATCCTTTCTTCACAAGCTGGCCTTGGATCAGTTACGTCCGGGAGACTCCCCACTGCTTCTGGCTCAGGAGGTGCTATTCAGCAGACCTGCTTCTCTGCACCATTCCCACACTCTGTGAAAACAAATCACACACCAACAGAGGCAGACACTCTCCAAATAAATTAGATTAAACTACTTCCCTTTTCTACAGTGTGATGCTTGTCCTTTCGCTGCCAGGTCTTTGTTACGCCTCACTCAGAGCAATGCCGGACCTTAACAAGTGTTTATTTAAATTCCTAAGATACAATCTTCACTGCATTCCCAAAGAAACCTTTTAATAGGCTGGGGATGATTTAAAGGCACTGTCTCTAAAATCAAATTGTATCTGTATTTAAGCTGTTTCTGATATACTGTATGGCTATATCTCAGGCTGTTAATGTTATACATACTTTAGTTTAAGGGTGGTATGTAATGCAGTGGGTTACAGATGTGTTCACACTACTGGTTGACATGCAGTTACCAACACACTAGGTTAGTCACCTGAACCTGAGTTTGCATATACAGATGGTGTGACCAGGGTTTCAAGGAACTTAAAATTGTTCAAGGGTCAGGTCATAAAGTGCTATGGCACAGAATCCCCTAACATTTTGCAACACTTGGGGACATGATAGTGGTACTGGGCTGCTACTGGCACAGAGCCATTATGCTCCATGACTACACAGGATACCACTATAGTGCTGTATGTTTTTCTTAAATGATAGAGGGTGGTTAAGAGAGATGGCTGACCCTTTATCAGTAGTCAGTGTGCAAATAAGAAACTTCCAAATACTTCCAGGGCAATCACGAGCAGGGTCAAGAGGTGTATTAGTGTCAAGTGGTAGAAGATGAGACAACAGAGGTGGGTGATAAAGAATGATAGGAGATAAAATATGCAGTAAATTTAATGAGAAAGTGCACAAGGCCCCCCATCAGGTTAGGCAAGGGTGCAAATCCTGTTTAGGTTCATTCAAAGGAGAAAGTCTATTCCAGCTGCATCAGGTATAAAGCAGGAATCTGCATTGGAGGGGCACTAATTCACCATAAAGCCCACATGTAAACACCCAAACCCAGTTTGGATAAGGAAATGGGAGAACTTAGCAAACTTGCATGTGGACAACACTTGGGTTACATAGTCTTAACCACTGCACCAGTATGCCTGTAATAAATAATAAACTATACAGTCCTTGTGTAATATTTTATACTGGCATACTCAGCAGCACAGTGCCTATCACTGCTTCCTAATGGATCTGTTGTTTTGGGTTTAAAATTATGTCTTCTTTCGTTGTGTGTTTGGGGTGTTTTCCTCCTAAATCCCCCTAATATGTGTGTTAGGGTGATGGGTGTGAGATTACTGTGTACATGGCTGGGCCTTGTGATGGACATCCTGCATATATTTCTGCTTTGTGATTAATGCTGCAAAATTGGGACTGGCCCAAATGATCCTAAATTGGATTGAGAGGGATGGAAAATGAAATGTTATGTTCATTATACTTTTATTTTATACTGTAATACTGCCACTTTTAAATTAACTTGAAAGCAGCTTTGACTAGGAATATGTCAGAAGTTTAATGTAATTCATATTCATTTTAAATTGGCAGTGGTGCCTTATATCTATGAGTAGAGCTATACTCTTCTGATTTAAACAGATAAATTACAGAATGCCCCCATGATCCTGAATTGGATTTAACAAGTTTGTTATGTTATGCTGTCATTATAGAATGTTTTTAAAGAACACACACATTATGTTTGCTTAACATTTTCAACAATGTGACTATAGCAACTAAGAACTGTGCATTTTAATTTTTATTATCACAAAAATACTTGCAAGGTGCACAACCTACAATTGCAGTAATGCTAGTCAATTAAAAAGTAATAATAACAGGCAACAAATAATAAAATAAGAATGTTTCTAAAGACAACTGAGCTTGCAGTTCAACGTAGTAGCTCATCAACTCCTATTCATCTAATATTTACAAAACAGATTTTCTTCATGAGATTTTCTGATACATTAACATTAACTACTCTTCTTTGTAATATATTCAGCATATAAACAACTGATTCTGTGTGTGAAGAGACACATGCAGGCAAATTTTACCTTTAACCAGGTATCACCTGTGCCCCGGGGCTCTTGTTGAAGAACTTGTTTGAAAGAAACACCTGCCATCTACACCACTTAATCCTTTTACTTTTTTTACAGTTTCATCTATCATGTCACCTCTTAACTTTCATTTGCTTAAGCTGAAAAGATTCAGTTCTTTCTCTTCTTTGTAGCTCATACTCACAGACTTGACCTACGTAAAATTTACTAAAATTTACAGAGGCACGAAGCTTCATCTGTCACATATCTTCCCATCTTTATATTCTGTCCTGGTCCATCTGTAATGATTTTGCTAACGTTAAGGTGTCTGGTAATCTCCCTGCTTTACTAATATCGCCAAACATAAGCTGCTTGGTACTAACATTCTAATCTACTTCATTTACAGTATATAAATTAAAAAGAGCAGGGGCTCCAGGATTACTTGGACCTCTGTCTGCTTACAAGCCCACAAGAGCACTAAACAAAAGCACAGTTTGCACTGTGTTTTTGATACGGATGTGAGCAACACTAAAGCACCCTAAGGAACAGTCCTGTCTCTTTTCTCTTCATTCTGTACACCTCAGACTATAAATATAACATCCGATCATGTCACATTCAGAAATTCTCAGATGATTCTGCACTTAAAGAGTATATTGAAAATGGATGAGACAGAGGAGAGGAGTCAGATGGAGAAAACTATTTCTTGGTGCAGAAAAAAATGTCAACTTAACATTAGCAGAACCAAGGAACTGGTTGTTGACTTTCGCCACACCAAAGAGCCTCTATGCCCGGTCACTATTCAGGCAATGGATGTGGAAATGCTGTACTGCTACAAGTACTTGGGTGGGGGGGGGGGGGGGTCCACATCTGTGACGTGCTGGACTGGTCTTGGAACACAGAAGAACTATATAAAAAAGGGGAAGACTGTGTTCCTTCAATATGGAAGGTGACATCCTTCACATCTTCTACAATTCTGTGATGGCTAATGTGATTATTCTATGCTGTGATGTGCTGGGCCCACAACATCACTTCAAGAGAGGCCCACCGAATCAACAAACTCATTTAAAGGGCAAGCTCAATTACAGGACACACTCTGGGCTCCCTGCAAGTAGTACTGTATATATAGCCAGGTCGGCCCTCTTGCTGCTTTACCTCCTTAAAGCTGCAATCCGAATTCACTCTTCCAGCCTAGAAAGATGCTCTGCTCCAGATCTCTAAGCCATCACTTTCTTTTTGAAAGGAGGACTGGAAATCCTTGCCACCTACTCATTAGTTTGGCATCTAACACTCTGTGGGAGTGTTGCCCCTTTTTAAATAATTTTTATGTCTTAAAGATAAATAATTCAAAAATCAGAAATTTAAAAACAAACAAGCAAAACAACATCAAAACTAGAACCAAGACGTTCATAGTCCCCTGTTAAAATGCCATTATTGATTAAGACTTTGCCCCCTGCTTGCTTCGCTCGCCAACCCCCCTGCCTGCGCTATGCGCCAGCAACTTTGCGTCTCTGCTGCTCGCATATGCGGATTTCACTTACACCAATCAAAAAATCTTTTAATTCTCGCGGATACGCCTCCTTATTGGGAAGAAACTCTACTTTTCCCTGATGGAAACTCAAATTAGACGATCTACAAGTCTCCTACTTAAAGTTTAAATCCAAACAATATATTCAATCTCTTTTCGCTGTTCTGTTATTTCACTGAGTAATAGTTTCTGTTTGTTAGCGCTAATGCAATCTTTACTATCATTTTTTTGAGACTTTTGAATTTTAGTACTTTCATTATCTCTAACCTGCTCTGCATGTGTATCGCACCAATGTTTGTGAATTCTTAATGACATTCTACTTTGTCATCTACTCTTTGTTTTTTATTTCTGGCCCTGGGTGTGGTTACATCTCTTGGCACAAAGTATCGTCTCACGGGACGTGAAAGTATCTCTCTGAAAAAGTCACATCTCGTCGCAGGCTAAAAAGTCTCGTCTCGTCCCAGGATTTTTTTATTATAATAGAGAGATATTCTGAGTATGTATAACTAACACATTTTAATTGCAGACTCTCAAGTTCCTCTATCTGCTGACATTCAAGGCTAGGCAGTTAGCACAAGTAGATGGTATTCAGAAAGGACCTCCACCGCAGGTGCAAAAGGTAACAGCACACAAAACAACACAACCAAAGATTCAATCTCAATGTTACCAAGATGAGAAGTGCCATTCAAAGCCTGACAATGACACATCACATGTAATCATAATATGGCTAATAATAAGCCATCCTAAGACTGATAATGCAAAGTAATATGATAGATCATGGTAGTGGTCCAAAATGGGAAAATCACCACTTCAAGACACATATTGAGCACAAAAGACATGCAAGTAAGTCATATAGACAGACTAAAACAAACTTCACAACTTAATAGGGTGAAAAGATGTAATCTTTAAATCAGATTAAATTGCATATTTGTATAAATTATTAGATATTTTCAAGTTTTGTACATCAAGCTCGATAGTGCATTCAGCCTTTCCTAATACTTTATGAAACTTCTGCTCCTTTGTCCCTCGAGTTCATGACCCACAAAGTGAATGGTAGGACAACTGGATCACACACATCTTGGGTAATGTAAGCAATCTTAATGGCTCTTTGGGATGTCTTTATGGCACAGATTTTGGTAGAAACTGAATGTTTTCGACACTATAAGCTTCCCTAACAATTCTACTTGTTTGACTGTACACCAAAACTATTCAGACAGTAACACAGAAAAACAATTTTTCAAGATCAAAGCAGAATTAAATCTGTCTTGTTCAAAGCCTGAAGTAATGTTTTAGCCTTGGTCTGTATTGACTTTCCTAAAGGCGTTGGCAGCAACACTTTGAAGTTTTGGGGTGCACTCACAATGCAGAGGTAAAGCTAATGTAGCTGAAGAGCCACAATCACACTTTTGTGATGTAGTTGCTATTAAAATGATAAACCCTGTGTCCTTTTGTATACTGAATTTGTATGTATTGAATTCCACAACAGACTTCAGACATCTCCTTATTATTTTAGATGTGCTAATCACTACACATCACAGGCTGCAACAGTTCGAGCCGAACTGTGTGGAACATCTTTCAGCTATTCGGCACCCCACAGCTCCTATACCCTAACCCCAGACATCAGAGGCTACAGAAGCTTTATCATGTTTAAGCAGCGGCTCGGGCACAGCACATCATCTGCGCAGCAAACACAAGAGTCCTTGCTGACTGCATCTGCTTTTCAACATGTGCTGCTTTCTTTTTCTTCTTCACTGTTCCTTTTTTCTGTACTTCTAGTGTTTTTCTTTGTTTAGTCAGGTTTTGTTCTTGTTTTGTGTTTAATGCATTCACTGACATGATTTTGAATAAATGTAGACAACATGAATCTGCTCAAGTACCCTGGAAAAAAATAAGGATTTACTACATAGCAAGTGTATATTCTACATCTGTATCATGCCCAGTGGCTTAATTCCTTTATTTTAATTTACATTTCTCAAATATGCATACTGCTTTGGTTGACATCTACTGTACAATAGTTTAGCTGTCAGTGTTATTTTTTGGTATTTAATATTTTATTTGCAAAGTGGTTTAAAACTTTTTTGTCATTTAGATCTCTGCCATACTTATGATATGATCCAGTGCAAGCAAGCAAGCAGTAGTATAGAATGGCTAAGGAAATACAACTGAAACCATCAGGTCAAAGGTTCATAAGGGTTCAAAATCACACTTGTGAATGCCATGCAGCTGACTCTAGGACTGTGCAAACATATCCCTACTTGAAGAGATGACAGCCATTGTCAGAGCCCCAATACAAAATAAAGAGTGGTTGACTGACATGTGGCATTAAAAAATACTTAATTTTAATGTTGATTAAACAGTTTCTGTATTGTATAGACTGTAGTGGGCTGGCGCCCTGCCCAGGGTTTGTTTCCTGCCTTGCGCCCTGTGTTGGCTGGGATTGGCTCCAGCAGACCCCTGTGACCCTGTAGTTGGGATATACTGTAGTGGGTTGGATAATGGATGGATGGATTGTATACAGTAATCTTTGTGTTAAATCAAACAAATAAAATGGCAATAGCAAAAGAACACACATCAAAAAGTGCAGTAATATGTACAAATGGACCATTAAATTGTGAACGCATAACTAAGTAAGTTGGCAATTCCACTGTTTCAATTTATTTTACTAAATTAGTTACATTAAATTTAATTATTGCATCTTTTACTTTGAAATGGCCTTATTTTTAAGAAACATTTTTTTATCTAAACGTGATTTTCCTGAACAGCACATTTTCAAAATGCTCCTTAATACTAGTGCTGTTTATTTCAGAAAGCCTTGTTTCATGATTGTTTCAATTAAGACTAATGGTTGGGGTCGGTCAAGTCAACATTCATCTGATCATATATTCAGGCTCAAATAACAGCTGAAATGTGATATAAGAGATTAGAATAACACTGTTGATATTGTAGATGAGCAGGGGATGTCATAAGCAATGTTTATAGAAAGAGTTCTGAACTTCTCAATGAATGCAGTGTAGCATAGTGGTTATTGTGTAGGACTTCCACACCCTGAAGATGTGTGTTCAAATCCTGCTACTGATGCTGTATGACCAGGAGCAATTCACTTCACCTGCCTGTGCTCCAACTGGAAAAAATAAAATTTGTATCTTAAATGGTTTAAGTCGCTTTGGATAAAGGTGTCAACCAAATAAGTTAAGACTAGTAATATTAATTCATTAAGTGCTGTTAATGGCTTATTTGCTAAATGTCAGTATGATTTGTGTATTTACATTATTAAAATAGGAAAAGGTGAATATTGTGAGTCTTCTTATTTTAATGATTGTCTTATCTTATCCAGAAAAGAAATGCTGCTATTTACATTTAATTACAAAATAAAAATGTTAAAAGCATCATTGTGTACTAAATTCTACAAATCCCAGCACTGTAGACAATATAATACACACTAAGAGTCTCTTTAATTCCATGCTAATGTGGAAAACAATGATGGAGGGACTGAAAAACACTGGACAATTGGCATCCATTAGTCTCATACATTCTCATACATTTTTAAGAAACAGTATGAGAAAAGGTAATTGAATATATCATATAGATGGTGTATTTTCTGAAATTCCATTTCTAACAAAAATTAGATGTTTGTACAGTGAAATCTGCCACATATGGCAATAATAATAAGTTATATAGCACCAACATGTTTCACAATTAAAAACAAAAAAAACTTAGTTTTTTGGAGAATGGAAGTCCCAGTGATGACTGCACTAGAATGCATATAACAAGGTGCTTCTTTAAAAGAAATCCTGTAGGAAAAAAGTCTTTTTGAGAGAGTTTAAAAGAGTCACCTATTCATGGAATTACATAAAGTTAGATTTTCACCCAATGTACGTATATCTGCCTGAATTTAGCTCATGTACTCCAGCTTCAGACACTATCTTAAATCTGACCAGTTTTCTGTAAGTGTCCCACAGTGGTTTACATATTAAAGAATCATAATTACAGAAAGATATAAATATCTGTTTAAACTTAACTAGCCTTATGAAATGTGTTAAAGAAGTCCTTATTGACTGGTTTTCTCTTAATCTCACATAAGCCAGAAGTACTAATACAAATTTTGATGTTATATCATATTTTACAGCAGGCCCTCTGATCAGATATGACCGTTAACTGTTGAAAAGAGACACCCTGCTTCATTTTTGAAATCTGTCTAAATGGAGATCCGGGTTCAGAACACTTTTATTGCACATAACATTTGCCAGGTGTTGATGGTCTATCACAATGGCCAGATGCGACAGAGGGTAGTAATAAACTTTTTCTGTGCAGGCTCCCAGTCCTCATCAAACTGGTCTCTGCGCTACCATCAGTTGTACAAACATTTCTAAAATGCAATAAATTGTAAAAGGACAATGACACTAAGACAGCACAGTGACAGCAACTACAACAACAACAACAACATTTATTTATATAGCACATTTTCATACAAATAATGTAGCTCAAAGTGCTTTATATGATGAAGAAAGAGAAAAAAAGACAAAATAAATAAGAATTAAAATAACAGAACACTAATTAACATAGAATAAAAGTAAGGTCCGATGGCCAGGGAGGACAGAAAAAACAAAATAAAACTCCACACAGCTGGAGAAAAAATAAAATCTGCAGGGGTTCATAGGCCACAAGACCACCCAGCCCCCTCTAGGCATTCTACCTAACATAAATGATCAGTCCCCATGTATTCAGGGTTCTCATGGAAGGACTTGATGATGACGGTCACGTGGACACACACACACACGCACATGCGCACGCATGTAACATAAACAAAACAGTTTCATGTAAAAAATATAAATGCCTGTATGTGTATAATTTCATGCAACACTAATAAATTGAGATAATAATAATAATAATAATTTTTTGTATTTATATAACATTTTTCTCACTACTCAAAGCACTCTCCATGCAGGGAGGCCATGGGAAGATGAAGAGATATGCATTGTAACATACATACACATTATAATTCATATATACGTATTATGCATAAAAAAATATACATTATGGCTGCTTGATGGTGCCATTGTCAATACAACATTACATATAATAATTTTGAGTAACAACAATCTGCACCGATCATAATGAAACTAAATACGAATTACTCAGAGTAATTGTTTATCAATTTACTTACTCAGGAAACTCTTCTTCTGAATTGCTCTCTGAGTCAGACTCAAAATCTGCCAGGTCTTTATTGCTGTCTTCGAAGACAGACTCCAAATCTACATTCAAAGTGTGTTTTGGTCAACTTGAAGCCATTTTTTCTGAAAAATAAGCGAAAACAATGCTCAGTGCTCTTCAATGCTCTGCTACTCTTGTAGATATTTGCTGTTGTTTTGTGAAGTAATATGCAACAGCACATGAAAAATCAGAAGTGCGGTGTTACACTGTTTCTGGTTTACAGCCTAAAGCTCATGTTTGCTCAGTCGGTGGGAGGGTTCAACACATTGGTTGAAATCTATAGGTCGGGGCTTTTTGGTTGATGCATAACACTTGGGTATTCCTTATACAGAATAATTACTATGATTTTTTCAAATATTTTTTGTGACAATTTATGAAACACAACACGTATGATTTCATACCAGATTACAATTCAACCGAAAATATTGTAACAATTTGATTACTTGGAGAGTGAACACCCGGCGCTTGCATACAAGGTATTGTTTGTGTCTGCGTGGGGCATAGTTCACCTGTGTGATGTAGTGAAAGCTTTTTAAATGATCACTCGGCCCGGTACTGGGCCGCTCAGGGTATTATAAATTACTCAAATATAACTTCTCAAGAGAGCAATTCATCTACAACCTACAAGTCAGAGGCTTTTCTTAACTGTACTGCATTATCTACTGTAGGAATGGTAGTAACCAGTCATGTTAAAGATATAGATAGCATTTCCCCAAACCAAACATGTACCTCTAAAAAACAATCCAACTCCTGATAGTTTTAGACAGCACTAAGAACAAGAATGATTAATTATACTGAATGGATAAAATATACCCAACATCAAATATGTGAAGCATGGTCTAAAATAAAAATTGTGCAGCACACACATTTCCCAAATTAGATTGTCTAAATAATATCGAGTACAGGAGACTACTTGTGGAGGATATCACGGGGGACACATACTTACAGAATGTTCCCTGCATGAATCTTACTGGAATAAAATCTTGAATAGTCTCAATAACACTGTAACAGTTCTTTTTCAAGATAAGGCAAATACTAAATGAACTGTCTGTTATGGTGGCTTACATTACACTGCTGTCATGCTGTAAAAGTCAAACCAGCCAACCACAACACATTAGGAAAAGGCCGCACAATTCAAACCTCTTATTTAGCAGACATTTATTAATTACAAGAATATACTGAAGCACTGCTAACCTTTTAGAATTTGCAGCTTTTCTTGAAGTGATTCCTTCAGGTTACATCTTTCTTTTTCTTTATCTCTAAGTAGAGGGTGGAAGAGGTATCACATTTGAATAAAACGTAGTCGTATTTTGATTTCTGAAAAACAGTAAGGACAAAATTCATGAACATTAGGAAAAATTTTTAGCAGTGGTTTAACTTTTTTTTAAACAGACAAATGTCAAGGCAGAAGACAGCACGTTATCAAGTTTTACTGCAAACTCGCCTTGTTGGCTAAGAGTTGGCCATTTTATATCCTACTCCTGTGTGCATGTACTTCAAGCCATTTTTCTTTGCTGTCTTCATGTGCCTCCAACCTACAACCTCCAGACACACACACACACACACACACACATTCATGGTGAAAAGATGAAGAGGACATATCGTTCCACCGTCCCTACTGTTCAAGACCAATGATGCGTCCTTGTTGTCAGTATGACATGTAAATGTTTGTTACTATACATACATGTGTTTGAATAGCATAACCACTTACTTGGCCTCCTAATCATAGTACATTTCTTGCAACCAAATTAATTTCTTTTGTTATGCTGAGCATTCAAAAATCACCTTGCGTCTTCTTCTGACTTTCTGTTTGACCTGTCATATTTTGGTAATATTACATATCTTCCATGTGAAGTTTGCTCAATGTTTTCCTCCTTTCACATTCCCAAAACACACATGTGAGAAGTTAATTAGTGATTTTAACTTGGTCCTGTGTGGGTGTGTCCATGAGTGGGCTCTGAGATTCACTAATGACCACCAAAGACGCCCCCCATGTCTCTGAATTGCGTTGTTTGATAAAGGTATGTTATGTTATAATACACCATCCTAATTTTTCACTAGTGTACTGCACATTCTAGCATTGCAAAATAATATTTACACCTTGTACTGTTCCACTAGTATAACAACACTGCTTCATATGACATGCCCCTGAATTAGGGGTAACACAGCACCTTGCATCTCCAGTCACCCAAATAATTTAGTGACTAATGAAAGCTTAGATTAAACTTTCCACCTGGCAAGGAAGAAGATTAACTAAGCAGAACGTAGCAAAAGCCTTTAAAGCTCTAACAGGTCCCGTTCCACAGCTCCAAGCATTCTTATCTCATTTATGAAGCTTTTATCACTGTTTACACAAAGGACGCCAAGTAGAAGTTTAAAAAAAGTGCTGTATCCTTAGGCATGGCTTAAGCTCAGATATCAAAACAGCTTTAAACAATCTGTTACACTTCTATCCACGACTATAAAATATGTGTAGGTGCTGGTGGGCCATTTTTAAGCAACTTCAAAAGAAAAGCATTTTTTTGTGTGTGTTTTTCTCTCTGATATTAAGTCATTTGGACAATATCCTAAAATTATTGTTGGCACAATCCTGAAATACAACTTTCACTTGCTGCTGGGTCTACAGAAAATATAAAAGAATGAAAAATCAAGTAAATATGCTATCCATAATCATCTGAAACGCATTTTGTGAAAGTAAATAAAAGTGATATGCCACTGCTTTAAGTTAAATTAAATAATGACAAATGGATCAACAAACAACTGCCAGATCTCATATGTCCCTTGCTGACCTACTTTTTCTAGTTAATGTGTTTACACTCAAAGCAGAGGTCAGCAAATGCTGCATTTTTAAGCAAGTGTGGAGAGGCCAGGCACTGCACCGCTTCGGAACTTTCACCTATTGGATGAGTGCTCAGACTGGGATGCCAGGGACAGTCACTGATGAGATGTCTATTGTTTCACAACAGTTTAAATTGGTCATGCTTCTACACAGCTTTTTTGATTTAGTACGTGAAAATCTAAAAACTACAGCATCACTGATACATGGCCTTAAAGGAGCAATGAATTGATAAATATCCCGTTAGAAAGCAACTGAAGCCTGGTATTTATCCACCCTGACTTAAAAAAAAATATTTCTGAAAGAAAGCATTTTGCATGTACTGGTGTCTCTTAGGATGTTTCACTGTTCTGCACATTTCTGTCTGCCATTCGTTACATTTTCCTCGAACTGTCTCACAGAAATGGAATGGAAAATGTGGTTACCTGTGAGTTGCATCATTTTCCCATTTTAACAACTGAGTTTTATATTACAAAATAATATTAAAATACGTCATTCATTAAATTTGAAACTTTGTCAAGTGCTTAATGTATTGATAAGTTAAACTGTTTTCCTAATTTCTTTGAAAGGTGATACTGTATATAAGCTACCCATTTCATTAGACTAAGAAAATATTACATCTTCAAAATAAATGTATGATCACATGAAATACCTGTTAACGATTATGCTTATTGGTAGTACAGCTGGGGCAAACTGGCATGCACACCATCTGCTCAACTCTTATAGTTTTTTTCTGGCACTTCTCAACTTTTCAACATTCCCTTTTTCTGTATCTTTAATCTAAAAGATTCCACCCAATTCATCAATCTTTTGCTATCAAGGGAGGAGCTGCAGATCACACTGACACTATATAAAATACATTTCTGAATGAATATATTTCTTAACAGTCAAATTGAAATCTTTTGTATTTTAGCTTCTTTGATGTTTCCATGGTCGTTAGCAATAATTCTTCACTTTACCACCATGACGTATTTTGCTTAAAACGTTAACTTTACTGAAGGGCATAATGTTATGGACTTACTTGTTAGCCAGGTAATATAATATATTTGCTTACTTCTAACTATTTCACTTCACAGACATAAACTGAAATTCATGGCAAAAGAACTGAAGAATTACAGATGAGGCAAGGCTTTGCGGATTTTGATTTATTGTAATTCCCTTCATCATACTGATTTAAAAGTATACCCATATACAATTGAGTTTCTTGGATGGCATAATGCAGTCAGTCTTCTCACTTCTTATCTCTCTTTCTGCAGTCTCTCTGGTGGCTTCTGGTGTCCCGATTCTCCTTAATGGCTTTTCAGTGTCTTCTTGCCTGCCTGCTCTCTAACTGTGGTAGAGGACTCTCAACCTATCTCTGCTGATGCCACCAATCTGTTTGGAGGAATCATACTGGCTTTATTCCAGCCTTCCATATCTATCTATACCCAACGCCCAACTCCTGTAACATCAGGTATTTTATAAAGTTCTGGTTTGGCCAGCCAACTGCCCACCAAGTTGGAAGGTAGGCGGCCAGCCAGCACATGCCTGAACTTCTGTCTAGACAGCCTAAGAGGCCAGGAAGGGGTGTCAGGAGGTTGCATTCATTCCTCAAAGTGGTGGAACAGTGTGACGAATGGGCAGATGAGGGAAGATGGGGATACAAGTAGTCGTTAGAGGAAATCTTAGTTGGGTGTCACAGAAGGACAGTGCCAGAAGCCTGTGTGTCATGTGCTGGAGTCATTGGTTGATTACCTTTAGTCCATCAGGTTTTGATGTTTCTTTACATTTGCCCCCCAATTTGTGCACTATTTGTTAACAAACGCGTTGTTGTTATATGATTGATTTTTGATTCATTCACTATTTTTATCTATTTATTTATTTCCTTTTTACAGTCTTCTTATAGACACCACCATGTTTTTTCTAGTAATTGTGGTCTGTGTTAGGGGCAGTGTAGCACGTAGTGTTAGCTCACAGATGCTAAACATTTTGAGCTCTGTTGTAGTGTCATCCTGTTATCTTGGCATTCCTTTTTTATGTCTGTTTTCTTCTCTTTTAGTACTTTGGTTATTAACATTCCTGTTTATATTGTTGTTTATGCTTATCATTTGTATAATTATGTATTGAAAAAAACGAAAAAATGTTCTGCCTTATTCTTTGTCTTTTGTGGGTGTTTCCCCATGAGGTGAGCCATCTGTCAGTGTCTATGGAGACACTGCTCCCAGTCATTTAAAGGCTCATGGGAATTCCAGTCCATGTGCAGTTCATTACATGCACCTGGTGTTGGTCAGTTTTACTTTTTGGATTTCCCATTTATTGTATTTACTTGCTCCTGACTCTTTTTCTTCTGTTTTTAGGATTGTGATTTCTAAATAGTGTTTTGGGACTTGTTTGCTTAAGATTACCTTGCTGGCAACTCCTTTTGCCAGTTTTTTCTCTTTCAAGCATTTTGTTACATTTTCTGATTTTTGTGTTCATAACATTGACCTATAAACGATTTGAAATCACTTCAGTGAAATCACCTCCTGAATCGCTAATACAAGCAAACCCCCACATATGAGATAGATAGATAGATAGATAGATAGATAGATAGATAGATAGATAGATAGATAG
>JANRMT010062838.1:8788921-8820639 GCA_026402145.1 Polypterus bichir lapradei | reverse complement strand
TAGATAGATAGATAGATAGATAGATAGATAGATAGATAGATAGATAGCACTTTAAAACTTTATAAATAAATAAATAAATACATAAATAGGTAGATAAGTAAGTAAATAAATAATTAGACACACACTTTGGTCTGAGCACACACTGGAATCAATATAAACAAAGAAAATTGAAAAGAAAGAAAAGTTGGCTGTCATAATCAAGGTGCAGCATTATGCAATTGTATATACCGTTCAACTCTTTTTTCTCCATTAGTTTTGGCTCTCTAAACCCATTTTTAGGTCATTTTTGGACAACATTTTCTGCTGGAAATTACGTCCTTACGATAAAGAGTAAGCCAACAGGTGTCTTCAGCAATAATGATCAGAAAAACTTGAACTTGATCATGTCATATCAAATGACCTCCAGGGGTTCACCCCCTAATGAAATACAAGAGATTAAAGTTAGTCCTTTTCACAAAACTTCAGAAATATGGGGATTGGTAATATAGGCATGTAGGTTGTCTCTTTGTGCTATGTTGAGGTTGCTGATCATGAATATGACAATATTTTTGATATCTGATTCTCTACTGGTGGTCCTAGCCCCCTAACAGCCACTCCCAGAATGTTATAAATGACAAATTTCAAATATAAGTATGTGAGGTATCATTTTATCATAAATATGAAGTTATTTTTAATTATTTACTAGGAACCTAGCCCAATATGAACCTCCAGCAGAGGGTGAGAAATTACAAATTTCCATTATAATCAAGAATATTTAGACTTTAAACATTAAACTGAAGCACACATTTTAGTATTTCAGATATTTGATGAGACTACTCTTGTTTATTATGTACTTTTCTCTCATATTGTAAATCATCACATTTCTTATAAAAACCCTGAATTAGGGCTGTTCACACTAATTCAGACTTTTGTAATCTAAATTGCCTTTTGTAAAGATTCTTTGTATGCTCTTTCTTCCACAATGTTTACGGTCATCTTCATTCTGGTGGGGCTTGGGTTATACTTTATAAACATTCCTTTTATTTTTGATCTTTTTGAAGCTAAGCATGTTCTGGCATGGTTTAGGCCAAAGCCAGCCACTAGGGTGGACCCTGTCTGGGCCGGCTTATGGGAATTCTGAACTGCTTCCCTGGCTATTCCTGGAGGTAGCTTACCAAGTGTAATGGATATAGGGAGAGCTAAAAGTAACAAAGAACAAGCTAAGACTAAACAAATATTGTTGTCTACTTTCCAGGATACTAGGTGGAAGGTGGAGCAGTATCCTATTTTCCAAACTCCCAACATGTTACAAATTGCTCTCCCTTACTTACCTCCTTGTCTGCATTTATTCATATGGCCTCACTTCCTACCTGCTGGTGACCCTGACCACTAAATTATCTTTCATTTGTAGATTTGTTTTGGAGTTACCTTTGCTGGGAGAATGTCTTATTCAAGGTTGCTCAAAGGGGCATTAAGCTAGCCCCAAGGTCCCACAGCAGACTCCAGACTACTAGTTCCAGAAGGTTTTATCCTTTCCCCATGGAACATCTCTGCTGGAATGTGCAAGCACAAATGAGTTTTTTTGTTTTGGCTTTCATATAGTTATCTAGGGCCCCTCTCTCTGTCTCATGTGAAACTGAAATAAATGCCATCAGGACACCAATTGTAGTGACAGGGCACACAATCCCTATTTGTTCAGACACCCAGGAAAAGTGCTCTGTGTTTACCAGTTTGGAGGTCTTTCTCGCTTAGTGTTTCTCAAAAATGCCAGACCTGTCTCTCTATAATGCCACCCAGCTGCCACTTTTGACCTTGGGAGCACAATGCTTGAGGGCTACATCAATTTCTCATGTGACTATTACCATTTCAGAATTTGAGGAAGTCATATTAATCAAATCCCAGGTGTGACATGATGGACCAAGACACACACACATATACCTAAACTCATTCATGATAGGCTGATGTTAACCAATCTAACAGGTACATTATTGGGATACAGGAAGAGACTGGAGTTCTCAGATAAAACCCATGCAGACACAAAGAGAAGATGCAGTCTCGACACAGACATTTACAAGGCTACCAGGGCTCTGAGGCACCTGCTCTAACCACTGTACCCTAACACATAAATATAATGAGGCACACGTACATTTTAGACACTTACAAATATGCCCACAATCATCAGCAGATAACTGTCATCAACCAGGAACTGCTCTCGGGCTTATATTGAGTATGTTCTTTTACTGAAAATTTTTGCTCTTGATGAAATTTTTGTCTCTTGTGTGCCTGCATCAAGTGTATTATGTACAGCCATCAAAAAGCCTAAGACACTTGAAGAAAGGAAGAAGTACAAAAAACTCAGAAAAGCAACTCACCTGAAAATAAAGAAAAAAGTCAGCCTTTCATGCTGAGATATAACAAGATAGAACAATAAAACAATGTGTCATGCTGTGAAAAAAAATCTGCTTAATATTCATATCAATTTTACACAGCAGTTAAAATGTTAATAATCAGGCATTTAATGTATAGTGACGAACAAAGCAACATTAAATTAATTGATTACCAAAGAGCAGGTAAATAAGAATCTTCTAGACGTCTGCTGTGCAGTCAGAATTTGTAACGGCAGGCAATATACAGTAAGCAGCGGTGTCAACCTCCACGCTGAAATTCACAGATATGTAAATGACCCCCCGCTGCGCCTGTGCTCAAATGTAACGAGTGGCAAAGAATTCACAGCTTCAAACAATGTGTTTGTGGGTACAATTAATAAAACTGGAGACAAGAAGACAGAGATAAAACTCACGAGCAAAACACAGAAGCTCGCTGTCAAACAAGAAGACATTCTTATGCCCTAAACAGTGACACCTTCACAGGACTTGAAGGTAAAAGTCTGGTTTGGCCTATAGATAATGTGGGAATGTAGAACTGAGTATAAAACGATACAACATATGTTAAACACACCATGTTAGAATTTCAGAAAACCAAACCAAGATGCAGCTTCGTGAACAGTACAAATTAAACATTTCCTTGATAGTTTGTTATAAAACTAATGATAATGGTTCATTCTCTACATCTCCTTCTATAGAAAAATACATTTTCTCCACTCCAGTAAACTCTTGCACAGTTAATATAATTCATGAACACTGAAAGAAAATCTGGCAACAAAACAAAACTTTGCAGTAATAACCACAAAGGCATCAAAGAAAATACAGTTTATAAAGAAACCATCATCTAAATCAAGTTTAGACTAATTACATTTTCTTTTTGGGGAAAGTTTGCCAAAATCCTTCGGCAACATTGAAAAGTCCATCTAGTTACTCAGTTAGGACTGGCCTGTCCTTACAGATCAAGCAGCCAGGTGAGAAAGCCACTGGAGAGATAAGAAATCCAGATGGCACTGGCAATTTGGAAACGCTGACACAAACTTTACTTTCTGTCAGAGTAAACAAGACTTTAAAGCACTTAATGTTTACACTGGAATTATTTACTTATTTCGGAAACTTGAGCAGTGGCATTTAAAGTCGCTAGCTAAAGGGCAAGATAAGGAAGTCTGCATAAGGACCAGTCCTATAGGATGCATTCAGTCCTATAGACAAAAAGGACCCACGTGGTGCAGTCACATTTGTGTACCCTCTGCAACACTGACAGTACATTGTGGTAAGCAGCCCGGACAAAGACAGGCAGACACCGAAAGTTTCAACACCACACACGGTTTGTTCATAATTTACTCTATTTACAAGTGTATCGCACACAAGCCAGTGCCCCTGCACCAAGCACCCTTCAGTCCAGGCCTTTCAATAATGCCTCTCTTCCTGACCACCTCCACTCCTCTCCACCCAGCTCTGTCCTCTTCCACCCGGCTCCAGCCATTGAATGGAGTTAGGCGGTCCCTTTTATGTTCACCCGGACGTGCTCCAGGTGCCTCCCGATGAACTTCCACTGGCACTTCCTGGTGTGGCAGAAGCGCTGACGGCCAGGGCTCTTCAGGCATCTGGGCTCCCCCTGGCGGTGACCATGGGCCCTACAGGGCTGAGCTTCCATGCTCTTTTCCCGTGGCCCCCACACCAACCAGGGTGGCTGCCCTCTCGTGGTCCGGAGGAGGCGTAGTTCCTCTTCCGGTCCTTCCGGGTGTCCCGGCTGGGTACCACCACAACATATACAACAGTTTCCTTTGGATTCTTCACAGGTTCAGCTAGTTCTGTAGGTGGAGGTACGCTAAAGTCTGATGCTTCTAATAATGTTATGCTGTCATACATGTCCTGCTAAGTAACCAGTCAAGAATTTTGTTAGGTATTGGGCATACATGCATGGAGCATTATGAGGATTTGTTTTCTCTGCACAGGCGGTGAAATATTTGTTTATTTAAAGGCAAATTATTATAAATTTGGTTATATGGGGGTACCATGTTTTAATGCTCAGACTGAGATAAAGTGAAAAAAATATGCAAATGAACAAATGTTTGATCTGGTTGGTATTTTCTTACTTTATTCCTATATTTTGCTGTTTATATAGTGGTTTTCTTGGAAAGCTACATTCTCATACAGAGGCTGTTTTGAACATCACAATGAATTATAATTATTTACTCTGTTCAATGCTTGCATGGACTGGGTGCTGGGTAGGGTTGTGGAGTCCAGCAGATGTGGGGCATCTGTTCGTGAAGAAAGATTCACTGATCTTGAGTTTGCCAAAATGCAGTGATCTGAGGACGATGCTGAGTGAGGGGTCAGAGTGTCCGGGTTTGCGAGTTGTCCTGGATAAAATCAAGATCCAGGCTTTTAATGATCTCTTGAGCACAGCCATCAGCAGTGTGCCTGTAGAGTTTAATTACCTTGGCAGTGGCATTCATGTCTCTGGTGACTCTCCCTTTGAAGTCAGTAGACAGTTTGGGAGAGCATGGGGAGGTCATGAGGTCACTGGAAATGGGTGTGTGGTGCTCCCGATATCTCTGCCAAAGGACAAAGGTCCAACTCTTTAGAGTCCTGGTGCTTTATGGTTGTGAGATAGGGATGATATCCACTGACCTGAGACTAAGACTGGACTCCTTTGTTACTGCGTCTCTTCGGAGAATCCTTGGGTACCGTTGGGTTGACTTTGTGTTTAATGAACGGTTGCTCATGGAGCCCCGAATGAGGTACATGACCTGCATTGTTTGGGACCCGAGCGGGTGGACCAGGCCAAGGCGGCGTCCACGTCACACCTGGCTGCGGCAGAGAGATGTTCATTTTTTGTTGCCAACCGGAATTCCGAGCTGTTTTGTTTCTCTACCAGTGCATGATCCCCAACATGACCTGACCTGGACTGTATACTTGACAAGGTACTTACATCATGAATGGTGGCTCTGTGGCTAAGGATCTGCAATGTTATCTGGAAGGTGGAATGTACAAATCCCATTATTGCCTGTGGTGTAGCAGGTCCACAGCTCATGTCCAAAGGCCACTTTTTAAATAAATAAATAGCGAGGGGGCATGATGTGTGTGTGTGGCCGAGCGGTTCCCGGGAAATTCGTGATGCGGGCGGTTCTCACTTAAGTGCACAGGTGAGGAGTCGTCCGCATCCGTAATTGTCCCTGGGGGCTGCTGATTGCCACAGCTGATCCACGTCCCCATAATAAATAGAAGTGTGAGGCGGCTAGCAGGGGAGGAGATGAGGAAAAAAAAGGAGAAAAGAAAAAACAGACAGAGGTTATGAGTGAGGAAGGCGGCAGGAAACAGGAGGGAGAAAGTTGGTGTGTGTGAGAGCGAGCGAGCGCAGACTTGCGGAGATATACAGGCAGCTGGGAGAGGCGAGTCTGAGTGGGGTGTTTGGCCGGCGGTAGTGGTCACTCCTGCTGAGCATTTGTTTGGAGCAGGAGTGACTGGGAGAAGGTTGGCTCGCCGCAGCAAAGGTAGCGGGAGTCGGAGATTTGGAATGGAATCCCCAACATGAGCATCATTGCCATTGGGGAAAGCCAAGTCTCGGTCTGGCAGGGGCTGAACGAAGCCAGGGATCGGGAGGCCACCAGACCAGTCGAGTGAAGAAAGTCAGCTGCATGTAGGGTGACTCTCGTGGTGCATAGCCTGAATGGTAGTCACCAGTAAAAGGCACCGGACTTTGTTTTAAAGGGACAGCTTCCAGCCATTGTTTTAACCTCGTTGTTTTTAAAAGGTTTTTTTTTCCTAATGAATTTTAACCTCCAGTACTTCACTCATTTTATTGGATTATTTATTTAAAGATTTGAATGCACTGCACTTATTTATTTGAACACTCTGTTTTGTTTGCTGGTTTTGTTGTTTTAATAAAAGCACTTTGCACTTTTTGCACAATCTCCTTGCTTTGTGCCTTACTGATGGTGTCGGGTTCAAGAGCTCCCAGAAGTTGAATGGGAGAGTGGAGCGAACCCATATCGTCACATTGCCACAAGGAATCCTACTCTGTTGGGCCTGTGAGCAAGGCACCTAACCTGAAAATTGCTCTAGGGGCACTGTATGATGACTGACCCTGCACTCTGACCTGCAAAAGTCATGAAGAAAGACAATATCCCCCTGGGGATTAACAAGGCATATCAAAAAAATACAATAATAATCTGAGGGATGACCAGCTCTTCTGAATACATCAAAATCAATGTTTAGTTTCCAAAAAGTCAAGTTATGGGTAGTCCTTTCTTTCATTTTCTGTAATATACAGTACATAAGTATTTCATTTTTTACTCTTTAGTGCTTTTTTATCTTGGTAGGCTTTTGCCATTGAATATACTTAATGCATGTGTGTGTGTGTGTGTGTGTGTGTGTTTGTCTTTTCCAAATTTAGCACATATTCCTCATTTCTAAAGGGAATCACCTAGGTTATGTTTTGTTCCAAAAATCAGTTGGTGCCCCCCAGCTCTGGCAGCATCCCTGATATTACTACCCCGGTAGTAATCAATAATATTTACAGCTCAAAATATAACCTTTTAAAAAAAAAAGAAAAAAAAAACTAAACTTTCTTTTGTTATATTCAGGAGTCTCAAACTTGGAGAGTAAGCTCTGTCAAAAGAGCCAGAAAGCAGGCCCCATCCTTCACCAACCTGTGCAGGACAGGATCATCCCGAGTCTGTGAGCCCTCAAATGCTACCTGTGGGCTGAGGCCTGCACAGGCTGAAGAATGTGGAACTGGCTTTCAAAGTTTAAAATACACAAAAATGCCTACTGAGAGAAAGGAACTGTTAAAACCTCTGGTTCAATGAGACAAGTACCACAAAGAATCTTCATAAGTGAAGATAGTTGTTGAAAAAAAGGAAAAACATGAAAATATAAAAAAATGTTCAAGGAACAAAAAAGGAGTTGTCTAAAAATGGTCAGCAGCAGTGACAGGAAATGTCTTGGGGTTTTATCCACAAAACACATGGAATACATGCACCTTTCAAGACAACATATATAAATGTTAAATCATAAAAAAACAACCGAAATTACACCAAAATAAGAAAAATACTTAAAAAACAAAATAAAACAATTAATAAATATGAGTCAGGAAAACCCCTGGTTGTAGCACAATACCTTGAATACCATTACATTACATAACCTAATGCTATTTATTTTGGTGAAAGTGGGGAAGACGACTTAGCTCCCCCACCAATTCCCACATTTGCCTGGAAAGATGAAATATCACCTATAAAACATTTATTCATGGACAATACTATTTTTTTTTTCATACAACCTTCCCTGAGTGCAAGTTTAGGTGTATATGCAGTGGTCCCTACAATGGCTTGGTGCCCTCTTCCTACAGTAGATGTTTCCTGCTATGCACCCAATGCTGCCAGGATTAGCTCCAGGTCCTCCACAACAATGAACTGGATTAAGCAAGTTACAAAGTTATATTTTGTTATGAAACTCCAAAAGTTGGGAATGTCTTCATTAAAGAATAATCAGAGGTCCAGAATGTCCAACACTATGCAACTTTCCCAACAATATTTCTCACGTGAGATTAAAAAGCCAGATGGACACAGAGGAACAGGAAGCATCCAACCTCGAAACAGCAACAAGCAACCAAAAGGAATCAATGCCTTGTTTAACTTCTGAAGATTTGAACTACCTGAAATAAATGTTTATAGTCACACTCCAATATTTTTGTGACGCGGAAGCTGCTTTCCACTGGAGACAAAGAGGTGATAAATTTGGATTTGAATTCAAAGGAATGAAACAGGAGTGAAACGCAACGCCGAGATTGTTTGTACTGTTACTTCTGTCATCAGCTTCTTTATAACAGCCAGACTTAAATCTTCCCTTGCAACTTGATAAGACTATGGTGGAGGTGAAAACCCTATGTGTTTAGTGAAGAGTGTGTGGGGTGGCGGGCCCGGAAGTATTAGGTAATTAGCTGCCATAACTGTTAATAATAGATGACAAATGTCCAGATGAGAAATGCACAAAACCTTTTGGCGAGGATCACTGCTCCAGCTGCTCTCTTTAAAAGGTTTACTTTGATCTGGCCAAAGAGCCGGTGCAACTTGAAGTGATCAATCAGTTGGTAAATATTAGGTGTTAAATTATATTAGCATACTAGGCATTCAAAAAACATTCAAACAATCAATATGCTGAAAATGCTACAGGCTAGTCATGACATTGACTGTCTAATACATTCTATGTATCCCAGCACGTGTTATAACAGATTGGTTAAAAAGTTTAAGATCAACTTCAAAATGTAAACTATTTAGATTTTTAAGATTGTTTCAGTGTGTGGCCCTGATGAAGAAAAGGATTTTCCAAAATATGTCAGCCTGAAAGACTTCACTGAACATCCACTACATGGCCAGTGATATTCCCCTTTTTACACCTTGATTTTAATTTTTTTTTAATTTCAGCAACTGTTCCCAAATATAATTAGAAGGCAATGTGCTCAAATTAGCAGCTATTATTTATGTTGTTTTAATAACTGTTTTAGAAAATGCCTGTATTTAATTAATTTGAAGTTGTTTGATTAAAAAAAATAAAATAAAGTGATCTATATAAACAGAGGGTGAAAGGGAACAAAAGTTTTCCATTTTTAATTCACCCATCTTCCACACCAGCTTATCTAAAGCAAGGTTGCAAGGAAAGTGGAGCATATCCCAGCAATCATCAGGAGCAAGGCAGGAACAATCCCTGGATGGGGTGCCAGCCCACTGCAAGGTGAACACGCACACCAGGTGCCAATGCCAGTCCACCTAACCTGTATGTCTTTAAACTATGGTAGGAAACTGAAGCAACTAAGTGGAAACCCAGGAAAACACGGGGGAAAACATATAAGCTCCACACAGGGAAAACCCGGGAAGCAAACCCCGGTCTCCTTATTGCGAGGCAGCAGAACTAATTTGTGTAGATTTAGCGTCTTCATGCAATCATTTTGAAGTAAGGTACTCCAATTTAGGGATTTTTTCTTCTGGAAGATGTCCGTCTTTTCATTTGGCACAGTTCCTCATGGTCACTTCTAACCATCTAGGTACACTGCTTCAGATCATCCATCTAATTTAAAAACAAATATCTTTACCATGGCTTTGTTTTGCTATGGAACCTCAATCACCATTTGCTTGGGTGCTAATCTCAATTTTTCAGCACTCTTTCATTTCCTCAACTGTCTGTTTCACATCTAAAGAATGGGAAGCTAATCATTTCAGACATGTGTAAGGCATCACAGGGCTTTTCAAGAAGTCATTATATACTTTGTTTCTCCTCCCACTGCCTAAATTCCTAAATCAAAATACTCTCATATTTTCATCAATAAAATAAAGCTTTACATTCAAGTGTTAGTTTAAATCTTTTTTTTAACACGCATGCTTTTGATTGTTTACTACAAATGGTTTTTCCATAGAGGAGAATAAAAAATCCATGCACAGATGATGCTCGTTAAAAGTTAAAAATGGGTTGGCAGGACCTGACATGCAAAAATTGAGAAAACTGAAACAGAACAATGGTTTTTACAAACTTGTCTCTTATTTACCATGTGCAAATGCATACTTGTGGCTTCGCAATATCCACATTAACAGAGGTCTCTTATCCAAGTGCACCCTTGAAGTCTGAACATCTAGATTTTAGTGACTTAAGATGTATTACATCAACATTCTGGTTTTCTTTGTTTTTTAGGCAGGCCAATTAAATCTGACCAAATGTGGGGGCAGCATGGATGTACTGTAAGTAATTATCCTTCTGAATAGCCATAAAATAAAGCCTGATGGGAATATAGCACAATGCCTGGTTCTAAGAAGAGTGCTCTTATATATCACCGAAAATTAAAGACAACAAATCAGGACCCACAGAACAAATATTCTCTTTAATTGCTACTTTAAAGGAAAACTCGTTCCAGAATATTCATGAAATAGTGGGCAGGCTTCACATCCAAGGAAACAAAAAGAAATGATCTCACATTCTCACTGAAACGTGGAACCCTTACATTATAAATGTCTTTTCAAAAATCGTAAGCAAATTTATATTGCACCTTTCACAGCATGCCATGGTGGCACAACGCCTCAAGGACTCATGGACCTGACCTTGGTCTCAGAAGGAATTCTGTTTGCCCTCCAGTTTTTGCTCATGTCCCACAAACGTACATGTGAGGTCATCTGGTGAACCTGAACTGGCACTGTATGAGTAGAGTGAGTGAGTGAGTGCACAAATACTCCCAGTAATAGACTAACATCTTACACAGAATTAGTTTCTGACATACTAGCATAGGTCTGATGCACATATGACCATGCAATGTTTAAAAAATTCAGATATGAGTGTCAGTAGGCTTTGCACCCTAGGAACCAAGTTACCCAAACTATTCTATCACATTTCAGTAATTTTTACCACTCTGATGCTGATCTTACTGATCATAAATTAGGTCAATTTATTGCAGAATTACATTATTTGGGGGTACCTCTAGAGTGCCTCCTTCTCGTGCACAATTTGGCTCCAAAACTAATCAGCGCATCATCATTGCATAAAAGGCTTAAGTTTCGAGTTTGGTATTTTTCTGTCCTACCATGAAACTGTGACACACAGATAGACACACACCCACTATCGCCATATCAATATTTTCGGTATCAGGGGACCCTAAAACATCGAGATCCGCCAAAAAACGGAGATATTAATTTTTTCAAAATCTAAAGCTTTTGCTCCTCCTCCTCCATAGACGATAGGTTATGGTGGAGGAGGGTGCAAAGCAAACATTTAAAAATTAATTAATGGTTCTTTTAAAGCACTTGTTCTCGAAGAGTACTTAAAGAGGCAAAGGGAATATCACTTTAATTTATGTTGTATCTTTCAAAACATGTACTGTATACTGTATGTTTTAGAAAGTGAATCTATATGACTTAAAATTAACTACACAACAAAAGTGCAAGGCCAGACACAGCTAGTCCTTACAAGTGGACAGTGTTTCAACTTATATGGCTGCCTCAAGCTAAAGGGGAAGATTTCCGGTTGAAGTAAAAAAAAACATGGCAGTCACAACTACAGGAAAAGGAGTACTTAGGATAACTCAAAACCATACAGAAAAGCATATGAGAGATATCCATGAAAAAAAACCTTTATGAGGAGGACTTTCACACTTGGTTAAAAGGCCATTTAGTCACTCAAAAGATGCGTTATCTGAAGTTGATCAGTGTTAAACAGGGCCACAAAAACTGCAGTCAATCCTCTCAAACATAAAGCGTAACACATGAGTGTAAAAGTAGTCTGAAATCATGGTTGGAAGATGACCAAGAGAGGCTACACACCTCTCTGCCAAAATATTCTTTGCATTCTTAGTTCTCTTTTCTATCTGTTGTTTAAGTCGTTGAACAGGCAGGACCCTGTGAACCTATAAGGGACAAACTGAATCTCTTTCACATAATTTCTTAAGGAGGGGAATGTGGCACAATTAATCTTTGGAAAGTGGGACAGACAACACAAATTTTCATAAACAGGCTAAAAAATCACAGAATGAAACTTCACATTGAAAAAATGTAAGTCCAGCGATTCTTTGAAGAGGAAAGGAGATACTGTAGGAAGACGTTTAAACATTTACAGACCATTAGAGCAATAGTGACAACAACAGGCTATTCAGCCCAAAATATTTCTCTTGAAAAAGGGTGGTTTGATCTCTCCAGCTGTGGTTGGGACAATAGCCCACAGTGGAGGAGTTCAGGTATCTCTGGATCTTGTTCACAAGTTATGGAAGTACAGAATTTGAGATCAACAAATGTATTGGAGTGGCAGCAGCTGTTTTGCAGGTGCTGTTTTGGTTAATGGTAGTAAAGCGGGAGCCAAGCCTAATGACAACGCTCTTAGCTTATCAGACAATCTAAAACCCTGTCCTCACCCTGTCATGAGCTATGGGTAATGCCCAAATGAAGGAGATTGTAGAAAAGTATCAGAAATGAGGTTTCTTTGGAGGAGATACTGTAACACTTAAAGATTGGGTGATTATATCAGCAATTTGGGAATACCTCAGTGGAGAGTAATCGAGAATAGCCAGCTGAGGTAGTTTAGGCATAGCCATAAGGATACTCCCCGTGCGGCTATCCCTGGAGCTGCTCAGGGAACGTCTCACTGGGCAGACACCCAGCAGCAGACCCAGGAAATGTGAGTGGATTATATCTTTCAACTGTTGGGAACACCTGGGAATTGTCCAAGAGTAGCTGGAATCTGTAGCTGGGGACAGGGAATCTGGGATGACCTGCTTAGGTTGCTGTTGCTTCAACCCTCAACAGAGAAAGAAGAAGACTGGATGAGATGACATGTTAGTCACCAAATTAAGATACAAGGGATCCCACTCATTTCAACATGAAACTGTATTGATACTGCCAATAAACCTGGATGTCCTTACCTTCTACTACTTTTTTCTCCCTTAAGTCATCTCTCTTTACTCCTGCCGCAACTATCCATGTAACACTGAAGTAATACTCTTGATCAGCTACACTATGCATCTTATTTTTTTTTTGCTTCTATCAAATCACTCTTCAACATTCACTTACACTCCTTAGAGATTTAATTCTTTTCATCTTTCATTTATCACTTGTTCCACAGTTTCACTATGAAGAAGCCTCATAAGGTGGCCTAACTGCTTTGCCTGCCAGCCTTGGAGCTCTTTGTTTCATGTATAATGTCTTTTATCTGGTGGTGTATGTTCCTGATAATTACAAGGAGAGGTGTGGGCCATTCATTTCATGTCAAAATTACTTAAACACTGACGCTTTATACATACATGCTACTGTATATTATCAATGGGATCTTCATCATCAGTGGCAGTCTTCTTTGTGCAAGACACTCCAGATTCCTCATCCCTCACTATCTCTATTCAGTAACTCACCATTTTCTATTTAATAATTTCTGCTGATGATACAGGTGCACTTCATCAAAAACAATGACTTAGTTACCTTATATTTTATTGAGGAGTCATTTACAAAACCTTAGACAGCTAATTAAACTCATGTCAGTAACAGTCTATAGTTAAAAGGAGGATGATGAATGATGGAATAGATTTTACTGGCAAATAGCATACAGCTTTTCATGTGATGGAGTGCAAGTCAGATAATCGCTTACTTATCCATTGATGATGGAGAGATGCATGTGTTCACTACAAGTTAAAAAGCGTTGACTTACAAAGCTGGGCAGTTCAAGTGGAGATAATCATGTAATAGTAGAATCCTTCAAATGCTGTTTCCACACTTGGGAAACACAATCGCCCCATTTTAACCAGCAAAGTGTACACTGTATCTCAAACTACTTTAAACTTCATGCTCCACTACAATCTTGTGGTCCTCTAGCTACAGGAAATTGCTGGACGTGAAGCACCACAATATTTTCCAGCACCCTTATGGGCTCTTCAACGTCTGCTCACACGTTTGTGCTGGTGTATAATGTGCATGAGGGTTAGATCAAAACACTATCATAGCACAGCCTACTACACTAGCGTGCAATGCATCACTTTGACCAAAGTAACATTTTAATCTCTTTTTATCAGTCTTGAATTTGTAAGCCACATTGCAACTTGCGTAATATATTTTATTTTGCGACCCTTAATTTGAACTCACACTTTTGGTGACGGCCATGCAGAACTACTGTTAAAAAAAAGACACAGACAAGGAATAACTCAGTGTTTGGTGTTACAGATAATGCAAAAAGATTTAGTTCAGGGGATCAACAGGAATTTTAGTGCATATTATTTTGTGCACCCTGACACAGACACACTCTTTCTCTTAGAGGAAGGGGCACAAGAAGATGAAGAACAGGAATGCACTTCATTGGGGCTCCACATTTCTATTCACACATTGACTGCCTCAGTTAATCAAACCATGCCAGCTTATGAACCACATGACCGCTTGCGTTTCCTCTCCTCTACTTGGCTACTTTTTTTACTTATGACAGAGATTTCTAGACTCAAAGCATTATGGGACTGACTGTTCATTCCCGCTTTTGTACTTATGACTATATATCTAACTTCAAAACAGAACCATGTGTCAACACTCTTTAACCATCACATCTAGAGGCAAGTCATTTAAAATGATGAGATGATCCTCAGCCACACATGTGCCCTTCATTACACTGCACCAACAATGGGTCCATTTGGAGAGGGAGATGATGACCTGCTGTATCACGCTATAGATTTTTAATTAAGTAAGGACTGCTATGTTTCCTCTAAGGAATCCTCATTTATAATGGCGCAGTTTTAAAACAGTAAACTCTGCCCATAAGAAAAAAATGCTTTTAGATGGGAAACTGTTTTGCCACATTTCACATGTAAAATGAATGCATAATAAACATTTGCTGATTACTAATTTTTCAAGGCTTTATTAACCTTTATGCCCAGATTTCTGTAATCGTGCCTTGCCAAGATTTAACCAAAGTAGTACTTTGGCCATTAAAAGTGGTGGTCACTGGAAAGGCTTTTAACTGAACAGCTCTCAAATGTCATAGACAACGTTTGTTTGGACAATATGCACTTCATGAAAATGTGAGACGGTTTTTAAGGGCCTTATTTACATGCTGAATTGCATTAAAGGTTCCCATAAAATACCTTGTTCAATGCCCATTTGTAAAATAATGGAAAATAATCCACCTATTAAACATAAACAGTATAAATTTTAATATAATAGGATTGTGCAGTGGTTAGTGCTGGCACTTCACAGCTTGTGCATGATCATTGTTTGGGGATATTATGCCCCTTCTACCTGTGCTTGTATTGCTACTCTGATTTGCCCTTTTAACCCTAAGATGTCCAAGTTAGAATAATTGAAAGGTCTAAATTATCCCAATGAGAAATAATGTGCATGGAGACATGATGATGTCCCAAAAAACACATAGCATTGCTTCATCTAATCATTTTCTAACCATTAGTTTATCAAAGAAGTAATGTACTTCATTTGGAATAAAAACACAGCCACCCCACCCAAAACTCTTGTGCACCAGTGTTGTAAAGAACATCTAAATTACACAATGTAAACTGATTTGAAAAAAAACAACTATTTTACTAATCATATTTAATGATATGTAAAACCACAATCCTTGCATTTGTATTTAATTTAGCCATACTGTATGAGAAAACCTGAAATGCATATTGCATATGGCTGACTCAGATATTAATAAGTGAGATGCAACAAGCATCACTGCCCTGTTTTTGTTTTCTTCTTTTTTATACAGCAGGGAGGGGGGGCTGAGTGGAGCTTTATATTTGACACAGACATTAATGGTCCTGAAAAGTTTCCAACAGAAGTGCTTTGATCTCAAGTGAAAGTGAAACACAACGGCTTTCTCTTTAATCCCCCTTCCTGTAGAACCACATAGACAAAAAAAGAACCAACACTTAAATTAGCTTCATTTTGTCTGTCAGATCTAAATATCCTTTATGGGACTACTGGATGGATAGATAAAAACTTTCAGATTTTCACAATTTTTCTTCCTCGTTATTTTTGTCACAGTAACAGTACAAAGGGCGCATAATGCACTGAATAGCTCTCCATATGGAGCTGCCTTGTTAAATAGCATTTTTGGACAAAATAAATAGATAAATAAACAAACAAGGAGACAATTCCCCAGGGATATCTTAAAATAAATGCTTAGATTTCCTATTTTTGGGAATTTAACTTGAATAGTCAATAATTTAATTCTGTATCTTCTGTATTAACGCATACAAAGTATATAGATAGGTTTTGCTTATGAAATAAAAAAAGACAAATCAGGTCACTTTGCAGTTTTTGTTAAAGGACAAAAATGTCAAAGCTTTCAAATGTATTAAAACATTCAGAGATATTTGTATTTGCCTTTCTTTTCTAGCAAATGCCACAAAATGTGGTTTGACTGAATTTAAACAAAACCTACAGGTAAAGGAATTGTTTTTTGCCAGTTATATTAAAATGAATCATAAATACCCTTTTACAAGTTAAAAATTCTTTAAATGATTACCGAATGATCCATCAATCCTTCCATCCAGTTTTTAAATCTACTTTTCCAATAAAAGGGTTGCAGGGTGCCAGTACTATACTGAACACATTAGGAGCAAGCCATGAACTAGCCTTCTGTGGGATGGTAGTACAAAGCCGGGGCACAATGGCATGAGCTCACACACACACACACACACATGCACAATCAGACTCGTTCCCTCCTGGCCAGCTTATAGTCACTGATTAACGTAATATGCAAGTGTCTTGGATGTAAGACAAAGGTAATGTGAACAAGAGGAGAATGTCCACACAGCACTATTTGATTGGAGCACAGTTATATGTCATGTGATCCCAGAACCAAACATGCAAAGATACAACAAAAATATGGTTTACTTGTTGAAATAGGAATAACACAACTTTTCTAATAATGCACAAGGATGCCCCACCTGGCTAGGTTAAACATGGTGTTGTCCCTGTCTATTAAATGGAGTTCATATTGATTTTCCCACAATCCAAAATAGAGAACCACCACAATACCTTTTCATTTTCTGCTCTTTTCTCTTCATTTGTGACTTTGCCCTTAAACTACCACACCATCAGCTTGAATTTTATTCCAACTAACCTCTCTTCTCAAAGTTCCATCAATGTCTGGCTCTGTCCCCTAAAAAACCTGGGTCCATTTTAGTAGAGCTTCCTTAGGTGGTTTCAAGTGTTTATGCATCCCTTGACTTCTAAAACTGTTCTGGTGATGAGAATGCAAGCAGACAGAGGCTTTGAATGACTCGGAAATGAGCATAGTCAGACAAAAAAAGAGACAGAAAGACCAACGCACTGGTGTCAGACCAGACAGCAAGGGCTAAGGCAAACACATAATCAATAACTAAATACAAGCTGTAACCAGAAAGGACAAGTTCTTTTAGATAAGCACTATGAATATTTTGTATCCACAAACTTGGATGGCGAACGTGTCCATGAGACCAGCTATTGAACTATTGAGTCAATGGTGCGATCCAGTGCACTTAGTAACTCCCTGTTGTATGCTAGCAAACAGACCACAAAATGGCAACAAAAAAAGATGGCAGTGTACAGGGAAACTCTACTTTCAATAGCATAGGTTCTTCTTTTTAAATACACATCTCCACTGCAATTTCTTGTCCATTCTAACAAAAAAACAGCCATTTTAGAAATCGTTTGCAACACAGATCAATTAATTAATACTTAAAAATTCAAGAGAACATAAAACTACATAAATATAGCCGTCTCAATGGCATATCAAAATGGTAAACTCAGTATGCAAAAGAGAAAGTTTCCAAGTGATATGTTAATCAGTATTATTCAGCTTTAATCATTCTAATTTGGAGTAAAAGCAGAATATCTGTGAAGAGACTATGTACCAAAAAATACTGATAAGCACAGACACTCTCTTCTTCTTTCATGCAGTCAACCAAAACGAGCCTAACACCATAACACTTTCAACTCTCCTCAATAGGTGCCTTCTTCTGAGCCACTACATGTGTCTCCCAGCTCAATATTTCTCTGCTTTAATCCTTTAACAATTCAGCACTCTTACACTCTCATTCTTGACACGGTATGTTCAAATACTTAGAAAGTATCAGCTATTTGATCGGGTGTAAAAAAAGTAACCAAGATAAGTTTAATGGTCCAAATGTGTTTAAGTGAGACAATAATCAAGTATAGAAAGTTGATAAAATAATACAGTATGTGCAAATCAGGCTGTGGTCAGCATTACTATTTTTTGGGTCCCACATCTGACATTTTATAAGTGTTTGTTTCCAGTCCTTTTCAGGGTCAGGTGGGTTTCTTCAGAAAGTGAAGATGGATGGTGTTAAGTCAGTCAAAAAAAGCACAATGTTTCAGTGCACTTTATTAAAAATACTGGCTCCTAGTTCTCAATGTGCCTCTGCCTCATGTTCATTCAAAATGGATGGTGCATCAGTGAGAAGGACTGGACCAGCATCCTCTAAGTGCACAGCTGAATGTCTTCTCCACTAGGAAATATTGCTTACCTGAATATAATATAATGTGCCAGTTGAAACCTGAACAGCAAGTCAGTATCTTTTCCTGGGATGTTTAATATATATATATATACGAAGCCCAAAACGTAATGGCCATGTAGGCAGCAACTTGTCTGCAAATCTTTACAAAGTTAGATCGATATGAGGGCTCAAATACCTTTCGACCTCTACTTTACTGTACCCACTAACAGTAATCCAGTATTAGATATGAAGGGAGCTGTCCATCATAGGACACACTTACTAACTCAACCATAGGCACTCATAAACAACCTAAATTAAGCTGCCAGTTAACCTAATTTTAATGTCTTTGAGATATCTTAGGAAACCAGGAGTACTTAGGGAACAATTCAACAGACATATATAACCCCCACACATACAGTGAAAAGGCAGGGATTTAGACCAGGCCTCCTGTAGTCCAGCAGAATAAATTTAGAATTCAACAATACTTCCCTTCTTACCTATGCCTAATCACTTATGGTCACTGAGTCCAGATAAGCAGCTCACAGAATTGCGTTACTTATCCATCTCTTTTCAAAAACTTGCTTAACCATCTCTGACCAGTCTGAAAGCAGTCAAACATAAACCGATCAGACCCCTGGAAAGCCTCTACCATCATCCTGTGCACATTCACAAAGACTGCTGAGAAAAGCTGATAAATCTTCCAATAGATACTTATCATGCCATCGACAATAAGGCAAAAAAAAAAAAGCTGTCAAAAAACAGACTGCAGCAGGGGATTCAAATTCCTCTGTAATTAGTACATGGTCTAAAATACGGCATACCTAAACCTAGCAACCCAGAGTATAATAAAAAAAAGAAAACAAAGCTCTACCTCTGGTGACCTTCTCCTGACCCCAGCCTTTCAGAATCAGGGTTGCCAGCTGGAACTAGTGTTAAAGGGCGCTTTATGGCAGGAGGCAGGGGGGTAGGGGCGACGACTCTGCCCAATCCCCGTGATTAGAATGCCTAGCGCAAGGCTTCATAAAGAAATTAAAAAGCACCTAGGATTTCTAAACAACATGGAAAAAAGCACAGTGCCACTGCAATGGAGAAGTTGCATACTTCACAGTTTGAGTCGGGGAAAAGCGACTGGTTATTGAAAGTGAGAGAGAAAGCGGGCTGATTCTATTATTATTAGCCATCCACCTTTCTTGAAATCATTAAAACAAGCCAATCTGAGCAAAACTCTAACTTTAATAGGCAGCACCCTGTGTACAATTATCTAAGTTCTTCCCTTTTTCCTTCACTTGATAATTTTTAAACAAATTACTTTTCATGTTTAATTAGTAAAGCTGAAATAGTTGTTAAATGTCTGTCAGCTATTAATACGTGCCAATGAAAAAAAATGCAGCTGTCTATTTTAAGCTGGGTAAGCTAGGCTCCGAGCTACCCCGCTGCTGCATTACCATATCAGAATTATCCTTCTTCAGCTCACACTGCTATAAGGTAATACATCTAAGAGACTGGGCCTTTGAATATGGATAAAGACTGAGGAAACTTGTACTTTTCTGCATTTGAAAATCCTGATACAACTTATAGTTACTGAAGCATTTGCAAGACGGAATGATAGTGCTTGCACAAAATTTGCATTAAAGGAAGATTAAAGTTCATTCAGTCTTTGATATTTGTCGTTAAATATACTGAAAGCCTTTAATATGTGGCTGGGGTAGCTCTGTGTGTGTGTGCGTGTGTGTATTTGAAGGGGGGGGGGCAGTTTCACAAAGCCTGCACATTTTCAAACTGGGTAGTCTAAAAATTCAGATTTATGTTTTCCAGCATTGCATTTTTATGGTTTATTTCTTTCAAAAGGTTCCAACTGAAAATAAATGACGGCAAAGTAAAGAAATGTGGGAGGCTCACTTTGCACTCCCTCTTGTCTTGTTCAATCTCTTTAACTCCATTCTCAAGTCAAAAACTTTCCAACCCAATTACCCAGACTGCTATTGATGATTTTGTAAATTGCTTTGTGGTGGAATAAACACTGAGTGATCACTGATAGAGCGCAATATTTTGTGGTGGATCTCTGATATTGTAAAATCATTTTGACTCATGATCTATAAAATGTGTCCAAGGTGTCACTTCTCAGACTAATTCAAAGCACAGAGCCTTACAGTAGAACTTTAACTTAAATTATCTTATTATTTGTTGGGTGAGGGTTTCGGCTTTAAATCCATGTGTTCTCTATAATATATTATAACAAGCATAACCCCTTCATTTTGATTCTTTGTGCAATGTTCCCAGAAGCCAGGATACATCCTTCCAATCCTGTGTCTAGGTTTTGCATTAATTTAAAAAAGACATTACTTGATTTGAACAAGTTTGAACAACTTTGATAACATCTGTAATCTTTCATCCATTTATCAAAATCAAAAGAATCACAGTAAAGATGTATTATATACATACCATATATAAGGTGACATCTATTTAGTGGTAGTAGAAAATAAAAAAACCAAATAGAAGGATGAATGCATCTAAAGATTTCTGTCAAATCAGAATGAGAATTCACTCTGCAGTTCAATCTTATTTTTATAAAGCACAGAATTTGGTCTATATCATGCAGAATAAATTTGTGTTAAATGCTTTTTGCCTCATATGCAATTAAAATCTCACAGGTCATGGTATCTTATGATATTTTAGTGGTTAGTCTAACAGCAGCTCTCTCAGATCCAGGGATCAGAGCCTGTCGTACTGCCCACCAGGCAGGACTGCAGCCCCTGTAATGCATGAGCGCTTAAAGACCTAAAGAGCAGCGCGAAAGGCAGGGAATGGTGACGGTGTGCTAACCTTTCTTTCTTTATTTCGACAGGAAACACAAAAAAACGCAGCCATGAATCCACCTGAATACCTTAGCCAGCAGAACAAGTCACTTCTGGGTTCCTTCCTTCCCTCTGGTCCCCGTATGATGACGTCACCACATCCCATCTACCTCAGCGGTTCCTTTCCCAGCATTCCTGTTCCATTTCCGTCCCCACGGCATTTAGTGTCCACCATTTCAATCTGAAACTGTCTGTACTGAGTTTTCATGCTTGACCAAAAGTCTGTGACAAAAACTGGTTTACAGTATACGGGGACAGACTCCCCAACTCTTTCAACTTGTTCTTTGTGCTTCTTTTACACCCCGTATAAGTCACAAATGGACTTATCTACACTCACACAGACCAATCGTTAGTCAACCTAATCAGTGTTTCTTTGCAGATGTGAGAGGAAAACTGGAGATACCGCAGGAAAATCCATGCACATATGTATACACAGGAGGAACATGCAAACCCCACCTGGACAACAACCAGACATGGGATCCGTAATGTTGAATTCATGAGGTGGTAGTACACTCCAGCACATATTGTACAAATATCCAAAGAGTCTACCACTGCTTTTAAAAATCCCTTCAACAAAGCAAACACACAGAATGTATAATAAAACATGCCAGAGTTCATGAACAGTGGCAAAGATAAAATATTTGCTGGAAATTGCATGTCATGGACTGGGTGCCAACTAGAAACCAATTTTTATTTTATATGACCCCTTTACTGTCATGAACAACATCTCACAGAGACATGGCGCAACTGTATGTGTAGAGACAATTTCTCCAGGGATTATTGAGACAAAGAATACCAAGACCAGGAAATAGGCAAACACTGCAGTAGAGGTCAAAAAATGGAACAATCATTATAGATCAGCAACAAAAACACAAAGGAAAACTGAGAGACAAATACAGGAGCAGAAAGAGCTCTTTTACTGATAATGAAACACAGTGTTTGGCCTACATGAAAAATTAACTACTTTAGAGTTTTTGATAGACGTTACCTACTGAGGCATAAAGCTTTGTGGTGCCACCACCATATTTAGTGCAGACATCCACTGACCTAAGTGTCATCCACGATCATGTGATGTGTCTCAGCACATCATATAAACAAAAGATGAACAAAAAACAATTAACTTTGTGCCAATAAAATAAAACAATTGAAATCACCTAAAAATATTTTCTTTATAGTAAAAAAATTATAAACACTGAAAAACAGGTCTATAAACTATTGTTTACTATGACACAACATATGTAATTTACTAAAGGGAAGATAGGTGATATGATGAGGATCATGCAGCGAGTTAGAGCCAGGCAACTGGCAGCCTCTGGGATTACAGTTCACCTTACCATACAAGATAAGAGCTATAAAATTCACTTTGGAAGAGAAGGGGACATGTTCGGGATTTAAATGTTCTAATCTATGATGCTTCACAGATAACCATGGAAAGAGTTTCTGGAAGTGTAAACCACAAAATTGCTTGTCAAGAAAAGGGCAATAAGTTTCTAGTTAAAATTTCATTTATAAGCCTGACACACTATATACAGTTGCAAATGCAGCATAAGTGAAGTAAATCAAAAATTATGCAACCAGTACATAATGCTGAACACAAAATTACATTGCATTGTATGTTTAGTGTTAGACATATATTTTAAATATACAATTTTCAAAACTAATTAAGTTCTTAGAGCACATAAATGAAAAAAAGGTAAAATTCTTGATACAGAGTCCAACTGTACTAGTTCAGTTATTTGTCCAACCCCACAATACGATACTTCATAATGTATCAAGGCACAAACAAACATCTAATATTCAGGTGGAACAGAAGAACATATTGGAACCACACTGCCTTTAGGCAGCAATACATCTACACTAAGGTCTGTATCTCCAAAAATCAAGGGCATGTAATTTTTTACTCACACACCATTTCACATCAATAAATCTGTTCATTAATTATATAACTATACATATTAATTATTAAACTAAAGATGCATCATTTGGTTTTACTGATGAATCCAGCCATAAGCCACAAATCAAACAGAAGTTGGCATTATGGTTACAGATTGCATATCTTAATAGCAACATACAAAAAGAAAAAATATTCATCACAGCAACAGACCATGAAGGATTCCATGTCCAACTGGAGGGAGGAATGATGGGGCACTGCCTTCAGAATTTATTACTTTAACCAATAGAAAATATTGTTAAATGTGAATGTTGCACTTGACAGTTAAAATAGCTGCCCTTAAATCTAAAACCTGAATGTTGGTAGTATTTTTGCATTCCTTAGCTAAGAGAATATTATAATATTATTCATGAGAAGAATTAAAACTGGTCTTCAGTTGTGGCATGAGCAAAAGCCAGACTGACAATTTATATGCTCTATAAAGCACTGAAGGGGCTTTTCACAGGGTGTAGGACCTAGAAACACCATTTGAAATCATCAGTCAGCCAGTCATTGTCTAACCCGCTTAGTCCTGAAGAGGGTCACGGGGGGTGCTGGAGCCTATTCCAACTAGCGCAACTAGCCTATTCCAACAGGGGGTAAGGCAGGAATAAACCCTGGACAAGGCACCAGTCCATCGCAGGGTGAATACACCCAGACGTACACACATCCCATCCACACACTGGGGCTAATTTAGATATTAGTATCACCAATCCACCTAACCTACCGGTCTTTGAACTGTGGAAGGAAACCCAAGCTGCCACAAGGAAACATGCAAACTCCATACAGAAGAGACCCAGGATGCAAACCCTGGTCTCCTTACTGAAAGGCAGCAGCACTACCACTGCACCACCATGCCACCCACTAATTGAAATACTAACTGTTATTATTTCAAATGGGTTAATTAAGCATCCTGAGTTTCAGTGCTGGCTTGCAGAGTGCCCCTTCTCTGGGCACAAAAGTAAAGTTATGAAAAGAATTGATATGTAGTCAGTAGAGGGAATGACACTGCTGCTTTCAAATGATTTACCTACTGTGTCGTACTGCATGAATGCTATCAAACAATGTAATTCTCTGATCTATAAAGCAGTGTTTTCTGAGGCAGTTAATATTATTACCCATCAAAAATGAAGGGTGTTTTGGCTGGAAGATGTATAACTGTACTATAAAATTCTTAAGAAATTTAGCTCTTGCACCATCCCACAATGAAAAAACATAATTAAAGCTTTGCTGGGAATATGAATGTTTCTTTTTGTTGAGGATGCCAAGATCCACATTGTTGTACTTTACCTATAGGCTGGCAGTTCTGGGCTAAGGTAATCTCTAGATTCTGTGGTATGAACCTGATCCAATAATATGATTAATGAAAATATATTATTGTGTAGTATTATAACAGCAGCCTTATTGTTTATAAAAATGTCATTTCCACCACATGATTGGCGGGATTGCTGTGATGATGATGTCATTGAACAGATTTATTCAAGATGGTTGAGCAGCATGCTCTCTATCCTATCCTTTGGATAACTCACTGTATTCTTAATTCTTGTTTTTGAAAAATAAATCTAATTAGGGCCCGTTTTCATTAGTTTGGCTAGACCTTTTGCTTTACCCTCTTTAATTGAGAATTTCTCTTTCTGTGTTAAACTTTGACCAGACCTTTTATCTACACATATTTTGACCCCAGCGGTTTTAATGACTGTGATTTTGCCTGCTATCTTTAAAAACCTCCTGCTTCCTGGTCACATCTCTCACTTTCCATTAAAAGGTAAATGGCCTGTCTAGTGATTTGTATCACACAGGGGCCCACACCCTATCCTGGCATCAAAGGGCAGAAAACAGAAAACAGTCCAACCATGCATCACAGAACACTCACACACATATCCAGAATCACACTCAAAACAGGTCAGTTTAGGATTGCCATTTAACAGAGGGATCTTTGAGATTTGGGAGGAATACTAGAGTTCTTAGTGGAAAACTCAGGCAGACACAAGAACTGAGCAGGTGTCTCAAAGAAAGACATCCCCCATGACGTATCAAACCAATATAAAATATAATTGACACTCAGAAGATGATAACTCAGCAAAATGAACTCTTATCACTAGCCCTGGGGAAAAAGGAAAATATATATGAGGCACTCACCAGAAAAACACAGAGCCCTAATTAAGGCTTTCCATTTGGGTAAGGAATGTTTAGGCAAACGTTTGCATTTGTTTGATTGTGCCAATGGTGGACTTACAGTCTTTGTTCTTGCTATGAAAATCTTTAGATGAATCAGGTCTCTACAGTTTTGTGACTAAATGCCACAAGTAGCATACCTATAAGAATATTGTCACGTAAGGAATAAAAATAAAAGGGGAAGCAAGAAGAAGGAAAATATGAGGATTTTCAAAATGAAGAACATAAAATGACATTTCATACCAGAAAGAAAGGACAAGGGGACAGTTCCAGAAGAGAACAAGAAAGTATTAGCAAAGCCTAAAATTCAAAAGTAATACAGCATCTGATAATAAACCTACTTTATCACTGCAGGGTTGATGTATTTGCTGTACTAAGGTGTTAATATCCACTGTACAATAATTGAATTAGATGGGTGTAGTGTAGCAATGTTAGGCTAATATTGGCACCTGTTAGTTTTTTGACATCACATACTGGTTCCTTATTTTCTAATCTCCCTTTTAATGTGTAAATACATGTGACTTAGTGGGACATTTATGTGCCAATGGATATTCTTTCTTTTTACATGCCAGCTGATCATTACAATAGGAAGGACCTGTTCAGATGCTCATTTTATTTTTCCTCCGTCTATGGAGAGCAGTGCCATAGACTAACATAGTCAGACAATGTAATCTGCAAAAACTGTCAAAGAACAATCTAGATTGATGGATAAATTTATGAATTACTTTGGATAGTCTCAGTGCCAGTAATTTAGTCATTAACGTTACTTGAACATTTATCAAAGACAGTATTTGTAAGCTATGACGAAACATGATCTTTAAGTTGCTTCAGCAATAAGACACTGTCACTGTATTACTCCTGAGAGGTTTCAATGGCTTTCTCATTCAAGAAAGAAGCATAGCTAGGAGGGGATTACATAGTTACTCCCAGAAAACTGACAACATTTCCAGTGAGGCACGTGAAAGCCCAGGTGCACAACCTCTGTTCTAAGAATTTAACACAGTAGTTCAATCTTGCGCACAGGACAAAGCAGGTATGGAAATGTCATGTTATGTAGTCCAGTCTTTCAGTACGAGAGGTCACAAAGAATTGTATTATCCATTGTTAAGTATAGTAGATTTAAATGAGCTAGAAAGGACTAGATCTCTTCAGGGAACAAATGTTTGCCTGCTGAAAGCTATTTTTAATAGAAAGGCAATTTTCTTAAGGTTGTATATAAATCCCCCACCACACCAAATTAATCATAGCAATAGATGCAAACCCTTCATTCCTTTCTAAATGATTTGCAAGCAAGCCGTTTGTGGTTTTGCCTGTTGAATAATAAAAGAGATGAACGTGATACATCACAAATAACATTGAGCTCGAGTTTCCATATCCCTGAACTGGATTAAGTGGATTTGATAAGGAATGGGCGGATAGAAAATAATAACACAACATACTACTGCAATGTTTTATCACTCAAATACCAACAAAACTGATTTATAAACAAAACAAGGATCTTTTTACACTTTGCATTGTATCATCCAGAACTAAAATTCAATCCAAGTCTCTCACAGCTCCTTTAGAATCTAAAATATGACCAAACCAAAAAAACAAAAAGAATAAATACACACTTAAACATCACAATACAAGGACAGAAAATTTAGTAGGAATTTTCATTTAATTTGCAGCAAAAATCAATTGTTAAACTATCTTTTGAAAATTCTTCTGATTGAAGAATACAAAACTTGTCTGAACAGTGCTTTCAAGCAATTTGTCCAGAGTGTGCTGAATGTTCCCTCGGGCACAGGTCAAACCCTCCTCACTCTTCTGCATTACAAATTCTGTTATCAGTGTGAGACAACAACAACATTTCAGAAGACACTAGAGCAAAAATAGTCTTATATGTCTGTCTGATAATACAAAAAAGAGGTAATATAATGCTGCAGTGTGCATAAAAGACACAAGCTGCCAACATCTCCCAAAATGTACCACTTAAACATAGTTCTATACTCCAGCAGTTTGAATTCCTCAACCACTTAAACAGACCAGCAGATCAGTAACCACCTAAGGGCTTTTAAAAGATACACAATAATGCTATTATTGAAAAAAAAATAAGAAGATAAAGTTGGTCTTATCTTATTTCAAACAGTGCACTGCAAAAAAGAAATAACTCTTGGAAACAAATCCCAGCACAGGCATAATGGCAAGGTCAAGTGTACGCTCAATGCTTCAATTCAGAATTGGAAGATAAGGAAATACTTGTTGACAGCAGCCTTAGTAAGAAAGAGCACTTGATGAGAAGTGTTAGAAATGAAATCCACCAACGCACCCTTTGCCCCTGGGTCTGGTAGTCACATCTTTCACACATTTTAATAACTAATCACATCCTGCCAATATATTAAAACAACCATGTTGGTTTCAAAAAGCTTTCTTTGATCTGAAGCTTGATGGAGAAGAACATGACATACAGTGTGGTGTACAGGGAAGGACACAACAAACAATCAGCAGGTAGTTTAAATTATAAATATCTTTTTGTAAAAACTTGATTGATTTGTATGGATTGCAATAAAATTAATAAAAAGGAAAAAATAAATAAATAAATTATAAATATCTAGAAAGGGAGAAATATGGTAATATTAGATTCATTATGGTAGTATTTCTGACCGATTCAGAGTCTACTAACAATGTTATCTGCTCAACTGATTTCAGTCACAAGTCTAATGACACAAAATAAATTCTTCAGAAGGCACCGGATATGCCACTGTGTATTCTTACTGTATGTGTTATAGAGAGGCTAAAAAGCAATAATGGAAATAATGGTTAATACTAATAAACTTTACTTTTTTCCTCTTTTGTCATTCACCATCTCTATTGTTTGTCAAGTACAAATGTTAGAATGGATTTCAGATCCCTGAATATCACAGAGTGATTTTTGGAAAATTTTACATTTGAAATTGACCCCTGCCAGATACTTTATATCTGAGACAACAGTGTAATTCTAAGGAGAGGCAAGCGCCCATGACAAGCAAGCAGAATGTTTAGGACAAAGCAGGTTAGAAAATAACTGTCTTTAACAACAAATAAAACAGCAGACCAGACGCTCTCTTTGGACTTTCATAAAGAGTCTGCTCACCTTCTTCTCCATGCCAGTGCTATTGCTTTCCTGTGCCACTAATGGACCCCAAATGTTTTCATCTTTCACATCTGTGTACAATGGGGAAATTCTTTAATGAAGAAAAAGCAGGTGGAGTCATTGGGTTCAATTACCTGCAAAATCCACAATATGAAAAGGCAAATGAAGCATATCACAAGATGATTTTACATTTAAAGTCATGTATCAGTTTCTGTCATTTTATCCCTCCTATAACCTCAGGTTTCAGTATACTGAATATTCTTAAAGCTCTCCTTCAACCATGCATATAATGACAGTTAGGACTGCTGCCACAGGATCTGTAGAAAAATATTTCAAAACTATAACTACAGAAAAAAATTAGAAAAAGTACAAAAAAGAATAAATTAATATCATTTGTACGATTTACTTTATGAGGCAGAAGTACATAATAAACATGAATGGTTGCATCAAATATATGAAATATAAAAATTTGTGCTTTAATTTTTATGCTTACTACAGGGTTCTCCCCCTGCTCACTTCACTCGCCAACCCCCTGGCAGGCACTACATGCCAGCCACTTCGTGTCTTTGCCGCTCACATTGTGAAGAGGGGGGCTGAACGCACCCCAAGGAGATGTGCCGGCTCCTCTGAAACCCCCTCTTAAACGGTGACACAATGGGAAACAAATTGTTTTGTTTTTTTTAATCCCCTCTTTCCTCGATCAGCTGCTGGCTTGCTCCTGCTGCCGTGCCGTGTGAGTGCTTCAAACATTTAAAAGCCTGTACAGCAGCTGTCCTACTCTTTGTCTTTTATTTCCAGCCCCAGGCGTGGTTAAATCTTTTGGCACAGTTTCGTCTCATCTCGTCTCGTCTCACGGGATGTGAGTTCTTCATATTTTTAAGTTTATAATTTAAAAATTGAATAAGAATCTGAACATCTAACAACATCACATTAAAGTTTGTGAAATTATGAAAAGAATGATACCAAACATAATACATGTAGGTTTTAAAATAAGTCCGATTTAAAGCGTGACAGAAAACATGACATAAAAACCTCACATAAAATCGTTGCACAAAATCATGGCACTTTTAGGCTTAGGATTTTATCTATACTAATAAAAGGCAAAGCCCTCACTGACTGACTGACTGACTCACTCACTCACTCACTCACTCACTCACTCACTCACTCACTCACTCATCACTAATTCTCCAACTTCCCGTGTAGGTAGAAGGCTGAAATTTGGCAGGCTTATTCCTTACAGCTTACTTACAAAAGTTAGGCAGGTTTCATTTCGAAAATCTACACGTAACGGTCATAACTGGAACCTACTTATGTACATATATACCGGCCATAGCCTGCAGCTCGGTCGCTGTGTGAGGTGGAGTTGCGTCCCTCATCATCACGCCTCCCACGTAATTGAGTGCCTGCCCATATAAGGCCATCCATCAGTAGCAATTCAATAGACACGCTGCCGCTAAATATTCCTGGGTGAAGGGCTGTGCTTATGCAAACGAAGATGAGATGGTCTAGTGTTTGGCACAAACTCAGCAAAAGTGCGAGAGAAACTTTTAAGTGCCGGGTCTTAGCTAACATTAAATAAAGCCGTGGACATCGCAAGATCACACAAGAGAGCGGCTCACATGAACTGACTGTGAACGCAGTACTTAGAGAACAAGGAAGAGCTCCAAACAGCGCTGAACAAAAAACGCATTACATAATTGAGAAGGCAGCAAAAAAATTTGAAGCGAGTGACGCATACAAGCATATTCATAAGTGCAGCTACTGTGGAAACAAAGCACGGTGTAAACCTTAAGTTTAAATTAAGTTTATAGACACGCTGCCGCTGGCGTTTGTCATGCCTACGACGAATTCAATATTCTCGAGATGTAAGTTTAATGAGAAGACACGAGGTATAAACGAGACTTTTCATCACTTTGTAACAGAGTTAAAATTGCTGGTGAAGGACTGTGCTTATGCAAACGAAGATGAGATGGTCAGGGATAGACTAGTGTTTGGCACAAACTCAGCGAAAGTGCGAGAGAAACGTTTGTGCCGGGTCTTAGCTAACATTAAATAAAGCCGTGGACATCGCAAGATCGCACGAGATAGCACAAGCACAGCTGAGAACCTTCGATGCATGTACTCCAAGTGGCTCACGTGAACTGACTGTGAACGCAGTACGCAGAGAACCAGCAAGACCTCCAAACAGCGCGGAGACTTTTGATCACGTGAACGTGTCTGCAAAAAGTGGCGTCTCCTGCCCTGCAAAAATACTATAAAACTCGCGCAGCCGGCGCGTGCGCGCGTAGCTGTGCCGGCCTTTGAGACGCTGAATGCGCTTCTGCCTTAAGTGAAAGTAAGCACTTTTAATTTTTTCCTCCTTCCCCTGAGCTATTGCCCAGACAACTGCAAACACGGGATCCCTTTTCTAGACCGCGGCAAACTAATATTAAGGCGCTTCACACTTTCTTTTGCACGTATACGATTATGAGGTCGTGGAAGACATGCACAGGAGTGGAGGACCGACAGTGCCATTCCGGCCGGTTAATGGCAGGGCCGTCTCTCCAGTCTACATGAGACCCACCGCGACGGTCCCCAAAAGGCGCTCATATCGTCAGTGAAGACGTCTCTCTACACTATATAAAACAAAAGGCAAGTTTCCTTTTTTTACACCTTTTTTCCTTTTATCCCAATCCAAAACCTTTCTCTCTTAACACTGCAGAGGACACAAAACTAATTTTCTTTAATTGCTGGTAATGTCGGTAAGGCACATTACCACAGGCAGAAATTTGGACGTTCACATAGAAAATGTAACTTCTATACCACAGCTGTCGTGTAGCGCCTTTCAAAAGGGATCTACTACCAAGAGATGCCATATACATTTTAGCTGCTGTTAGTACTACTTACCTGTTGTGTTATACCATCTTTAAAATGTAGTTTACCCGAAACCACTCCAGTAATGCTCAATGTATCTTTACTTCTTAAAACATTAATGTTTTACTGTTTAATAACTTATAGACTACATTTTATTTTTTTCCCTTGCATTCAGTGAGCGAAGCCAATGGGTAATCAGTTATATATATAAAAAAAAAGTAAAAGTAAAGAAAATTAATGAGACTGGCAACACTGCAAGCGATCTGGCAACGCTGCGCTGTTGTCCTTGATAGAGCACGTGTATCAGTACCCTCCCATAGCTCAGTGCGAGTTTCAACGCCTTCCGTTAACTACGTGATTTTTGTGACTGCTATTAGCGAAGTTGTGTTTTTGGTTGTACGTCACGCAAAATGGAACAGCGGAATTTGGAGCAACGTTGTGCCATTAAATTTTGTGTTAAGCTTGGAGAATCGGCAAGTGTGAC
>JANRMT010062838.1:8732482-8788521 GCA_026402145.1 Polypterus bichir lapradei | reverse complement strand
TCTCGGATGAGTCGTCTCTGCGCTCTTGGGGTAATTTTGGTCGGCCGGCCACTCCTGGGAAGGTTCACCACTGTTCCATGTTTTTGCCATTTGTGGATAATGGCTCTCACTGTGGTTCGCTGGAGTCCCAAAGCTTTAGAAATGGCTTTATAACCTTTACCAGACTGATAGATCTCAATTACTTCTGTTCTCATTTGTTCCTGAATTTCTTTGGATCTTGGCATGATGTCTAGCTTTTGAGGTGCTTTTGGTCTACTTCTCTGTGTCAGGCAGCTCCTATTTAAGTGATTTCTTGATTGAAACAGGTGTGGCAGTAATCAGGCCTCTGGGTGGCTACGGAAATTGAACTCAGGTGTGATACACCACAGTTAGGTTATTTTTTAACAAGGGGGCAATTACTTTTTCACACAGGGCCATGTATGTTTGGATTTTTTTTCTCCCTAAATAATAAAAACCATCATTTAAAAACTGCATTTTGTGTTTACTTGTGTTATATTTGACTAATGGTTACATGTGTTTGATGATCAAAAACATTTTGTGTGACAAACATGCAAAAGAATAAGAAATCAGGAAGGGGGCAAATAGTTTTTCACACCACTGTATGTAGATATGTATATATATGTGTATATATATGTAGATATATATGTGTATATATATATATATAGATATGTATGTATATATGTGTATATATATATGTGCAGATATGTATGTATATGTATATGTGTATATGTGTATATATATGTTTGTGTGTGTGTGTGTGTGTGTGTGTATATATATATATATATATATATATGACAGCAACACTCATAACAGTGACAAAACAACTACATTGACAATCATGTTACGTTATTTTTAAAATGTTTCCTTTTCTTTTTCATAACTTCTTTAACACACTACTTCTCTGCTGCGAAGTGTGGGTATTTTGCTAGTATATATATATAGAGTAGATAATGTAAATATTTTTGATTGTAATAGAAAAAAATCTAAAGTAACATCATATTTGTAATCACTGACCTTGAAATACCCCTCATGCTTACGTTTGAAATTTTTTACCCTTCTAGGAGGGGCAATTAGAGGGCTAGGACCACAGCTAAAGAATTAAACATCAAAAATATTAACATATTCATGACCAAAAACTTTGAAAAAGCATACAATACCACTCTATATACCTATACTGATTGCCACTTTTTGAGGTTTTGTGAAAAGAACTTTGACCCTAGGGTGGCACAGTGGCAGCGCTGCTACCCTGCAGTAAGAACACCAGAGTTTGCATGTTCTCCACATGTCTGCGTGGGTTTCCTGCCACGGTCCAAAGACAGTTAGGTTAGGAAAGGTGAATTGGCGATCCTAAATTGGCTCTAGTGTGTGGTTGGTGTGTGTTTGCCCCGCGATGAACTGGTGCCCTCTTCAGGGTTTGTTCCTGCTTTTTGCCCTATGCTACCTGGGAGATGCTCCAGCACACCCTTGCAACCCTATTCAGAGCTAACTGGGTTAGAAAAGGACTGACTAACTGATTTTGACCCTTCATATACCATAAGTGGTAAATCCCTGGGGTAAGTTGATGTGGCATGCACAACTTGAAGTCCTTTTGATCATTTCTACTGAAGACACCTATTGGTTTACTCTTTATCAGGGTGTATGATAAAGAGTAAAATGAGGGTTTCCCAGGACTAGGATGCCAAAAATAGACTAAAAATAGGGGGAACCTGAACAATCTCAATGTTTTGTATAACTGGATATCAGTCTAACCGAATGGCATAACATATGTGGGGTTTTTCTTGTGAGTCAGGAGTTACAGGACAAAATAAAATAAAAACTGAGGTGATTTCAATGTGTTCATAAGTAATTCTTATGAACACAATTAATTCAGAGATATCAGGTTCCAATTTACTGTACAACACCTATTCTTATGACCAGCCACTTACACACTGACATCTCTTAATTCCTCTTATCCTCAGTACTGCAATCACTCATTTTTCAGTTTAAGCTCCAGTGACCCTGTCAAATGAGAACCTTTTATATCTCCCGGGTCACTTTACAGTATCAGCTTGTAACCACATGACACTAATTCCTCAAATATGTTGCTTGCCTTACAGACCTAATTCCCCAAATATACAGTGCATCCGGAAAGTATTCACAGCGCATCACTTTTTCCACATTTTGTTATGTTACAGCCTTATTCCAAAATTGATTAAATTCATTTTTTTCCTCAGAATTCTACACACAACACCCTATAATGACAAAGTGAAAAAAGTTTACTTGAGGTTTTTGCAAATTTATTAAAAATAAAAAAACGGAGAAATCCCACGTACATAAGTATTCACAGCCTTTGCTCAATACTTTGTCGATGCACCTTTGGCAGCAATTACAGCCTCAAGTTTTTTTGAATATGATGCCACAAGCTTGGCACACCTATCCTTGGCCAGTTTCGCCCATTCCTCTTTGCAGCACCTCTCAAGCTCCATCAGGTTGGATGTGAAGCGTCGGTGCACAGCCATTTTAAGATCTCTCCAGAGATGTTCAATTGCATTCAAGTCTGGGCTCTGGCTGGGTCACTCAAGGACATTCACAGAGTTGTCCTGAAGCCACTCCTTTGATATCTTGGCTGTGTGCTTAGGGTCGTTGTCCTGCTGAAAGATGAACCGTCGCCCCAGTCTGAGGTCAAGAGCGCTGGAGCAGGTTTTCATCCAGGATGTCTCTGTACATTGCTGCAGTCATCTTTCCCTTTATCCTGACTAGTCTCCCAGTTCCATCCCCACAGCGTGATGCTGCCACCACCATGCTTCACTGTAGAGATGGTACTGGCCTGGTGATGAGCGGTGCCTGGTTTCCTCCAAACGTGACGCCTGCAATTCACACCAAAGAGTTCAATCTTTGTCTCATCAGACTAGAGAATTTTGTTTCTCATGGTCTGAGAGTCCTTCAAGTGCCTTTTGGCAAACTCCAGGCGGGCTGCCATGCGCCTTACTAAGGAGTGGCTTCCGTCTGGCCACTCTACCATACAGGCCTAATTGGTGGATTGCTGCAGAGATGGTTGTCCTTCTGGAAGGCTCTCCTCTCTCCACAGAGGACCTCTGGAGCTCTGACAGAGTGACCATTGGGTTATTGGTCACCCCACCTAACTAAGGCCCTTCTCCCCCAATCGCTCAGTTTAGATGGCTGGCCAGCTCTAGGAAGAGTCCTGGTGGTTTCGAACTTCTTCCACTTACGGATGATGGAGGCCACTGTGCTCATTGGGACCTTCAAAGCAGCAGAAATTTTTCTGTAACCTTCCCCAGATTTGTGCCTCGAGACAATCCTGCCTCGGAGGTCTACAGACAATTTCTTTGACTTCATGATTGGTTTGTGCTCTGACATGAACTGTCAACTGTGGGACCTTCTATAGACAGGTGTGTGCCTTTCCAAATCATGTCCAGTCAACTGAATATACCAGAGGTGGACTCCAATGATGCTGCAGAAACATCTCAAGGATGATCAGGCGAAACAGGATGCACCTGAGCTCAATTTTGAGCTTCATGGCAAAGGCTGTGAATACTTATGTACATGTGCTTTCTCAATTTTTTTATTTATTTATAAATTTGCAAAAATGTCAAGTAAACTTTTTTCACGTTGTCATTATGGGGTGTTGTGTGTAGAATTCTGAGGAAAAAAATGAATTTAATCCATTTTGGAATAAGGCTGTAACATAACAAAATGTGGAAAAAGTGATGCGCTGCGAATACTTTCTGGATGCACTGTAATATGAATGGAAAATACACAAAGGTTTTACCCAAAAGGGAACAAATGATCAATGTTAGCTCCTTATAACTACCTGGTTATTTTCAGTAAACTCTCTGTCCCCTGCATTTGCTCTTACAGATAAGAAGAGGGGCATCTTCTGGTGGACCCAATACTTTCACATTCATGTGTCAAACTCATTTTCCTGTCTTTTTAGCCTTGTTGTCTGGGTAAGTCACTTTATGATACCCCCCAGTTATAGACACTGAGACAGAGCAAGTGATTTCATCACTTGACACTAGGACTTGCTCTTGTATTGTGGACAAAGTGCTTTTAGCTGGTGTTAGATCCAAGAGTTTTCAGGTTAAGCCTGTGAGAGCTTTTGCCAAAAGTCTCTGAAACAGAGAAGGATACATTTCAAAGGGGAGAACCTTGGCAAAAGAGTTCTGAAAAACAGAGTTATTTTTAGGTAATGCAAATATGGAAGACTGATATAAAATGAAGGAGGTGTAAAGATTCATAAAACAAAAAGACTCACTTTTACTTGACCATGTTTCTTATTTTACTTTTATACAGAGAGCCCATAGGTGGTAGTGTGGATTTCTCCACACACTTGTAACATATGTATAAATAGGATATATTAAAGAGTAGATTGGTGCTGTTTTAGGAAGAGCTAAACTTCAGGAGACACATTATTGATATCAAATTTTGATGATTTTATTTCAGTTTTGTAATAGATGATAAGATGAAAGGATGCTCGGCTGACTGATGCCCTACTGTACTGCCTTATCCTACTTCATGCTTGTTCAAGCTTCACTTGTACTTCTCACTCTACAGCAGGATGAATAATGCTTTTTTCTTCAAGGGAATGCTATAAAAGCATACTTTTCTCTAACTTTGTGGTATCAAAGCCTTAGGATGCATTACTGCCAATGCTTTTTACTAGAAAAATGACTCAAAAGCTGAAATTGCAAGTTTTTTTTTTCCTCCACCTTTTAGGAACAGCTAATAGACGTGTCAGATCACGAGAAGGGTGTGGCAGCAGCTCCATGAAAACACATATTAAGAGCAGTCTGTGTGTCCATTAAGAATGATGAGGCTTCATACTGATTACTCACCAACAGCGACACATTTACTACACTAGTGAGTCACTGTTTACGTACTGCAAAACAGGAATAACAGTGCTAGAACTTCACAGAGAACAGCCATCAAATAAATCCTTAGACGAAATCGTGCCCTGCTCTGAAGGGGTAAAAGAATCCAAACTCTTCAGTTGTGAGCACAGATGACCATGCAAGGACCTCCAGAGATTAATTTATTTTCTGAACCCTCTTTATCTGTGACTTAATTGTGGGAAGCTGGAACATTGGACACAAAGCAGAAACCAAACCGTGATGGCAGAACACGTGCAGACAAAGAGCAGGAGTGGGTATGAGTGCTACACAATTCTCAAAGCCTGCAATAAAGTTAATTCGTCAGCAAAATTGTGAAACTCACACTCAAGAACAGATAGCAGATATTAAGGTTGGAAAATTCAATATGTAAACTAAGAAACAATATTTTAGTTAAAAGGATTTGTAAATGCAACTGGACCCTGGACTTTCGGATAAACACACCCCAGACAGTCCACATTGGAAACATCACCTCCAGCTCGATTACCATGAACACTTGTGCGCCCAAGGAATGCATACTCAGCCCACTTCATTTCACTCTGCTAACTCACAACTGTACAGCTGTGTATAGCTTTAACACCATGATTAAGTTTTCTGGTGGGTTTCATCAGCAATGGGGATTAGTCCAGCGTTTCTCAACCTTTAAGTATTTGCGACCCGAGTTTTCATAACAGTTTTAATCGCGTCCCCCCTAACATTTTTTTGAAATGCAGATGCATATTTTATTATACCTACTTAACTTTTATTGACATTTATCTAACTCTATATTTATTGTTCTAGTATCAGAATGTAGTTTAAGTTAATTTTTTTTGGTTTCAACAGATTTGTTTTCATATTTTTGATTCTTGTTTTCTTTTTTTTCACATCTTCCCCCTTTTTGTTACTTCACTCCCCCCTAGGGGGGCCCGCCCCACAGGTTGAGAACCACTGGATTAGTCAATTTACAGCAGGGGTCTCCAACTCCAGTCCTGGAGGGCTCCAGTGGCTGCAGGTTTTCATTCTAAACCTTTTCTTAATTAGTGACCTGTTTTTGCTGCTCATTAACTTCTTTTGAATTAATTTTAATTGACTTGTTGATACCACGTTTCTTTTAACTTCACCTGTTTGTTGTCTGGTACAAATCTTGTAATTGATATTTAACCTTCCTATTGATATTTGGACTTCCTATTGTCCAAATTACTTGACATTTTGCACACTTACTCACTTCTGATGATAATACATGAATCAATAATCAGTTTCACTAATTGATCAATTAATCCATGTTAATTAAGAAATGAAATTTTAATATAAAGAATAGTTAAAGATTTTACCAATAGATGGCACTAGTAACAGATAGAAATATTAAAGGAAGTGTTAAAATATTGATTACAAAATTAAATTAAAACAAACCCAAGACTAAAAAGTCCAGGCCTCACACTGAATGCCTCACTTCTTCAGGCCGCCTCCACTCCTCTCCATCAAGCTCTGTCCTTCTCCTCACCCGACTCCAGCCTTGAATGAAGGGAGGCGGCCCCTTTTATAGTCACCTAGATGTGCTCCAGGTGCTTCCCGGCAATCTTCCACCTGCACTCCCCAGTGTGGTGAAAGTGCTGGCTGCATACCCGGAAGCACTCCGGGTGTCCCCGATCCTCTTCCCCCCAGCACTTTCGGGTGTGGCGGAAGTGCTGAGGTCCAGGGCTCTGTAGGCATTGGGGTGCCCCCTGGTGGTGACCACGGGCCCCTACAGGGATGAGCTTCAATGCTCTCTACCAGTGGTCCCCAAAGCAACCAGGGCGGTTGCCCCCTTATGGTTTGGAGGAGGCGCAAGCCCTCCTCCGGTCCTCCTGGGCGTCCCGGCTAGGTACCACCCCCAGCCACGTGCCACAATATATATATATATATACTTTTTAAAAACCACACTTATATTAAGTTAAAAAGTGTACTAAAAGTAAAAAATATGTTTCTCATACATCATTCGTAAAATAAAAGCGTGGGCGCTTTTCATCAACCAATAAAATCTTAGCAAAAGTGCCCAAGCTTTTATTTTACGAGTGATATATGAGAAACTTATTTTTTACTTTTCAGTCATTTTTTTAACTTAATATAAGCATGGTTTTTAAAAAGTATATATATATATATATATATATATATATATATATATATATATATATATTATTTTAAGATTTGTTCCTCTGAATTGCTTCATTTCTATCCTTAAATGGCACCCAAACAGTGAAATGTGAAGTGAACGAGCCAAGACCAACTAACTTGGAGCTTCAAACTTCAACCAATTTCTTTCCAATCAGTTGCTTAATTAGGCACTGAGTCTTGTTGTTAATTAAACCTGTTCTTTAATTACTTGGCTTGTTGCTGCTCTCATTATGCAATAGCATAAATTCCAGAAACTGTAGATTTTCTCTTTCCCAAGAGCACTGTTAAAATGCGGGACCTGAGCAGATTGTTATTCCTGAGACCTTCACCTTTCTGTATTATCAGTTATTGTATGATTGACACAGTTTGCTGGTCATGTTTTGGTTCATTTTGTGTTTCATTATTGTTTGGCTTCTAATTAAGGAAAAAGAAGCAATTAAGGGGTCTGAGTCTTCAAGAGCAAGTCAAATAAAATTAATTCAAAAGAAGTTAATTAGGAGCAAAAACAGGTCACTAATTAAGAAAAGATTTAGAATGAAAACCTGCAGCTGCTGGGGCCCTCCAGGACTGGAGTCGGGGACCCCTGGCTTACAGAATGGAGATACAATGATTGGCGAACTTGTCCAAGTGCAACAATCTGCCTCTAAATGAAGGCAAGACAAAAGAAATCATTGTTGACTTCTGGAAGGTCCATTTCATCCACATCCCACTGCACACAAAGGGCTCTGCAGTGGAAATGATCAAGCACACCAAAGTCCTTGGTGTGCACCTGGCAGCTCACCATACTTGATCAATTAACACCTCCTCCATAGCCAAGAAGCTGCAGTGGCATCTCCACTTCCTTTGCCAACTGAGAAAGGCTACTCTACCACTCTCCATTCTAACCACATTGTATAGGAGCACTATCAAGAGGTTTCTGAGCAACTGCCTTACTGTCTGGTTTGGAAACGGCAGTGTATCTGACTGCAAGGTCTTATAAAGGATAGTGCAAACAGAAAAGATCATTGGGATCTCTCTGCTATCCATTAGAAATATCTTTATCAGGCATTGAATTTGTAAAGCCTACCACATTGTGAAGGACTGCTCCCACTCCTCCCACGGTCTCTTCGTCTCACTTCCATCTGGTAGAAGGTTCTGAAGCATCCAAACTAGTTCTCCAAGGTTCTACACAAGCTTCTACTCCTTGGCTGTCCAAACTTTGAACTCTGTGCTGCTCCCCTGCCCTCAGATCTAAACAAAGTAGTATTTTTGTGCAGTAAATTTGTTACATTGATCCTATTGTTATTTTTTATTATTAGTTGTTGTTATTGATTTACACTTTTATTTATTACAAATTTTATTTAAATTAATTACTATTCCTTCATTTACCTTTTATTTATTTATCGTTTAGTATAGTATAGTATAGTATAGTAATAGTAATAGTATGGTATAGTTTGTTACTTGTCTTGTGCTTGTCCTATATATGGATGGCATGACAATATAACCATTTGGCTTGACAACTGTGGGAACTAGAACAAAGCACTCAGTTAAAAAGCAGGTTTCCTGAGACTATTTTAAATGAAGTTAGCTAACCAAACACGAACGACAGACTAAACAGCCTCCTTTTGTGTTATTTTTCTCTTATTTTCTCATCTGCAGGTGGGTGTCATTTGCATGAAAACAAATGAGGCCCAACGTATAAAGTTTAAAATCTTTTGAATTGTATACATTATGTCCCCATCCATGAAGATGACATTAGAAAAGCTGATGGAAATAAGCAGATAATTACACTTCTTTATTTTGAAACTGGGATGCTATCATCTTTGGACAGCTTCAGCTTCATGTAACTGTTTTAAGTATTTCTCTCTATTATAAAAGAAATCCTGGGAGAGAAAGACTAGGAGACGAGACATGATCTTCACGTTAAAATCACGGAGGACACTTAAAAGACCCGGGAGACGAAAGAGATTGGCCATGGAGTGTCACGCGGGGACCTCAAACATGAGACTCTGTGCCAAGAGATTGACCCAGGACCGTCTCGCGATGACGTAAAACATGAGATTCTTGCAAGACACGCCCTACTTAAAACCAGTATCAAATAAGACAACGGGCAGCAAAACACTCGGTCGTGTAAAGGCTTTGAGCACACACAGATCCAGGGCTCTCAGCGCATATAAAGCATATAAGCACAATACGTTATAAATGAAAGGTAGACGACTAAGCGCAGAAGAAAGCAGCGTGGAGAAAAAAGACTCAAAAGTATTCGAGAGAAAAAAAATGTGAAAAAGAAGAATCAAGGTGCAAATTCAGAAAATAAGGAAAGTAATTATCAGCCCGGAACAAGTGGAATTGGAAAAAAAAGCACGTCCAATCCGGACGTTGGCACTATACACGTGCACAGCAGGTTAGAGATTATGAAAGCAGTGGAATTCAAAAGGCTCAAAAAAAATGTTGGCGCAATGTGGAGAAAGTTAAAGAATATGAAAATAGGAAAATTAGAAAGTATAAAAAAAAGAAAGTAAAGATAGCAGTAGCGCAAACAAATGGAAATTATTACTCGAAAAAGGGAAAATAATCACCACGGACCAGGTGTCATCGAAAAAAAAAGCAGAATAAAGTGAGGTCATAAATAAAAGACAAAGTAGAAAACAAAGTAAAACATCATAAAGAGGTTAAAAAACAAGGGGGCCAAACACATGCAGAGCAGGTTAGAGATAATGAAAACTGGAATTCAAAAGACTCAAAAAAAACATAGGTACGATACACATGCAGAGCAAGATACAAAATATGAAAACAGAAAAAAATGACAGTGTCAAAACAAAGAAAATAAACATCATATTAGCGCAAAGAAAAAGAAATTATTACTCGGAGGAATAAATATTCAATATACAATAAATATTGTAAGGCTTTGAAGTTTAAGTCAAGAGAATTTCAAAAACATCGTTTATCTCACATGCATTTCTTGGTTACTTTGCAAAAAAAATTATTAACTGCTGATGATGTAGATCGTTTTGTCTGTGCTGAAATTCCAAACAGAGAAACCTTTCCTGAATTATGGTACAAAGTCATTAAACACATGTCTCATGGACCTCATTAAAAAGATTCAGCATGTTGGGACTCGAAAGATTCCAAATATTGTTTTTAACGAAGTTCTGAAATAAAAGTGAAGCTAATGAAATAGCAGCAATTCAAAGAATCAAATCTTAAAATTGTGTATCCGGAAAAACAAAAAGGGGGGTTGGCGAACAAAGCGAGCAAGGGGCAAAGCCCCCTAGTATATTATACTAATAAAGTACAAACTACTATCAATGATAACTGAAGACATTAGTGGAAGATTACTACCAGTGTGTTGTTCTTGTATACACAAAGGGCTGAGATGACACAGGAAAATGTCTGATGGAATGATAAAACATCATCCTATTCTAGCGCAACTTTAATGTATCAAGTATTAAGTTCCTCAAATTCCTTTCTCTGTAGGAAGGTGGGTTTGCAGGAAGGCGAGTCCCAAATAGCTCTCCCATTCTAATATGATAGCACTGCCAGGTTTTTGCCATGTTTTACTCTTATAACTAAACCTTCACTGAGGTTTACCTTTAAACTTGAGAGTCTCTGTTGATATGGAGGATGCAGCAGCAGTTTGTAACAGGAACTAATACCACACCCCACACTCCAGGCTATAGACTTCTACCAACCTACAACCTTCCTGTTTGTCATTTAAATGTGTTTGTGACAAATTTAACTGTCTGATGACACAATGGACACTATCAGCTTATTGAAGGAAAGCTTAACATATTTTTTGTGTTATACAAAATATTAATACTTTAATCTAAAGCATTCTTCTAGTTAGAGAATACAACTATGGGGAACTTTCAGAGTTACTGACTGAGAAAGTGAGAACAAAATGCCACCTTTTCCTTTAGAATCTAATTTTTTTTATGCATTAAACTATGTACACAAGTATACTATTTTGCTTTGAATATTTAAATGGATAAAGGAAAGAAAACCTGAATCTATAAGAAAATCTGAAATAGCTGATAATACCATCATTACACAAAGGGGATATTGATTTAGGAGTTACAGTCTTTGTGTAGATTGTTTATAAGGAAAATACCCTTGTTGATATTAATTTATTAAAGAGAGAGGAGACACGATAAAGGAGAAAAGACAATGTTATATGGTGAAAAGGTAACCAAGCCATTGTCTAATGTCCTACCTTCAGCAATAGAGCTCATAAATATAAATTACATATATGATAGTTGTTATGTAGAATACATCTTAATTAAACGGCCTTCTTAAACAGACATCTTTTAACTTTATATTGTCACTTGTTGCTTACTGTTGCTATTTCAGCCGAGGCTTTACCTAATATTATGCAGCTGTAGATTCCAAGTACTGTTTTGCTTAAACATCATGAATAGCTGGGGGCACTCTTGTCTGTTTGTTATCCACCAACAATGGGTCTCTTAGATACTTTATGTGCCAAAAACTGTTGTATGCAGAATCAAAAGTGGTCTGATAATCAACCACCAAAACAGGTGACGTGAGAAAACATTCCCAAACCAAAAAAGCAATGAATTTGTCTTAAAACAGTGCTACAAATGGGAGTTGTTAGCTCTTAATTAAAGCTTCATGACTCATGATACAATTGATTATGTTCTGTGGCATTAAGTCAACAAATGGTGATCATTCCCCCCTCTAAGAGGGCACTATGCAGCTGTTCTTCCAAAAACACAAATACCTCTGCAGTTGGAGTCTCAAAATATCCAACACACACTTTGGAGGTGTGGCTGGCATGGGCAGGTTGCAGAGTGTGACAGAGGGCATCCCTGTGGGCCACTACGACCTGGAGCAGAAAACCAAACCAACAACCATTAAAACATATATTTTCTGCTACAGGAAATATTATAAGGGAGGTATTACCAATGGGACACCTTTAACTAGCAAAATGATCAGACAGGACAGAAGCCCTAGATAACTTCAGCCTGCTGGAGGCATCATTACTGTTAGATGGCTCATCCTACTAACCACTCCTAAACAAATATTCCATATGCACAAAAAGGAGACCTTCTATTAGCCTTCAAAACAAAACGCATCAGTGTTATTACATAGAATCTTGATTTTTACAGAAAGACAAACCTGTAATGGCTGTTGACCCATCTTATTTAAACTACAGGTCCTCCTATTAAACATATGAATCATAACTGCTTCCTAGGGTTTGTCTGCTTGTACTATTCGTAATGATACTCTTTCATTTTCCCTGTTCTCTGGTCCTTTTTTACCTGGCACCATGTTACAATATGCAATTTTAAAAGACTGAAGCTGTGTGTAATTAGGACTCATTCTGAGGGCAGATAGCACCAGGAAGGCCTGCTCTGAAACACCATACAATAGGTGTCAGGATTTATTTCACATACCATCCCTCTGTAAAAATGACTGTAACAAGCACTGCATCCATATATCCATCCATATTCATAAAATAATAATAATTATATGGGTAAAGAATGCAATATTATATTCTCAAAAATGTTTTCTTTGGTTCCACTTTGGTCTGCACTTACTACTTGGTGTATTTTAGGTGATGCTTCAGCATATGCTCTGTGTTTTATTTGTATGCCACTTTTTTATTATTTTATAATTACATTGCATTCACAACTGGGATAACTGGAAGATGAATACTTACATTATATTAACTTTCTAATGACATTGCCAAATCATCTATTATTTAACCAAGCAGTTCATAAAAACATGTGCTTCAATGGAGAAACAAAAATCACAGTTCAGTCACATTTTTAATTTAATGTTTTTACTTTAAACAATAAAAGAAATGAAATTTAAATTAGACAGGGAAGTGTTTTCCCCCTTCCATAAGCAAACTGGGCAACATAAAAATCTACTTCTGCAGTTTAAATTTGCCTCTCTCACTGAGTTTAGGTAAACTATCTCAACAGGAAACAAGAGCTAAAGCCAAGAAGTAAAACCCACACAACATTGTAGGTTGTCAAAGAAACATCTGCTGTTCAGGGCGGGTCATAAAAGATTACCCTGGTGGAGGGTTTGCATATGAACTGGTGTGTCACATGTAACATTACAGCTGATGTACCTGCCTGCCTGCAGCCCTTTAGCTATAATTTCACCTTTGCTACAAGAGACGCTTGAATTTGCACTTACATTAGAGAAACCCCCTCTGTTTAAATTTACTTCTTTATGTAATTCTATGTCTTTTATTGTAAGTACCAGTAAAAGGCCCCTTGCAAAATCCTAATGAACAATATATTGAAATACTTTCTATATTTCAAACTGCTGTAGGCTGAACAAAAGACTTTATATGTTAGAAACAGTAGATTCATTTCACATAACATGCTGTGCTCCTAAACAATAAAGAAAGGAAATGCATCAGCCCAAAGCACTGAATACCAATAATTACAAAAGCAATAAATACAAGCAGTAAAGCCACATGTACAGGTAACAATCAACTTGAAACTTTTATCAAGAACAACGGCATTCTGTCCAGACTATTCTAAAATATTAGACATCCATCTGCAGAAACACAGTCGTTAATAGCCTCTTCTCTTTTGCCATCAGCCAAGTGGGGAAACCCACTAACATCACTTCCGACTTGGCAATGGATATGAAATAAAGTAATCGGGATGTAATTGAAGTGTGGACTTTCAGCTTTAATTTCAGGGGTTTACCAAAAATATTGTATGAGCCGTTTAAGAATGAGGGACATTTTTATACGCAGTCCCAATATTTTCAGGGCTCAAAAGTATTTGGACAAACTAACACAATCTTAAATCTAATGATCCTTTTCAATATTTGGTTGAAAATCCTTTCCAGTAAATGATTGCCTGAAGTCTGAACCCATAGCCATCTCCAAGTGCTGAGTTTCCATCCTACTGATGCTTTGCCAGGTCTTTACTGCTGCTGTCTTCAGGTGCTGTTCGTTGGACTTTGTGCCATCAGTTTTGTCTTCAGCAAGTGACATGCATGTCCATTTGGGTTGAGGTCAGTTGATTGCCTTGGCCATTGAAGAATATTCCACTGCTTTGTGTTGTAAAACACTTGGTTTGCTGTCCCAGTAGGTTTTGGCTCTTTGTCCATCTGTACTGTGAAGTGTCGTCCTGTCATTTTTGCAGCATTTGTCTGACTCTGAGCAGACAGTATAGCACCCTGGACACTTCAGATATCATCCTGCTACTTCTGCCAGTAGTCATATCATCAATAAACACCAGTGAGTGACTTCCATTGGCAGCCATGCATGATCAGGCCATAAAACTTCCTCCATGTTTCACAGATAATGTGATATTCATCAGATTATGAGCCATTTCTTCTCTTCTCCATATTCTTCTCTATCCTGCATTCAGGTGCATATTGATCTTAGCTTCTTTTGTCCAAAGAAAGTCGTTCCAGGACTGGACAGGCTTTTCTAAATGTTTATTGCCAAAGTCTAATCTGCTTTCCTATGCTTGAGGTTTAGTACCAGTAGTTTGCACTTTGTGGTAAGCCCCTCTATATTTACTTTCATGAAGTCTTCTCTTGATTGTAGACTTTGACAATGATAGGTCTACCTCCCGGAGAGTGGTCTTGCTGTGTCTCAATGCTGCGAAGGGGATTTTCTTCACCAAGGAACGAATTCTGCATTTATCCAGCACCGTTGTCTTCCATGGTTGTCCAGACCTTCTAGAGTTACTGAGCTCACCAGTGCATTCCTTCTATTGAAGAACATAGCAGATGGTTGATTTGACCACTCCTGGTGTTTCTGCTGTGTCTCTAAAAGGTTTGTTTTGTTTTATCAGCCTAATGGTGGGCAGTTTTTACTGTCATGGATAACTCTTTGGACCTCATATTGAGAGTTTACGGTGACAGCTTCCAAATGCACATTCCACATTTGGAATCAAATCCAGACCTTCAACCTGCATAATAGTTAATGAGATAATGAGGGACCTGCTCACACTTGGCTGTGGAACAACTGGTCAGTCAAATGTCCAAATACTTTAGAGACCCTGAAAATAGGGGGGGCATCTATAAAAATGGCTGTCATTTCATACGATATTGAAATTAAACTCATTGAATTAAAGCTGAAAGTCCACACTTCAGCCACATAATGATTGCTTTATTTCAAATCTATTGTGGTGGCGTTGAGAGCCAAAATTATGAAAACAGAGTCACTCACCAAATACTTATGGACCTGGGTGTATGGTCCACTACATTGTAGGTTTAATCTCCACAACCAAATCCTGTCATTGTCCACTCATTGTCACTTCCATCACAACATCTTTGGCCACATACACTTTGTGCAGTTTACCTGTGGCCACAGTAACTGTCAACAGGCACAGTCCAGGATTTTAAATAATGCATTAAGAGCCACTACCTTTTTTTTTTTTAATAAAGTTTATAGTTTAAACATATAAGAAGAGGAGAAACACAGAGAAATTACATACAAGTCAAAAAAAAAAACCAAAAAACACCTATTTGTCAGATTTAGGGACAACTGCTTTATATATACTGCCCAGCTGAGCTTATAGTCCATTAGCATGCCTGAACACAGCCAACTAAGAGCAAATGGTTTCTCACTTGCAGCACTCTGTCTGCCCCTAATCCCCCATAAAGCTCTTGTAGTAATCAATTAATTAATTAAATTTATAGAGCCCTTTCCATCTTACTCAAAATGCTTTTCATTGGTAGTGGAGAGTTACTTTAACCGCCAACAATATGGAGCATCCAGCTGAATGATGCGACGACAGCCATTCCTGCTCTTGTATGTTTACCACACATTAACTGTTAGGTGATGGAGAGGTCAGAGAGATAGTCAGCCAACAAAGAACAAGGAATGATTAGGGGGGCCAAAATGACCAGGCTGTGAAGGCAAGGACATTGGGGTACACCCTAATCTTTTTGAAAGATGCTGAGGGATCTTTTATGATGACAGAGAGTCTGGACCTCCATCTGCTGACTTCATCAACACCTGTGCTAGCAGAAAACCAAGCCTTTTCCTAAGTAGTTCCCTATATGGATGATAAATTGGACTGGACTGCCAATTGGATGATAAATTGGACTGGACTGCCAATACTGATGCTCTGTGTAAGAAAGGTCAGAGCCGACTATACTTCCTTAGAAGTTTGGCGTCCTTCAACATCTGCAATAAGATGCTGCAGATGTTCTACCAGACGGTTGTGGCGAGTGCCCTCTTCTATGCGGTGGTGTCCTGGGGAGACAGCATAAAGAAGAGGACAAACTGGTGAGGAAGGCAGGCTCTGTTGTAGGAATGAAGCTGGACAGTTTAACATCTGTGGCAGAGCGACGGGCGCTGAGCAGGCTCCTGTCAATCATGAGGAATCCACTGCATCCACTGAACAGGATCATCTCCAGGCAGAGGAGTAGCTTTAGTGACAGACTTTTGTCACTGTCCTGCTCCACTGACAGACTGAGGAGATTGTTCCTCCCCCACAATATTCGACTCTTCAATTCCACACAGGGGGGGTAAACGCTAACTTTATTCAAAGTTATTGTCTGCTTTTACATGCATTTTTATTACTATTTAATTTTTTTTTTTTTGATCAGTATACTGCTGCTGGATTATGTGAATTTCCCCTTGGGATTAATAAAGTATCTATCTATCTATCTATCTATCTGTCTATCTATCTATCTATCTATCTAATCTATGTTTAGTTTCAGATGGAGCAGCATTGTTACCTTCAGTGAAATTCTGACTTGCGTGTCCAACCAACATGCAACACGGCACCATGATAAAGAAGTCCAGGCAGTGGATACATGGTGTAACAAAGCGCTATATAGGCGCCTGACCCGAACAGATGGATACAGAGACACGTATAAAACTAATAAAGACTTTTATTTTCTTCACCCGTGGGCGCATGTCTTCCCCGTGACCCACAGGCAATACACAGTCCATAAAGCATTACAAACACCAACAAAACCCTCTTCTCACTTTTACCACCACTCCTCCTCAAGCTTAGTCCTCCTCCTCCCGACCCTGGCTCCTCGAGTGGTGGTGGCTGGGCCCTTTTATAGCCCACCCGGAAGTGTTCCAGGTGATTGCCCACCTGGTCCTAATTGCACTTCCGGGTGGGGCTGAAGACTTGTCCAGCCAGGCTGTTGGAAGCAGACAGCCCCCCCCTAGCGGCCACCCCGGGCCCCAACCAAGCAGTGGAGGACTCTCTCTCCCATGGAGCCCTGCGGGTGGTTGGGGAATCACCGTCAGCCAGGGAGGCTGCCACCAAGCGTCCCGGTGCAGGTATTGGACTGCTCATGGTGGCTCCCCTGGAACATAAGCAGCAGGGGCGTCCCTGCCGGGCATGGGACCCGGCTGTCCTTCACAATGGATTGACAGATGTCCCACTATTGCCCGGCAAGCAATCTCCATTATCATACTTACACTAAGCTCCATGACACAGTGGTAACCAAATGATTCACCAGCACTGTTCACACTACAACACCCATTAACAGTACGTACTGATTTTTATTTTTAAAAGCCTTGCTGCAAGTCTAGAACAGACTATATGATTCTAATATTACAGTTGATTGGTTAAGATTTTGGTTGCAATAGTGAAAAAGGTTATAGGAGTACTGAGCAAATAAACTCAAATCTCAGATTTAAATTATCATGCTAAAGAAAAAATGTCAAATGCTGTTTAGAAACATGTCCCTCAGAAATGTTAAAAAAACGAAGGTGGAGATGGATGCATTGTTTTAGAAATGGGCATCAGTCTGTTTGAGTTTGTCAACTTCTTGCGAAAAGTGCTGTAAAAGTAATGTTCAGCTGGTGCAATCACTTATAAAACAAGTGGGAAACCAACACAGACTGTCTCCCTGTGATAAGACGCTGCTCTCCATATTCACCACATAGCCTCTACATGTGTCATAAGTGCTGCCAAACAAACGTATCGATCTGAAGGAGATCTTCATGGCAGCTATGAATCATGCAGCTGAATATAAAGCTGAAGACTTTCACTGAAGTTTCCATATAAAATAGTACAATGCCCCACCCTTCCATTTTCAAAGCTCCTTATTCAAATGAAAACAAAACCACAACATGAAATTTGTATTTCTCTATTTTTAAAATATTCCTGGTTGTTTTAAGTATGTACAGTAGACTCTCTGAATTATAAGCCATTTTATAAAGGTTTTAAGAGTGCTACTGAAGACACATTGGAACAGTATAACAATTGAGGGCCTGCACAGAAACTGTTAGGGTGATTTCATTTTGGTAATGATGATTCTCCTACTAGACTAATACAAAATCTTGTGGTAGGCTATAAGCACTAGATGGAAATCTAGTCACCTAACATCCACTTCTTTAGAATGTTTGAGGAAAACTGGAAATTCCAGAGAAACACTGACATAAACAACGGCATCTAATCCAGCATACTAAATTCATGAATTAGCAGTACTCACCACTGCAACGCCATGGCATCGTTATTTACGTCACTATTGCATAATCAACTGGGTTTGGGTTTACCTACACAGCAATCCTAGAGTCCTATCCAAGGTCAGAGGATACATTATAAATTTCAAAGGCCCTTTTCAAAACGTGCCATCTGGTGACTCTACCTTCCTTTGCACTCCTATTTTCTGGAGCTGTGCTTTAAAGTGTCTGGATTCCCCAAATATTTTCTGCTTGCCTGGTCAATATGATAGCCAGGTGAGTTTTCTATACACTCCTTCCAGGCAAATCTCTGTGTCTCAGGCCAGATAATACAGGCAGACATGTTCCCCAGGATACAATCCAAAGGTATCTGCAAGGGGTGTAACTGTCAGTTGTGTGACATGGCCTCAGATTTGGTTTATTTCTAGGTCTTTCCCAATCCTTCCAGTATCACCTGCTGTTTTGTACACAAATTTGAATCAAGGCATTAGTTATACTGGAAAAAATGAGAGCGAGCTCTGAAAATTCTGTTATGGCAAAACTTACAGCAGAAAAATCATATAAATATGAAATATGAGCCTCACGCACTTTCTTTCAACACACGAACATAAAAAAGTTAGACATAATATGGTACCCTTTTACAGTATAAATAAGTGAACTTTTTTACACTACTTCTTCTTCTATGAGAGACTGCCATCTGTTCCTGCTTTCATAGTGTACTTCAAACCCAGAATGAACACTTTCTTAAAACATTTTACATTCCTGGGAAACATTAGATGTCTTAAGTACTGCAATTCAGAAGTTAATACAACTATATACTCTTAATCAAACACGTGAAAACTTTATACAAACAGATATGACCTTCTTAAAAACATTTTAGAGATGATAAAACACAAGTTCTAAAATCTTTTATTAATAATTTAATCTTCAAATACACTTTCTGGGTTCACAAATAATGCTTTTTAAACCACCTTTCCCTTCTAAATTTAACTTTTATGATGACTGTGGAAAAATATGAGTTAATTCCTCTTAAAATAATTCATTTGATTTTAAAAGTGTTGCAGTCTTTCCTGACAGCTTGTGCTCATGCGCTTTACAGTATGCTAGTGTCTGCTGCCATTGGTGGGTTGGGAACTGTCCGGCATCATGGCAGGTCAGTCCCAGAGGAGTTTTTCAAGCTTTAAGCATTAGACTAAGATGAAAAAGCCCCACCCATGTCTCTCTCCTTCATCTGTTTGCATTAATTAATTAAAAAGATACACCGGGAATGCAGACAGTGCCTCAAGACATTGGCAAACATCACTGGCAGCTGGTAAAGTAGTCAGTAGTGAGAATGTCAGCAAGTGTGAAATGTGCCTTTTGTCTGTATCACTGTGGAGTTTGGGTGTGCAGACTTAACAAAAAGGTGTATTTTTTGTAATGAGATGTTTAGGCTGGAGAGACATCAGAGATGCACTGCATACCTGTCATTAACATTCAAGGCAATTAAGGCTCTCTTCACCAATCTGCAAATTCCAAGACATTCCTACCGTGTGAAAATCATCCTAAATGAGCAGTGTGAAGACAACATTCCTTACACTAGGTTTAGCGAAAGAGACAGCATAGTCATTCATTCTTCTTTCTGAGAAACACATTGTTTTTAGTGATATGTTGAACAAATGTTTGTCTAGACATACAATTAACGTTAACAAGCTGTAGTTCGGTCAGGGTTAAGATAATCAGTTCAGTCCTATTTATAAAGAATCACTAATGACACACATCTGCCAACGCCATATTGCCTATAGTGTCTTTCTAAATTAATCTTAGAGAATAAGGCAAGCAAAAGGAAACATAAAAGCAAGAAGACATGATGTCTGAGTGCCCTCTGGTGGTTTCATTTAGATGTTACCATGGAACAAGTAGGACAATTTCAAAAAAAACATAGCTGTAGTTCAAGAAAGAGAAACAAACTAACAAAAAAGCAAATAGATAAATAAAATAATATGTGTGTTCATTCTTTTTCTAAGTTTATTTTCCCAGGGGTCCAAAGCACAATGTAAGAAGAACACTGGACTTCAAATATACACAATGTGTTATTGGTGTGAGGATCCTTTTCTTAATATATATATACCCTGTATATACTGTATATATAATATATAATATAATATACATACACACGCACACACACATACAGTATATATATATGTATATATGGAAAAAAATTGCTTAAATATAAAGTTCACACATCACATAAATTAAGAGAATTTAGAGGTGACAAATAATTGCAGATTATCAGATACTTTACATCCAGCTAAATCCACAGGATGGACATGGACATATTCTTGGATTTGACCTGACACATAGAAAGTGAAGTTTACTATAAATAAAATGACATTTTTAATATAGAAAGGAAAATAAGAAATGTAAATACACTTAGGGGTTTGGCGTTAGAAAGCACAAAAAAAAACAAAAACTTGGTAACATAAAGAAGCAATTTAGAAGGCAATTGGGATACAAGATTATATAACATACTGTGTGGACTACAAATATCAAATTTTGAGAGACAGTATAATGGAGATGTGAATCCACATCCTGATAACTGTTTGTAGTTTTGTTCTCCAAATTGTAAGAAAGACAAAAGGTAGCAGAGCTTATTGAAATCCAAAGAAGACAAATGTATTGCAGGGCAGCAAAACAGTAACTTTGAAAAAGATGGATTTGGAATATAAGAGAAGAAGAAATTATGAATTATGAAATTATAAATTATGAATGGATTATTATTATTGAAATAAGTAAGGATAAATGGGAGATGATCCTTTGAAATAATATTAAAAAATGAATTTCACACAAATTTTAAGAACTACTTCTTCCTATTTGTGTATGCAGATCTAGTAGTATAGCTGAAAACAGCTCCTTGGCAATGTCAATCAACATACATTTAATGTATTAGGGCAACACCAATTGATAAGTTATATTGAACTGGATAGCCTCTTCTTGGCACAAATTTTTATGTTGCCACGAAATACAAAAGGCTACAGGACATGCAAGGTGATTATAAGCTCTACACTTCCTTTGACTAATCTTTAGTAATAAACCAGTCTTTCATTCTTTATTAAAATGTGAAAATGAGTTTAAATTATAAATAAGGTGAACACTGCAGTGAGAAATTTAAAAGGTACAGTCCTGCTGGGGTTGCCATGCCACAATATACTGTATGAACTGCATGTTAAGATATCAGAACTGATCAGTTAAATTAGCAGATAAAGTAACTATAACTGTTAGTCAGTGATAGTTTTTCTGACTAGACGTAGAGGTTTTTGGCTGAAACAGAAAGAATTAAACAGTAAGAGATGACTCCTAGTTTTAATAAAATAAACACAAACATGCCAGCAAATCTGACAGTGGAACAACCATTTCAAGATCATATGGTGCTAATAAGAATTTTGGTTAATGAAATGACAGTGTCACATGAGACACCTGCGGTGGGCTGGCGCCCTGCCCGGGGTTTGTTCCTGCCTTGCACCCTGTGCTGGCTGGGATTGCCTCCAGCAGACCCTCGTGACCCTGTGTTAGGATATAGCGGGTTGGAAAATGACGACTGACTGACTGACATGAGACACTTTAATTGTTATAATAATCATTTGACAAGTGTACAGGGCAGAATTTCATTTCCTAATATGCTTGATGTTGGGAAAGCTTCTCAGCTCTACCTAATCTTACACCTTAAATGAAAAATAAATGTTAACATTTAAAACACTATAAAACATGTTTAATCCCCACGGCATTTTAAAGATTATCTTTCTAATCACAATATGATAGCTACATGCCATTTTGCTACATCAATAAAGTTCAAGCTGAAATGAGTAGAAAAGCAAAAATATTACTTTTGCTAAAAGGCCTTGCTATCCACCAGTAATCAGAATGAATGTTTCATAAAATCCTTGGGTTTAAGTAGGATCAGAAGATTGGAGTCATTTTTTTCTAAATTACAGGCAGCTGAACTGTCCGTACCTTTTTTGATCAACTGACGTAGCAGAGAACATAAACACGCCTGTTGATGTTAAAAAAAGAAGAACAATCTGGCTTCAGCACCATGGGGCTGACACAGGAATGGCCAATACAGTACTCCAAGCAAACAGATAGTCCACCAAATTTGTCTGCACTTTTAAGGTTACATGTACGTACAAATTATTGTCTCCTGAGGTATTCACGCACTGTTGTCAAAATTATGAAGGATAAATAACACTAACAGCCCAAAAAACTTTATAATTGTAAAATGTGCAGATGGTATGCTAACTACATGGATAGGACTGAATTATGTGGCTTCATGGTGTCAGCACGCACTTCAGATAACAAAAACATGCTTCTCTCTGTCATTAGTGCACATGGGCACAGTTCTTCTGTAGCATTTCGGGTTACAAAGGACAGAAAGAATGGAAATAAATAGCCATGTCACATTCAACATTCTTCTTAAGAGTTTCTGGGCTCACTCTTCATAACAAAAAAGGTGCAAAGTGCTTTGAATGAATACAAAGCTTAGGTAAACTTGCATAGGCCCTCTCTGTAATCAGGAATTAAGAATACACAATTTGTGAAATTACAAATATAATAAACATCATACCACACATTTAATTTTTGTTCTTTCGTTATGACACAATGATGGCTTAAAAAAGAGCAGAAAAAATTAAAAGGAAAGGTAAAACAAGGAACTGAACTAATGTTCCTTACAATTATATTCCTTCATTTGGCAAAATAACATTTTTATAAAGATGTGTTTTTTTTCAAGTAAATGTTACTTGATAACTGTTCTATAGGGGTGTGGCTTTGAAATGGTGGACCGAATCCTTTAAGTTCTTGGTCAGGCTACTCTTGGTACACTGGTGTATGTAGAAAGACAAAACCATCCAGCATTTAACAATCATAATAGTTCCCAATCAAAATGAATCAAACTTTGCTACAAAAGGGGAAAGAAGGACCAGCTCCTGAAGGCAGAGTTGTTCATCACTGTACGTCTGGTAGCCTGCTGACCCACATAGCACGGTCACCTCAGACTAAAATAGCTATGTTTCGTGTTTTTCAAAGATAATTTCAGACTTAACCATGTTGTGTTTGATGTTGCTCTAGGGATGAAACACTTTGTTTCTTTTACTCTAGGCTGAGAAGGTGTTAGCCATATTGGTCAATAATCTACTTTGAAGTCATGTCTTCTGATCTGAGGCTCTATATCCTGGACACTCTATTAAATGAGGTGTCACTTGGTCACCATTTGGACATATACTTTTAATAGATCCTGTTCAAAACTTCCAACCCGGGAAGCAGCTGCAGGGTGCTGTGGCCAAAAGACATTTGGTGCCCGTACTCTTGTTTACCAATGCAATTGCTGGTATGCTTTACTGGAGAAGGATTCTGTCAAGTTAAAGTAATGCAATGTTAGCAGTAAGATCTACAGATCTGTCAGATGCGTTATCTATCGGCCAAAAAGATGAAAGCAACAGCAATATAGGAAGAGCTGGCTAAGGCTTTTGAAAATTACTTCAAAGCATTCCTCAAAGAGGTTCTGGCAAGATTCAGACAGGTTAGGTGTGATATCACTCTGCCAAGTAGTGTTGTCCAGTGGAGTGGAGTGGAGTGGAGTGGAGTTAAGGCACAGGACTTTGCACCGCAAGATTACTGGGGCAATCCTTACCTGCGACTTAGCATATGTGGATGGAGAGTGGAAGCCTGTTCCCACATCAACGGGCACAAGGTGAGAACTAAAGCTGATAATTACACTAGTCCATTGCAGGGCATATTCAAGTGCACACCTACTTTCACTTATTCTGGGCTTGTCAACTTAACATGTACCTCATTAGTAGCAGTTGGCTAACCGCAGCTGTTTGCATTTAAAAACAGCAAGAGGTTTTGCTTGTTGATTCATCGTACTCCCAGCTACTAGACTGTTATGAGATGGCAACTTGTTACCACCAGGATAGCAAGGAATTGGATCCTAGAGGCTGAAATGGCTCTGAGAGACTGCTTCCAAAGAACAGACTGAAGATTATGTGCTAGTCACATGAGGACGATATCAAGGTACTACATCATAGACTATGTTAACTTCTGTGTTGAAAGTATTGTACCCTCAATAACAGTATAGAGCATTCAAATCTGGTGACAAAGAGGCACAGAAATACAAACAGTGTGTGCTGAAGAAAAAGCTGAGTCAAGGAAAGAAGGCTTACAAAGCTAAAAAATGAAAGAATACAAAAACCTCACACATAATAGGATGAAGGATATCAGGATTTGACTGGACATCATTATAGGATGATGTCCTATATCATCATTATATAGGACTCAAGCAATCAAGGGCTCAGGTGCCAAAAAGGAATGTGGTCAAGGCTAACTCCCTGAACCAATTTTTTTTTTATAAATTTATCCTCCTTTCTTCACGACCACCCTTGTCCAATGACCATTCCCCCCACACCGTCCCTACCACAGTACATCTACAGCTACTACATCTTCAACCGGTATGGCCAGTGTTGGGTCCACCTGTGATCATCAGTATGAGCTGTTCATAACTGATGACCAAATGAGGACATAAATGAGGAGGTTACACACAGGAAAAGTTGTGGGACAACATGGGGCCAGTGCTCGTCATCTTGTGGCACTCCAGTGTTGCTTACATCTCTATCTAAGACACAATCCTTGAGCCTGACATTCTGCAGAGCCAGGCATTTGGTCCATTATCCAGAACACCATAGGCTCATCCACCTGTATATCTCTGAGTTTGCCCCAAATGACATTGAAGGCACTGGAGAAATCAAATAACATAATCCTTACAGTGCTGCCAGTTTTCTCCGGCAGATAATTGCATCCTCCATTCCAGTCTTTGTTCAAGGAGCAAACTTCAGTGAGTACAGGTGGTCTACTATGAAAGGAATTATTTAGTCCAGGACCAGCCTCTCTTCATAATGTGAGCTGTACTGTAAATGCCATGGGTCTGTAGTCATTAGGTGAAGAGGCGTCTGCCTTCTTAGGAAGCAGTGCCGCTTTCTGGAGCCTTAAGGACAGACTGAAAAGGTAATAGAAGACAGAGGATGCCGCAAAGTTGGTCAGCAAAGGCTTTAATAACTCGAGTACTGAATCCATCATGTTAGTAGTTGGTGTCCATGGCAATTTTTTAAAGGGTTTCAAATAACAAGGAGATGGAAAAAGCTTAAACAGCAGGACATTCCCGCTGTCTTATGGACACCAGATGACATTACTCCTGGACATGGACACGATGCTGGATGGACGGACGTTTTATTGCTTTACATACAGTGAGAAGATATGCATTTGCAAGTAATATACTTATGCATACTGTTTATTACGACACAGTATTTGAAGTCTTATGATTGACTGTTCGGCAACCTTACAACTTGAAGGTAGAAACTGTCGCTGACTCCACTGGTGTGAGTGCCATTTTACAATTAGCTAATGAAACAATCTAGGAGGACTTAAAAATCTCCACTCATTGGTCAATCATCCTGTGTTCTTGTGTTCTTATGGTATCAGCGTGAAACCCATACGCCTCCATGAAAAATATGTCAAAGTGGAATTGAACACAGTGCTGAATAACCAAGGGATGGGCACTCTGGCAATGCTCATTTTAAAAATGCTAACACACACAGTTTTTAGGTGACTATAATTCACCTTCGGATGATCACATGGTCATCAATAGTGAAAACAGACAAATATTTATTTGTTTTCAGCTTTATTAAAAAAAAATGTGTGCATAAGAAGTAGTAACAGGTACAGTATGGATAGCTCATTAGATCTGTGACTGTGATTTTAAAAGGGTGACAACTAATTCTTTTGCACAATTTCAGGCTATGTAGGTGAATAATACATTTATTTATTTTATTTATTTTTATTTAACTTATTTTTTCTTTAACTTATACTGTTAGCTTGTAAAATGTTATAATAATTCAAAGGTAGTTAGCACCTCATTCTCTTCAGGGCACAGAAAATGTATATTATTAATGGTGCTCTCGTGAATGACAAGTTTAAATCAAATACAGCAACGTCAGGATCAGTACAGTAAAATCTATATTTAATCCAGTTCTAACATTATTTCACTTTGTCTGTCTGATTAATGGCCACATAGTAATCTAAACAGTGTAAGCTGGGCTGGTGCCACTGTGATTAATTTTGTAGGGTATGATTAGTGTCACAAGGCCTGCCCATTTAATCTCACTAAATTACTGCATACACATTTGTCTTAGCGACATGTTATTTGATAAAGGCTGTATATCTTTCATGAGATGAGGATAGGAATGACAACTGGAGAGGAGTGAAGAAGAGAGCTGGATAAATATGGTGGAACACTTTCTATGTTGAAAAGCAAAAGAGAACCACACACTGCATTGAGAACTGTATGCTGTTAGTTCATGTGTTGTTAGCACTTGATAACCATAAAGGCCTTTTTCACCAGCCCTTTATTCATAGACTATCACCTAACAGTCATTAAATCTTATAACTAGTATGACTTACTGTCTTTGCATTTTTGTACTTTGTGAAGTCTAAAATAAAACAGCCCGTGATTGTGGTTAAATGTAGTGACATTTTGTGCTCTGGACCTCAGTCAGTTTTTGTCTGCTAAATGAATATTTAGGGTGTCATGCGTAACAGAATTTTAATACAGCATTTTTGCTTCTTCCATTTATACTGCAGTTAAGGACTTCCAGGCCATTCTAACTCAGCAGTTGTGTTATGCTATGTATGGAAACATTCAAAACATCAGTCATATAACATATTACAGTGAATTGCAGGAAACAAATGTGACACTAGTCATCCAAGCAATAATTTGTGCTTCACACAATAGTAAAGAAGGTGCAAGCTATTGTGAAAAAATTTAAATGTGTGCTACTACCTCTCTGTAAAGCTAAAAAATAGTACAATAAACAAAAAAGATGTTGAATGTGATTGTTGTTGCCATTTGTGAGTCTTCGCAAGCATTCAACACAACATTGGGTTAATATAATGCACATGGTTATTTTAAAAAAGAAAAATTTCACAGTGACATCAAGATGATGATAATATAAATGATAAAATGAGCGGAGGAGATGAGATCTTCAGCGGCTACTACAGGACTTCCACCTAGGGCTGCCAACCCTCCTCATTTTCCTGGACATTTTTGACGCTCCATGAACTGTCCGGGAGGAATTTATACAATTTTGAAAATGTCTGGAATTTTAGCTCCTAAACTTTGAAAATCGTAAAATTTGAAAGCTGTACACCAATCAGTATTTGCAGAAGTTGTGCGCACACTTTTATCTAAGAACATTCACTTCTGTTCCAGTAGTAAACAACGCAGACGAGAACAGAAACAACCTTTCAAGTTCTTGGCTTTTATCTGTTCAACTTGGCTTTTTCATTTCATTGTTTGAGTTCAGCTTTATCTTCTTGGTGAGTAGACAATTCATTATAAATGTTGATCCTTTCCTTAATTATTTGTAATCTTCATTCACTGTAACTAAGTGAATTTATTCAAAAATCGAAACTACAATTTCACGTTTTCTATGTGAGATCTTATTTTCGATTCTTCTTTCAGCAGCTTGGTTAAACAGGAAATTTCATACATTCAGGTACAGTCCATCGTATTTAAGCGTGAGTAAGTACTGCTTTGTAATATTTTAATGGAAAATATTATTACCACCTGTTGTTCCAAAATGGATTTATAATTGTAAATGAATGAGTCAATCACACATTTATTCTGTCATATAAATGCAATATTTTTTTTGTTACCAGTTGATCAAGTAATAAGTCACTTCTTCAAATAATTTAATATTTTCATAATTCTTTCATTTACATAAATTCAGGAATTCCTATTATGCTGAAAAGAAAGTGCAAGTTCACAGAACAGCAAATTTCCTTGTTTTATCAGATTATATCAGATTTACTGAGAAAAATAGCTTCAGTGGAAAAATATAAACGAATGTAGATAAATGCAAATAAACTAAATTGAAAAAACTAAAATTATTTTTATTTTACTAGAAGTGAATGAACATGTGTATCATTTATTACAGGTTTACAATAGTTAAGCTATCCAAATAATAATGGAAGGAATGAGGTCTGTTAATTTAAGAGGCTTGACATATCCATCTATCCATTATCCATCCATCCATCCATTATCCAACCTGCTATATCCTAACTACAGGGTCACGGGGTTCTGCTGGAGCCAATCCAAGCCAACACAGGGCGCAAGGCAGGAAACAAAATCCGGGCAGGTCGCCAGCCCACTGCAGGGCTTGACATATTCAAAATATTTAATGGGTTATTAGTTTGCCAGTGACTGTGATTGTGGCCATCATATCATAATTATAGAGATAAACTGTTAATAAAGGTTTATAACATTTTAAAAAACTATAAGACAGTATAAAGGTGCATTATGGCATCATAGGTAAAGACGACCTGAAAAGTTCTAATTTTTAAAGAGATTTGGCAGCCCTACTTGCACCTTGTTCATACACTCCATCTGAAGACTGCACTTAATAAATCATGTAATGTGGCTTACTGCACTTTTTCCATCTGTTTCATTCTGGTGTATCTATTTATCTGCCAAAGCAGACAGGTAATTTGAGCTTGGTCAACTTCTCTTTTTGAGCATTTTGTTGTATGTTCCATATACTGTGTGGGGGGATTATTCATGTTGTAGGTGTCAGAGAGAAAGGACAGACATCCTGGCTGGGATAAAGGAAGGATGCATACCTGGCCAGAAGGCCATAATGGATGGATTGGGCAAACGGGCTTAATGGGAGCAGTTTATTCCCCCACCCAATAGGTGCCATGGGAGTTGGAGTCTGGAAACACAGCTCTGTCAGGGTTTTTGAGGTCCACCAGTGGATGCTGTTTTCCACACAACCGGGAAGTGCTAAAAACAACTTGGACAGGAGACCGGAAGCAGTTCCTGGGTCTAGTTTAAAAGAGAGCCCACTCCCTCACCTAAATAGATTCAAAGTCAGGAGGCAGCGGGCAACACTCTTGGAGGAGGAAGGAGAGAACTGTGAATGGTGAATTTTGCTAGTGTTCTGGTTAAGAAGGTGTTTTGCCAAATAAAAATCGTTTATGTGAACCTGGAATTGTGTTGATTAGTACTGCGTCTGTGGTTTGGGGTTCAGTGGCGCGCCCTTGTGGTTACAATGCTTATTTTTGTTGGCTATGTGTCATTATTACTATCATGTACACTCACTTTAACATTACCTAGAACTTGCAAAAAAGAAGGACAGGTTATGTTTTGGCTATTGGATGGAGTCTTTTCATTATATGCTTAGCGCCATAGAGCCCTTTTCTGTTAGGATTTTATATTATTCATTGCAAAGATCAGATGAAAATGTCATTGTGAACAATTTAGTATATACCTACTGGGAACCTGTAGCAGTAAATAGGTTGCTTTTTTTTAAAAGTGCTGTATAAGGAGTACAGCTTTAAACTTTCTGTCCAAGTGCTCAACATTTCTTACCTTCCATTCCTTCCTTGGCAATGACTACCTACTTATACAAGCAATGAGAATACTTTCTTTGGCTAAAATATTTTCACTTTTAAACACAATTTTGTCTTAAAACTAGTCATCACTTCAGTTTGTGTCTATACCTGAAATTCTATCTCATGCCCTTTTATTCAAAATAGTCTTATGTTGGTTACACGACTGAGAGACACTGAATATCTAGTAACGGGAACAGAAATGGACTCTTTTCAATCTTCATTAGAAATGTCTTAAGTGGCATGTGTAATAATAGAGATACTTTGTACCTGCACACTCTGCCAGCTTATCTCTGAGAGTGGTGACAGTAATGCTGTCAGAAACGTTTGGCACTTCTCCTTTAGTAGGCACCTTATTATTCTTAAACTGCTGAAATGTTTATACTCAAAACAAAATAACTTTCAGGCCAGTCAAATGATTATTTTACTTTATTATATTTTTGACAGCGGATGTAATTCAAATCTAGTGCCTAAGTTATTTTTTCACAAATATGCTATATATATGTATTTGCCATGCAAAATTCTGTTATGAAGTTAAGTGCTGTTATGAAGTAAAGAAGTACTACTACTGCTTTTTGCAGATGATGTTGTCCTGTTTGGTTCATCAGGCCATGATCTTCAGCTCTCTCTGGATCGGTTCGCAGCTAAGTGTGAAGCAGCTGGGATGAGAATCAGCACCTCCAAATCCGAGACCATGGTCCTCAGCCAGAAAAGGGTGGAGTGCCCTGTCAGGGTTGAGAGCGAGATCCTGCCCCAAGTGGAGGAGTTCAAGTATCTTGGAGTCTTGTTCACGAGTGAGGGAAGAATGGACTGTGAGATTGACAGACGGATCGGTGCGGCGTCCACAGTGATGCGGGCTCTGCATCAGTATGTCGTGGTGAAAAAAGAGCTGAGCCATAAGGCAAAGCTCTCAATTTACCAGTCGATCTACATTCCTACCCTCACCTATGGTCATGAGCTATGGGTAGTGACTGAAAGAACGAGATCGTGAATACAAGCGGCTGAAATGAGTTTCCTCCGCAGGGTGTCTAGGCTTTCCCTTAAAGATAGGGTGAGAAGCTCAGTCATCCGGGAGGGGCTCAGAGTAGAGCTGCTGCTCCTCCACATTGAGAGGAGTCAGATGAGGTGGCTCGGGCATCTGATCAGGATGCCTCCTGGATGCTTCCCTGGTGAGGTGTTCTGGGCACGTACAACCGGGAGAAGACCCAGGACACGCTGGAGGGACTATGTCTCCCGGCTGGCCTGGGAACGCCTTGGGATTCTCCCGGAAGAGCTGAAGGAAGTGGCCGGGGAGAGGGAAGTCTGGGCCTCTCTGCTTAAGCTACTGCCCCCGCGACCCGACCCTGGATAAGTGGAAGAGGATGGATGGATGGTTGGATAGTATATCAGTACCTGTGCATTTAGGATTGGTGTGTACTTAAAAGTACTTTAAAGATGATCTAACTGGGATGGTGCATGGCAAAAAATAGTAATCATAAAATTATACTGCATTACATAGATTTGATCAGCTCATGTGACATGTTGTGTGCTGAAGCACGAGTATGTGAACTGCCTTGTTTTACTGTAATCCACTTGGGAAATCAAAAAAATGTACTATAAATTTTTTTAATAAAACAACCAAGATCTCATTAGGTGCATAAATGTGCTAAATTAAAAAATATTGATTGATAAACTTTTGAATTACTATTTTATTATATTTGTTGCATCATGAATGGCCGTTTGTTTGCCGAAACTGTTTTCTCATTTGTCTTAGTTCTTCATTTAACCCATTTTAAAAGAGTGAGATAACAAAACTTTGCTGCTGCTGTCTTAATTCTGCCTGATGTCACTTTATTAATTAAACCAAATAAAACGTACTTCAAAAAGCTGCATGCACTATTTTATCCAAGCAGCCTTTTTTTCATTTGTGTTTCACATAGGACACAATACTGCATCCACCTTATGCTAACAAAATTGTCTTCTTCCACATAATTAAACAATGCCTAATTTATGATATCTCATGGAGGTCACTAGCAACAATAATAAATGCCAGTCAAGGATTCCCATATTTCTTTACATGACTGAGGTGGACAATCCCTGATCTTGTGAGAGCGGGGACAGGAGGTTCTTTTTAGGGGCTGCCTCCACAAACATGGCTTCTCCTCCCTCTCTATTCATGGCTGTCTTCTTGTCTGCCTCACAAGAGCAGTGAGCAGTCTCAAAGTGAATGATTGTGGATATTTGGTGGATAGGGTCTCCTACATAACAACTGCACATACTTGGTAATAATAGGTATGCATACAGTACATTTAGGTAGGTTTATGTTGTTGATCACCTTTAAAAGTGCTGCTTGAAACTTCTGCAATTTTTTAATAGTGTTCAGCTATTAACCTTTATGTTTAAAGAAAAAAAGGCTTCAGGCCAAATGTAAAAATACTGGAAAACTAAACAACTGCACCATAAAGTGTACAATTCTCTTGCCTGAGACATCTACTAGAAAAAAAAAAAAGAAATATTTTGAATTTTGTATTTACTAGTTCTTTTAAGAGGTGCCAGAAATTTTCTTAAGGAAAAAAAAATTGAAGTTCTATTAGAACTGCCATGCGGTAGGATAAAGTTAGATTATATAAGTAGTGAAAGGGCATAAGAAACCAAGGGTGGATGATGTTTAGAAAATGGGTATGCGTAACATAAGATAGTGGGTTATGGTGCTATCTGCTGACTCAGTTGCATTCCCGATGTGCGACAAGTGCTAGCAATGAACGCCTCAGCATCAATGGCATATTGAGAATTTTTGGCAAGGTAAAATTTTAACTAGATTTATAAAAACGAATCGGTTCTGATCACTGAAGAGCACCTTTTATCAATGATTGATGTGTTAATTGTTCAAATAATGCAGAACTATAGGAAGGTACAGAAAACAGCTAGTCATGATGTTGGATTGTGGGACCTTTAGGCTGCTTGATGAAGGAGAGGACTTCTTAAACAACTGCTGCCTCTTCAATCATTTGGGGATCTACCACTCCTTGATTCATCAGGTTTCATTTCTGTGTACCAGTTAAAGACTGTCAAGTGATTAACCACTAATTAACTGTAACTTTCCCCATGGGATTAATAAAGTATCTATCTATCTATCTATCTATCTATCTATCTATCTATCTATCTATTTATCTATCTATCTATTACTAAACTCACCACTTCGGTCACTGTTTAAATATGGATATGGCAATGGTGTGAATCTATGATTTATATGTCATTCTGAATAAATGTTTCAAGTAAATATTAAAATGTAAATCATTGGACTAGAGAAAAGAGGCTACAAAACGCATTGGGAAGTGGTCTGCAACATGAGTAAGCAGTCATGGGGTCCCAGCTAGCATAGTGTGCAAGGCAGGAACAAAAATCTGGACAGACAGGGCACCAGTCCATCACAGCAGTTTTTACTTTTTAAAAATGTACTGTTCCATGGTTTTTATGACTTACTATTCTACAGTTCTTACATTTTCTCTAGAAAAATACTGTTACCTCTTAATATATGTCAAGCAAGCAACCAAATACCTAATTTTTCCAATTTCATAATGGGTTAAGCTGCATCGTGCAAGATTGGCAGAGTGGATCTCAGCTTTCAGGTTCCCAAAAAGAAGAGAAATGTCTGCTTTTAACTCACCAAAAAGAGAGTGGCTCATCAGCTTTTAGGTTTCAGAGATAAACAAGATATTAGTGCAGCTAGTGTAAAAGAAGGTGTAACCACTGGTGACTGGACTAAAGTCCCTTCTAGTTACAGACACAGTATCTGGTTATAGGTGTGTTATTTTGTCCATCAATTACAGGGAGGTTCAGTCTGCAGTCACAAGAATAAAATAATTAATTTTGATGCCTTTTTGTCTAAAGCAGCCTCAGCAAAACTATCAACTGAACTCTGATTTATACGTTTGTTATCAGATCAAGTACAGATCTTACCGAAGTTTGTTTTGAGCTGCAGTCTAGCCATTGCAGATCAACGCGAAGGTGCAAATGGCTTTCTACACTCCTGTTAAATTTGCAGTTTTAATAGCCCTTGTGTGAGCAATGCCCACTTTGTCCTACAGTACTGTGCACTTGCTGTAAACATTCATTTAGTTGTGTTTTTCTACATGTGGTCATTATAACAGTTTTAGCACCCTCTGCTGTCCAAATATAGAATATCACCTCATTTTATTGTCAGTGTTCAAAAGGCTTTTGTATTTACACACCTTATTAGGGCTCTAGGATCTTATTGCTCAAGCTTGAACAAAACTTAATTTGTTTGGTTTTTCCTCTTTATAGTTACATAATTATTTAGCACTTAAACTCCAAGTATCATTTTCAGCTGTTATAAAAAACAGTGCTTGACTATTGATAAAAAAGAAAAGGTAGTAAGTTAGACAACACATACACTACAGCTAAATTGTTGGTATGGTGCTGAATGTCTTTCTCTTAATTTTCATTGGTATTATAAAGTATATTTACTTTTTAACTGAAAGAATGTGGCTGATAAAATTCCATTGATATAACTGGGAATTTCAAAAACCTGGATCGGATCTTTAACACATTTAATTCTCTGATCCTCTGACAGTAGGACATCGCTTTAGTTTATGGATGCACTTTGTTGCTCTTTGCACAACTTCAAGACTTGCTGTTTGTTTTGAGGGAAGGCAGTTTTATTTGCTGATCACAGAGTCGGAGAGTGGTAAGGACTGCAAGTTGACAGTAGTGACCCAGTAAACCTATAGCAGTAATTGGTTCTATGGTACTAATCTAGCTCAGCCATGAGGTCCTCCTGTTCATTTTAGATTCTTTTCCTTTGAATACTCACAATCTTGTCTTCACTAGTCACTCATCTTACTTAAGCCCATGACAGATCTGACGTTTTCACTGTCCTAGTGGCCTGATGTAATGTTGCTCAAATGCACAGCACCCAGCTCTCTAGAATTCCCTGATTAAGTAAACTGTTTACAGTCACAATGTTCAACTCAAGAGCCATATTTTACCCTACTGCTTTTTAAAACTACTTTTCAGGTATTTACATATGTGACACGATTTTCCACTGCTTTCATCTTGACATACTCTTTGGTAGATTTTGTTTTTTTGCTGCAGTCTGTCTCACCCTAATGTATAGTAAACTGAAATTGCTTTATAAAGTCGCTTGTGAATGTACTTTCTCTGAAATAATGATTGCTGTAAAGGCATGAACTTTACTCCAAGTTGTCCTGGTGTGAGTGAGTGCGGGTGTGCATGTTTGCCTAGAGATTAGTCCAGCATTGTACCACCAGAGTAGGCACCAAATCCTGGAGACTCTGAGGTGGGCAAACAGGTTAGAAAATGGATGTAAAGATGGATGAGCGCATGTATTATTACAGAACCAAATGAAGTGGTCAACATTTAGAAATCATGTTTTATTTTATGTGTGCAGTACAAGCAGGGCAACTAAGGGCAGTTTGTCTCAGCCGACACTGAATGTTCATAGGCTTTGTCTGATTGAAGAGAAACTTTTATTTATTTTAACACAAAGAAGACATCCAAGTCATACATTCTGCAGTACACTGAATACCCCTTGTAGTTACAATTATTTCTGCAGCTAATCTATCATTGTGATGTCTTGCCTCCATCACAGCTTTGTCGTTACCAACAGCATAGCTTGCTGTAGGCTATCGTTTTTCACGTAGAAGGAGATGAAGTCATTTTTTAGGCAATGGCCCTGAGGCCAAAAACATTGACTTCTGCTACATGTAACTACTTTTGTGTTTTATACCAGTCAAGCCAGGCGACAATGTGCATCTCAATGCTTGTTTGTCAGATGACATCGTGTCCTCTCACATATTCAAAGGTTTTTTGATTTTATTGAAAACTATTTTTATACCTGTCCTATTCAGCTTTGTCTACTTCTTTGTGTCTGTTATTTCCTGTATTACTGACTCTCTGTAACCATTTGGGAAAGGTGGCAACAGGAATGAGATGAATGTCTGTTGTGATTGTGTTGTCATTTTCAACTGTCAGTAGTGTGAAGCAAATACAATCAATAATTAGTATGTCAGTGTGATTTGTGTATTCGTTGATAATCCTTTAACCATGTATCTAGTGTAAATGTAATTTATACTATATTTTCACATTTTATACATTGATTTCCCCTGCATTTACTCATATAAAAGTAGCTTTTCTTTCACTGGGATTATGAAGAGCAGAACAAGGCCTATTTGAAATATAAACATCTAGACAGAAATGAGTAAACAGGATTAGAGCTGCAGGCATACAAATCACCAGAATTATGGAATGGCAATTTGCAGTTTATGTTAGGAATAGACAAAAAATATCTGTGCCTGCATTACTTTAAGTCAAGGTCAGAACCAGAAACAAACTAATACAACCAGCAAACTAACAATAACCATTGGTTTTGAGGAGTGAAACAAAATTCAGTAAATCGGCTAATATAGAAAGATCTCTAGTAAAAACAAATTCATACACATGGACAGAAAGGTTTGATTTATGAATGCGTCTGACTATGTATAATTGTCTTAAATAGATACCAAATGATGATGTCAAGTGTCGTGTCAACCCTGAACTTGTGGTGGGAAGCAGTACAGCAAAGGGAATACAACAAATCTATGCACATCAGAAAATTTTGCAAAATGGTGGCATGAGCAGTGAACAAAATTAAAGCAAGGTAACCTCACTGTCTAACTGAGGCGTTAAAAACATGTAATTCATGCAACTGATTAATACCAGAAAAGATATGTACAACTTTCATAATAAACAAAAATAATACTATTTTTAAAAAATATTGCATGTCAGAAGTCTCAGACACAGAAAAAATAAAATATAGTATGAAACTGCGTCACTTTTTGGAAAATGTTGTCAATAATATTTAAATAAGATCACACAAAGTAGAGGTGCAATACTGTGTTGCAGCAGTCTGTCGCAATGGTGCAACGTCAGAGTGCTGTCTTGTTGAAAGTCATCGAATTATCCAACTTTTTGGACCTTATTCTGAAGCAAGCCACCTGGAAACACCTGAGGAGCCAGAAAGAATATTCAGTTGCGACGGTGACTCTTGTTTATATGATGGTGTGATAAGGATGTGTTCCTTGTCTCTACAGCTGCTTGTATGCTTCCAAGATAACTCAGAACTAAAAGCTCAGTAAGTGCTGTTTTCTCCGGATGTTCCGGCATCCTCCATGTGTTTTGGAGCCGTGTGTAGGTGTTTTTGGGCTATAATCAGACTTGAGATTAAAGAACCCCATTTCCCTATTTAATCAAGTCTATATTTGACACAAAGCAATATCAATCAACTTTGTAATTATGTAAATCTTTTGGTATTTATTGCTGATTACTGCACTCTGCACCTGCAAATGAAATCAACAGCCAGTTTAAAGGAAATGTTACTCAAGCCTGCTTTCCATCATGCACAGCTTTCAACGAGCCATTCATTTTATTAAGGCCTTAAGTACAGGATGGGCACCCATTGATAGCTTTTGTGTGAATGGCGAGTGAGACAGGCTGTTTTTGGCATAGAAAATTATTTTTTTTCCCCAATGCAATATGACTTTACAGTGGATAGTGTGAACTCCAATGTGAAAAAAAAACTGAAGAATGATGACAGCCTTCTGCTTGCCACTGAGCTGTGATTCGCACCGCAGAGTGAAGAAGAAGAAGCAGAAGGGAGAGGAGCGCCTAAGTCACTGCTTGGAAAACTGTAAAAAGTCACGATCTGCTGGAGGTTACAAAATGAGTTGTGAGCCTTTTTTAAAATGACTTAATTGCTGTAAACAGGCTTTTATTAGGAATCATAATAATGTCACCAACAATTAAAGATATTTAGGTCTTTATTATTCACTAAGACTTTTCAATAAGTTTCATTTACTTTCAAGTTAAGTGTTATGAGACAATAAGCTTCCAAATGAAAAAGACACCGTCACATTATCATAGTTTATCAATTGTCATATAATGTATAGGGTGGTCCAGATCTAATTATGCAGATCCAGATCGTCTGGATGACTTTGATTTATGCGGTGATGATTCCAGTTCTTCATGTTGTCAGTTCACACACTTCTCGATGGTCCGGGATTTTTCGAGTGATTTTCTATGTAATAAACTTAATAAGTTATAGCGTAATGAAAATTGCATAATTAGATCTGGACCACTCTGTATATACATAATTAGTTTATAAAATAGTGTTTCTTTTTGCCTGTTAAAGATGGTGATTACACTTCTTATGACCTCACAACACACATTACACTGTCAAAGAAGGACAGACATGTCAGTGCAGAAATTATTACAGTAGCTGGTCATAAGCCATGCTAAAATATATTACAACTGATCACACAAAATGGTCCAGAACACTCACTGAATGCACAGAATAAACAATGGCACATGGGCTGAGTGGGAGTTCATTTAAGCTATAAAACTGACCGTATGATAACTAATCACGTACAAAGAGCAAAAACTTTCCTCCCAGTGTAGTGATCGCACAACTGTAGTGTGTTAGCAAAAGAAAAGCCAAGCCTGTGGGTAAACCTCTTGCTTTATCTATGCTTACTTATGGCTCAAGGCTGTGGGCTGACAAATAAATGATGAGGGCAGAAGACAATCCAAGAAGGCCTCAGAGTAGTGATGTAGCTGCTCTGGTGGAGGTGATGTGGGTGTCTAGTGTGTATGTTTCAAGGCCAGTCTATAAGACTTCTCATCATTTCCCAAACAAAAGAGTCTCATGATCCATTTTGGTCATGGGGTAAATGAATTTCCTGCTTTAATAATTTCCTTCTTTGTGTGTGTTGGGAAAACAGTGACTCACTGAGATATTGGTTTTGCTATGAAGAGTGTGATGTTCCCCTGATGTTCTGCCCAATTTATAATACAGAAGAGAGCATTCTGAAAAATGAACATTCACTGACCATGATAGCCCTTTTTCATCCCCTGAGCCTCTTTCTAGTAGTAGAGGGAGATATACTGCTACAGATAGATTCTAGTGGCTAGAGATAGTTAAAGTGCAAATTAAATTAAATTAGACACAGAGTCTTCATATAATGTTACAGTGGTCATCCTGTTTTATTGCTTCATTTCTCTCTTCTTTTGGAGTTTAGCCCAAAGTGGGAGCTTTTTCTCTTCCTGTGAGTCACACTGTAAAGTAATGCTTATTGTAACACCACAGCATTTTCCACACTCCAGCTACCCCTCTAATATGAAGATGGCTGCTGGTTATAAAGTTCCTTTTATAACATTTCCAGATGCTTTTGTCCCTTCTTATAGTCATGTACAAGTCAAGGGTCTTGCTATGCATGCTGCAGAACACATGAACACAAGGGGTCATTTGTATCAAGGATACAGTGATGAAACACTAGGGGATGTCTTCAAGGACATACCAGTACTGCCAAAATTTTCTGTCGAATGCACTAAATTATAAGGAGTTCTGCAAGACGATGATGACGCACGCACAGTTCTGGCTGAAGGTTTAATTAAGGGTTTTCAAGAGGTTTCTAATCAACCAACAAGACTGTCGGCAGTGCAAGCTCCATAACAATGGATATATGCTTTAGTTTATAACGTCATAATCTAAGTCAAGACAGATGACATTGTTATGTGGAAGTCAGGACATATTTGAAGGTGTCAAATCAGTGTCAGTCACAAGCAGTTGCTTTTAGATTTTAATGTTCATCCTGTAGTTATTAATAGGAACACTGGAAAGTCATCATTTGTAACAACATTGTGCAGTCAGTATGCTAGTATGCTGCCATGGCCAATTTTGTTTAGTGTGATGCTTGTGCTGCTAAAATGAGAGGTATCTGACAATTAGGAGAAGTGATGCCTTAGTACTTAAGGTGGTACAGCAGCATGGCTCCAAAAGGGTAGTTGTGTTGCAAATGTACGTGTTAGGTCAAATGTGTGTGACTGGTATGGCAAGCAAACAGGGTAAAAGAGTTTGTGACATGTCAGAGTAAATGGATTATCATATAAATGACAATTAAGAATGCACACTTAAAAGTTTAGAAAGTATTACTTGTTTCAGATCTACAGTGTTAGTGAACAATTATCTATTACAAATGTGTTTGCTAGCACAACCCCTTATAAGAAGGATTCCTGCATGCATCATGAAATAACTAAAGCAGTTAAGTGCTACTTGGCCACATAGATGACATTTAACACCATTGACAACAGATAACAAGTGCTCTTATGGACTTACTTTCCAGTAATTTCCATCTCAGAAATATATAGTGATGTCTCATGCAGCTACAGGAAGAGATGGATGTTAGAGCTGAGAGTGACAAGAAGATTGGAGGTCATGTGATGCCGTAGGGCATGTCCCTGGGGAGTTGGGGGGAGGGTGAGGATTAAATAGAGGTGGAATGAGCTGAAAGAAATGACAGGGACTAAAGAGATGAGAAGAGAAAGAATGAGAGAGAGAAGCAAGAGGTACACAGGATAAATGAAAACCTGTCGATTTATTCTGGAGGCATCTCTTTGAATAAGAAAACTGGCAGTGGTAGGACACTGTTTGCAATATGGATTCTTTTAATTAGTGTCATATGCCTTGGCTTTATCCAGAAAAATGGCTTCTGTCAATGGCAGTATTTGTGACAGTTGTTTTATTTAACATAAAGTTAATTCAACCGACATTTAAAGTAATTTACTTCAGGCTGTCTTTATAGGGAATATTTACGTCAGTGGAGCAGTAGTATAATTTCCGGTGGTGTTGCGGCACCGCTCCAGTGCTTATGTCTTAGCACAAGAATTGTCCATATGGGGTTTGCATGTTCTCCTTATTTTACTGTGGGGTTTTCTTAGAGCTTTCTAGTTTTTTAGCACAAGTCACAGCTTCTTTCTAGGAAATGTTGAAGGTAGAATGCTGTTATCTAATTTAACACCACCTGCAAGATGTCTCCCTAAAATTGCACAATGCCCATCATGCAGTTGATGTCCAATGAAAAAGCAACAAAACCCTTCCTGCTGAAGAATATTTAAGAGGAAATTCTGATTCTGATCTGTTAGTTCTAACACTGCCAAGACACTATATCCTGCACACTGTGTGTGCATTAATAGGTACTCAGTTTCCACCATACTCCTTTGCATCTCTCGACATCATTAAATTCAGCTGTCAGGAGGAAGGAAGAATTCCTGAACTCTGAGGCAAACACAGTACTTGTCATGAGGAGAACAACTCAACAAGATGGAGAGACACTGCTCAATACCAATGAAAGATGTGTTTAGTTTTGGATCTTGTTTAAATCCAGTGTAGTATCATATGTTCCTGCGACACTTGACATTTTACAGTTAAGCACTATTAGGGATTGTGTGCACACTCACTCAGAATATTGTTATATCTGCTTAATCAAATTTAGGGTGGTGGGGGTGCATGGCAGGAACCAACCCTAGATTGGGTGCCAGGCCACCACTGTCATATCATATAAAATCAGCAGACATGAACCTGAAATTGTCTTTAACCTGTGCTCCTTCAACTCAATGTGAAATATTGGAGGTAACTAGAATAATTAGAATATTTTAGTTTATTCAAAGTGGTCCAAGATACAATATACAGTCAATGAGTATCCATACATAATTATCATGTTACTGTAGTGGACAACGGACATTTATCCCAACAGAAATCGGCCATCACTTCCATCCAGCTATCTTGGGATCCTCATCGATCTTAGCCACATTCATTATCAAGCCATTACAGGACCTCCCATCTAACCCTGGGACAAGAGTAAAACATACAAACTCCACAAAAAAGAACCAAAACTGGGAATCATACTGAGAGATGTGCTGCCCCATACATGTATAAATAACAGATGGTGCCTAGAACAGGGCAATTCCCCACTCTTTATGTCTTTGCCAATGTACTGCTTATGTTTTAATATTATGAGCTGTAAAAGAGGATGCAGAAGCACAGTGGCATGTTCGCCAGCTTGGAGGCCATCAAAGCAGAAGGACAGAGGGAGACTGCATCCCGGGGGCATGTGTTCCACCAGTACTCAGGATGACAGCATTCCCCTGGTAGTACTCCTGTTTTGACACCCACAGGGCCACGTGGGAGTTGTAGTTCCAGTAAGCAGCCTTGCTGAGGTCCTCAGGTGCCACTAGAGGGAGCTGCTGGGTCAGGCTCTCCTGTCAGGGAGAGGTTATGCCTGGCCTGGATGTGCTCCCAGGTGGCAGTCTTGTTGCACCGGAACTACTCCCATGTTCAGGTTGAAAGGAACCTTTTCAGCTCGCCCAGGTGTGTCTGAGTCAGGTAAAGCTCACCTGGGAGGAGTGGAGAAGAAAATAGAACGTTAGAAAGAATTAGAAGAAAAGAATTGTTGACTTTGTGTTCTGGAAGAATAAATATTTTATTTGAACCAGGGCCTTATGTGCTGGTAGTTGTGTCTGGGGTATGGGGCTAAGTAACAACCACTACAGGCCACAAAGTTAATTATACAGTGTGTTCGGTTAAACAAAACTTTGTTTTTCCTTTCAGAAAGAAACTAAAACATCTAGTCTTAAGAATTTATATTATGTGCACACACATAAAATACTATCTATCTATCTATCTATCTATCTATCTATCTATCTATCTATCTATCTATCTATTTGCAGGAGGTCTGGGCTCTGCCATACAGGTATGTTGAGGAGCAAACACATTCTGGTGCAGTTAAAAGTAAAGCTGCTGCTTCTCAGCATCGAAAGCATCCAGGTGAAATGGTTGGTGCTTCTGGCCCAGGAGGAGACCTTGGGACAAACCTAGGATTCACTCGAGGAGGTGGCAGGAAAAAGGAATGTCTGGGCTTTTTTGGTTAGACTGCTGCCTCTGTGTCCCATACTGGATAAGAATAGAAAATGGATAAATGGACTTTACATATTGTCATTTCACTGGAAGAAAAGGCTGGTAAAGTTATGCTTACACTTGACATTGTGTTCGTCGTCTGCAGTACTGGCACTCCCACATGCAGCTGAGCTTACCCTGTCTGCTGCTTTCAAAACAGGAGGATAGCCTTGCAAATCCCATGTAGGTGGCGCTAGAAGCTGAATTGATTTTGAACCAGACAGCATACAAGGAATTGTGTGAAATTTGGCACATGCATCGCACAAGGTGTTTTCACAGCTCACACTCTAGACTTAACATTTATTATGATTTAAGAGTTTATAGAGATGCAGAACTGCGGTGGGCTGGCGCCTTGCCTGGGGATTTGTTCATGGCTTGCGCCCTGTGTTGGCTGCGATTGACTCCAGCAGACCCTCATGACCCTGTGTTAGGATACAGTATAGCGGGTTGGATAATGGATGGATTGATGGATGGATAGAGATGCAGAACTCTTTTATGGAATTTCTTTACATATTTTATGTCTTTTTCAGAAGGTGATTGTCTTTGTTAATGTTATTTTAGAGAAGTCACCGTGCCAATTTGCTTTTTGGGTTCTGACTTTACTACAGCTATGCTGTTTGTAATAAAAGTTACCATTGCCAGTTGCATGACATATTGGATCAAACTGTTTTTCAGTTTGTCTGATTTTTTTTTTTGGCTCTGACCCATTTTTGCATATTTGATCACAAGTTGCCCAATCATTTCCTGAACAATTGTTCACATTTTTCCCCAGACATTTTCACAGAAAGAACAACTTTCCTGCAGTCATTATTTGTAAAAGTGAAGTGAATGTGGTGGAGTGGTAGGGTGCCGACAAGGAAATGCATTAAGTGCTTGGGGAGGGTTGAGGAACAGCAGTCTAGCTTACCCTGTTCTGGGACCAGTACAATTATTATAACCACCTCCCCATTTTGCATTGCTTTGATTTAGCCTGCCCATTATAACATGATGCTTCTTTAAAACAAGCTTGTCAATATTCACTGTAGGCACACCCTGGAAATTTTTTTAACACATTGACATCTTATAGTGCTGTAAATGCAAGACCTTGCATTGCAACAGAAAAAAAGGAGATGTTGCAGTGCCATCTGCTGGAATCTATTTTCATCAACATTGCATTGAAGCAGCTACCTTTGGTGGTTCCTGAAAAGAGTGAATGGAATCTCATTTAGGAAAATAAACTCCAGCACGCATAAGTAAGACTATGAACAATGAAATTCCATTTGACATTGTCCACAACATACTGCTAAACCGTTTTTAGCAAAATTGAGCATTGTGTAGAACAAAATGACACTTTTCTACCATATAATAGAAAATTTGACATTTTTGTAGATGTGCAACACAAAGCCACAACATGTTTTTGCAGGCATCCACTACAAATTGCTAAACTGGAAAGCAGGCACTAAAAACATAGCTTTCTAGTTTAATTAAATGCTAAGGAAATGAGTTTAGGTTACAGGTAACAAAAAAGCAGCATGGCAGAACATGTGTAGTATGTTTCTCCTCGTTAATCTTTTCAGCTTTATCATACAGTTTTTTAAACTACAGGAATGATATTACATGGACAGAGGAATACATTGGTTTTGATGGGCAGCACTATGGCAGGGCGGACAGTGCTTCTGCCTCAGAGTGATTGCAAGCCAGCTTGAGTCTGAATTAACTCACTTCCACTATTTGGGGCACAAAATCAGGCAGAAAAAAAGAAAAACAAAGATCGGCTGTTCAAACAGTTGGTGTTTATGTCCTCCCATTTTCAGCTGATGACGCTTAAATAATAAATCTTTGATTTATTAGGCTTACAGTATGGGCAGTGGAGCATATGCTTGGCATCATGTATAGTCTTCAAATTATTTATAAGCTTTTGAAAAAGAAAGAATACCCTTTCACATTTCACAAAAGAAATGCCTATTAAATGCAGATCCAGAGGTCAGGTCGCTAGTTTATAAAGAATCTTCAGGCTGAAGCACATCCAAAGAGTCCAGATGTTCTGAGCACCAATCAGCTGAGCCAATCACAGCGGTATGAATGTTGTTCTTTCAGTTGCAGTACTCAGTATTAAAAAAAAACACACACACACACACATTCTAGGACGTGATTTCCCTGGGGTCCTTAAAAGCACTTTTCAGACTTTCTGGGCCACTGCCTAATTATCTAGCTTACTTTAGATGAACATTTTCATGACAAAACAAAAGTGAAATCCTCAAGAGATGCACATTGTCTGTTGCTTCAAATGACAAAATATAAATAATTTCTGCTAGAAAGGGGTTGTGGCTCGAAATTAAAAAGAATACTTCCAAGCAGCCATATAAAAATGATGGTGGACACTGCCATAATACAGCAAAATATATACAGACAACTATAATATAGTTAATGAAAACTGTGTAATATGTAAAATATCGGCAACAAATATCTTCTTTACATATTAAGTAAATGCAGTGTTATTTTTTTTTACCAAAAATGTCATTGAACACAAAAATCGGGCACACATCTCTCCATTCAACCATTTCCATTTGTTGTCTTTGGATCCCAGCATTGCATTTGTTCTCTTATCATGAAATGTCCTACAATAACTTAGTTACCATTAAACACAAATCATTTGTCAGAACCAGAGAGGAGATGGGCATTATTCTAAATGTTATAAGATTTCAGCGCACCTACTGATGGCTTATTTCTATTGAGCTTTTATAAATTGAGCCCATTTGATTGAAATAATCATGGGTGGCATCAGTATCACTAGTCCATGGATCTAATCCAGTTCTCAGTTCAGATATGAAAATCTGTGTGCTGTTTAATGGATGGGCCTCTTGCTCAAGGCTTGGAGATGATGCTGTTAAGATCACTTATAGCACCCTGCAGCGCTGTCATGGAAAATGTGGATACAGAGATTGAGTACGACTGACAGAAATCTTTTCTACTTTAAATGTTGACTTACATGGCAGAAACTTTGTAGATGACATTGAGAAAACATTAGTTGGACATACTCTAATTCAGCTAAATGGAGGAGGCTTGATTTGTACAAAAATGCCATTCAGAATTCTCACACGGCCTTTAATAAACCATTTATCTGCCTTTGGAATGTTTAGCTATAGCTAGGTTTTCTGTTGAATAGCTGAAAAGAAAGGAAAGAGAAGGAATGTAAGGAACTGATCTTAAAAAAGGTTACATGGTGGCAGATTAAGCTATTTGACCTAGTTCTTCTTTTTTGTTCAAATACTGCATTGATAAAGAAGAATCTTCGCAGAATAATGCCAACTATGTATGGCATCCAAAAGGAACCTTCTATGTTTTGCAATGTACATCAATTGACTAGAGTCAATAAAAAATCCAATTTTAAAATGTTACCTGAGCTAATGAGAAATGTGAAAACAGTAACAGAAATAGACATGACAGTGTTGTATTTGAGGGATTGTGATTTTCAGATGCATAGCCTTTAAAGGATTTTCATTTAGTCATTGAGTATGCAACATTCTAGAGTACAATTAGTGAGTATGCATACACACACAGAGTCATGATAAAATAGATGGATCACACGTAAGTATCTTATACTGTTGGCCTTATCTGCAGTAAATATAAAGAACAATCTCAACAGCAATGAATCCCATTCTTGAAAGTCTATCTTGAACAAACTAGTGTCAGTGTCACATCTGAAATCTTAACATATTTTCAGTGGCTCACGTGCTCATTTAATTATGGATGATTAACTCAAAGTCAGCCTTGTAGTATAATACCATAAACGCCAGGAGGGCCTACTGAATAAAGTCAAAAAGTTGATTTCTGGGTGGTAAGCTTAACCTGTAAGTGCTCGTATTCTACAATTATTCATGTAAATAAATACATATAAATTTACAAGTAAATGTTTTAAGATGGGGTAGCATGGGGATGCAGTGGACAACATTGCCACTTCACAGATCCAATGTCTAACCCATGTTTGCACGTTCATGTTCTCCCACTGTCTGTGTGAGTTCTTCTCCAGGTACTCTGGTTTACTTCTCATATTCTTGATGATGTGGTGGTTTGGTTAACTGTCAATTGTAGATTACACTTCTTTAGGTGGGTGCATGAGTGGTCATCAAAGTCCAGGCTATATCCTGCCTTGTACTCAAATAGCTGAGATAGGCTTATGTCTTTCTGCAATCCTGAGTGGGGTTAAGCATGTCTGAGAATGTGATGTGATGTTATGCTGGAAAGCACATACAAGTCTTGTGAGCTCCTTGGGCAAGTGCTCTAGGCCTGGAGGTCGTTAAATAGGTAGGCCTTGAAGTCCCTGGATAAGAAAGATCAAATATGCTATGCAGGACACTGGTCCAAATGTCCAAACGCACTTTAAGGTTCTTGGCTTGAAGGGCAGCATTGTGGTACTGAAGTACATTAACCTTGTACTGGTCGTTGTATGAGTGGTGCTTGTATGTTCCCCTTGTGTTTGTGGGGTTTGGTCCATGTCCTTGAGTTTTCTTTCAACATCCCAAAGACTCTTGTGCTAACTGGTCACTGCTTATTGACTTGGAGTGCACAAGTGGCGGTGTGTGTGCATGTGTAAGAATGTGTTTTATGATGGATAGCCACCCTGCTCCTGGTTGGTTACCAACATTGCACATAGTGCTATAGGGAAAGGCTCTGCTCACTGTGGCCTGTAAACAGAATAACCAGATTAAAAAACTAAAAGTTTTCTGTTAGAAGCTTGTTTTGATTAAGTCAATGAGTTACATAAAATACATTTAAATAGGGCTTTTCATAGTTTGCATCCACAGAAAAAAATACATTTACATTTGCTATTGATATAAATTAATCACGAGTAAAGAAGTTTTTTTTTATTTCATATATACATTAATATGCAAACCACATGTAAAAGTATTCATTCATTATTCTCCTGACTCTCACAGGTTTCATTTTAACAAATGGAACCATCATTAAGTCATTTGGGAACATTCAGCAAAATTTCACAATCGAAAGAAGGGGTACAAAACATGGCTGAAGTGTGTTCACTGAGTTGTTGGGCGTTGGGTGGTGTTGATTGATTGTTAGAAAGCCCCAGAGTGGCAGTATAGGGAGACAGACGGCTGCCAAGGACCAACAATTGTCTTAAATGAATGGTTTACCCCAAAAGGAAGTTATGTAAGACCACCTAGGTGAATTGTTCTAGGGTAAGCCACATCATGACATATTTGAGTTTATTGAGATCAGCTAGCTCATAAACATACAGTATAAAGGCACAGATTCCTTTAATTTTACAGTAGACAACAGCCCTGTGGTGCACACTGACCTGGATTTTGTTGGGGATCAGGGTCATGCCCTGGATGCAATTCCAATTATGGCTTTGAACCAGTGTTTCCATGAGTATTACATCTGAGTGTTTTTTAATTATGTCATTGTGTAGGGCCAGCAGAAGGGAGAGGATTTGTCTTTGCGCTAATATGGCTGAGGGGCAACATGATGGTGAACTGGTTACACTGATGCCTTGTAGTAAGGAGACCAGGGTTGCATGTTCTCTCCATGTCCCACAGTCCAAAGATATGTAGGTTAAGTGGATTGATGATTCTAAGTTGGCCCTAGTGTGTGGTTGGGGTGTGTGCCCTGTGACGGTCTCACACCCAGTCCACGGTTAGTTACTGCCTTGCACCCTATGCTAGCTGAGATAGGCTCCAGCACCCTCTTACTATAACCCTGTTCAGGACTAAGTGGATTAGGAAATTACTAATATATCTGATGTCCAGTGCTTTTTTCTGTATCTCTCCCAGAGGTTTCATTGAATGAAGAACCTTATTCTGGCCTCTGTTGTCCCTTGTCCTTTTGATATTTTTAGCTGGGTTGAAGCACCCATTTGGAGGCGATTGTTTACAATGTAAAATAGAAAGAAGTGGCTCCCTGGCAAGAATTTCTGGCTATAAATCAGAGTGGTGCTGGGCAGCATAAACAGGCAAGTTATGATTATGATTGCTTGGTTAATACAATAGATTGGTACTTGGCCACAAAAAATGTTGGGGAATTTCTGAAAGAGTAAGAGTCAAAAAATAAAACATAGTCTAAAATGTTGCAAAGTTTGAAATGGGTAGATCTACCTGATCTGTCGTCAAGCCTAATGACAATACCAGAAATCAAAGTCAAAAGAAAACAAAGCCCTAAGTCATAACTACTATGTTATGGACTTTGTTTTTATTTTTAGTTGTTTATTATTTTTAAAGCCTTTTCCTTGGCTTCTAAAATCAGTGGAGGTATCATTTTAGAGGTCAAGTAATTTAATGGTCTAGTCTGTTTTTTAAGTTAGGACATTTTTGGAGATGTTAATTTTGGAAAATGTCTTCTTAAGGTGCCATTTTGCTGCACTACAAATGTTTTTTATTTGCATTGCATGTTTGTCAAGCTATTGCTAGGCAAAGATGTCCATGAGTGTGGGATATGCAGCGTAATTACTGGTATAAAGCTCAGCATCATACACTCCTTTACTGTCCAGGTTGGAGACTAATTCAATACTTGAAGCTCTAGCATCATTGTTGTTAAAGATCTCTCTGGCCACAAACTGCTTTTACTTTTTCAACTTTGTTTTCATCTTGCGTTTTGGCTTAGGCTATGTGGAATATTCTGATATTTAACTGTCTTGCTAAGACACTAGACTAATGATTTTGTCTCCTGCCCATTGTTTATTTTTATTACATCCTCCTGGCTTTGATCCTGTCTCACTATCACATTACAGCTCCTGATTCCATCCTGCTTGAAAATGCTGTGCAGTCATTACAGTAACCAGAAGATTGATAAACTAAATGCATTCGCCACTAAAGCTTTTTATCCCAAACTCAGATAACCAGGACGTCTTTGAGCTGAACTTTATATCCTCTAACTTGTGATATCACAGGCTGTGACTTCTGGTATTTCGGCATAGCAATGTGGCTCTCAACAGTACAATCACTAAACTAAAATGATCCACAGAAAACAAAATGGCGTCACTGAAAGATGTTAAAAAATTTTAACATCGTTAAATAATAGTGTTTACAACAGAATGAATGTATAAGAAAAAAAAACCTGCAAAAAAAAAAAAAAATGATAATAATGGCAAACTGCTGGTAACTATACAGAAAAAGAAGAACATTGCTAAACCTTACAGTAATATTTAAAAAGAACACTTTATTATTTAGACATCATCCTGGCTACTACTTCTAGTGGTGAATCATATTTCTATAGCCTTGGTTTTCTATAAATAATGTGACAATATCCATATAAAAATTCAAATTAACAAGGGAGATTTTGGAAGGTAAATGGGTATGGTTGCATGTTATTGTCCAGAGTTCACTGTTAACTCATTTGTCTGGCTGAGGTGGTGCAAAAGAAACAGTGTACTAGCAAATATTTAAAAGAGAATAAAATACAGCAGGCTAATAGATGTAAAACTGACTTAATATTGGGTAGCTTCTCTTGACCAAAAGGTCTGATATCACCAAAAGTAAGCTGCTCTTATAATATATTAATGAAATACATACAAATAAAATCTATTTAAGTATATTCTACACTGAATGCACAGCCCTTAAAATAGACCTAAGGGTAGTCAGAGTTTCTGAGCAAAAACCCACTCACTGTGCCATAAAGCTTCTTCTGCTGGTAGAAACACATTTTCATTTGTTACTGCAGGAGTGTTGGAGAAGTGCACCACACCACATGCAGTGGAAAGGGCCCAAATGATTAATAAGAATAAAATGATACTTCAGTCAGGCCACTGCATGTCCAGAAAGTGTAGATGATCAGACTACACCCAACTACATATCCTACCATATATCCTTTCAAGGCTTTCACTGCCACAAGAGGTTTGAATCCTAGGACTCAGTCAACACATACGAGTTCTGTATTGTTATATACTGTACTTTGTCACACGTAAGCACACTGAGAGCATCCCCATGGCACTGTTAAGTGGGAAACATGGTCACTAACAGGCTCTTCTTCTCTCATCCACAGACCTAAGAACGAGTCCCTCGGTGATTGCTAACATCAATTCCGGCTTCACCCTGAGGGTCCCACCCCTTCTGTCCCACAGGCTTTTTAAAGAACAACATCGCCAAAAGTCAGCACTCATATCTGGACTAATGACAGGACTGAATGGAGCTCCACAGCAGAGAGAAATTCAAATCCCTAATGTAAGAGAAAGAGGGGCATGTAAGGATGCCTATGCCCAAGATAACTTTTGCTTTTTTAATTCTTCTTTTTTCTCTGAAAAGTAAAATGGGGTTCTGGCTGGTCCCCCACCCTTTCACATCTCCCTGTTGTTAATACCAGTGAAAAATTATATACCTACACGTATTTCTGGACAAGAAGACATAATCCAGCCAGATACAAATATTTACATTAAAAAAAGAAAAAAAAATGAGTGGCAATGTTTTGATAAAACTGTGTTCTTTCCTACCTACAGCTTTTACCAAAAGTTTAATACTTTTAATGTATATCTCTACTTATTGATTTAGATACACTGAAATGCTAAAAAATGTGCAGAGAAGGGACACAACAATGTACAGTTGAAGAGCTGAGAGCTAACACATGCAAACTCCATAATGCTAGAGAGTGCTGCTCATGATACACCGCTGGAAATCCAAGGTGTCCATCAACACTGTGCAGCATGATGACAAAGAAATGCAGCTTTTATTAGTAAAGAGTTTGAAGTAAATATGTATAAATTAGTTCTGAAAATACAAAACGCTTTGACACTACAGTATATACAATAGACCACCAGGGATACATTTATGGGCTATTTCTTGTCGTGAGTATAGAAATTATTTCAATATGCAATGTATCGCCACTATCTAGTGCCACAATTAGTGAATAAAGCTGCCTTATCTTGAAATTTCCAACTACCATTCCTAAAAAATCTCAGGACATATTTGTCATTAGCAATGCAATTTAAACTCAGCATATCAAACATTGATATAAAATACGGTATGTGTTAGAACAGATGTATTAGCTAGGATGATAAAAAATGGCATCAGATATAAATAAAATACAAATGACAACTTGTTACGACATTTTTGCTAAATTTTGGACTTTTCGTCAAGGGATGTAACTTTAAAAGCCACAAATGGACAGACCTATATGAACACATAAAGGACCAGCACTTCAGAATCAAGGCTTCTAAAACAGTCAATAGTGTAGTCTTCACTTCTATGATTGGAGCTCCAGATTCATTTTCAATTAAAGAAGCAGATTTTAGCCCATTTTTAACATTTTACACACATAAAATGAAATCTGCTCCTTTTTGCCAAAAATGTGCATCAAATAGGGTACATGTGAGCTTTAAGTAGCCTTTGATATTTTCATTATCTTCCTTCATTGTCACTGCCCCCAGGTCAAATTTGTACTGCTTTCATTTCAACAGCTTCATAGCCTGCACATCAATGTCCCTGTTGGGCTGCTGCGAGGCATCAGTGAGGGGAGAGGAAAACATCTTTCATCAGGAAACTGAACCCAGATTATTTATCAGGCAGGACTCAGATTATCTGTTATTTACAAATATGACTGGCCTTACCTCATCACTAGCAGTAAGTTGCGCTCTCAGACATATCTGTCTTATGAATTTCATACCTTTCAGCTAAAAAAAGGATCTTGTTTTCTCGCTTTAATGCCGCCACATTGTCAGCTTTGACCTGCCATCACACCACTAAGTATGCACTATATTAAAGTCTGCTGGCAGTGTTTTACTAGGCAGACCACGAAAGAGGGCGACAGGTCGGGAGAGCACTTGCATCCTCAAGAGGAACATGATAACTTATTTAATATTGTACTGGCAAAGAAGATGTTATTACAGTGACTTTATGAAAATGCCACAAAAGCCTCAGAGGAGCATTTTAAATAAAGCATTACAAGGCGTCGCAACTGTCACTTGGACATCTTACAGACTGGCTAAACGTATCCATGTTCGGAGCAAGGTGCTCTTCTTACAGGATTCAAATATGCACAAAACATTTACAACATTCTGTGGCAAAGATGCAAGATTTTTATAAATTCTGGGTTTTTGCTTCTCAGTAAATGTGGCTTAGATGTCCTTTTTTTATAAGGTGCATTCGTTTTATTTGTGAGACTACATATAAAAATGTATTTTAAAAAGTTACAGTCTTGCTGTACATGGCTTGACAGTGCTGCCTGTTGTGCCAGGCATTGTTGCCCACTTAACACACCCTTCAAGCATCCTAATGGACAAACAACAAGCTCACTGAATTCTAAAGCCGGGACTGCAACAATAACACTGATTTCAAAGTGACACTTCCACCCTTTGGCTTGTGTGTTTATTCCAATTTATATTCCCATTGATTTATGTTCTGTTTCAATTTGTTATTTCTGATCTATGCTTGCTGCTAATAGCAACATCAATTTTTCTGTGTATCATTTATTTTCTTTGATTTCATTCATATTAACTATTATTGATATGTCACTTAGCTCTGTTACGTAATTTTTCTTTTAAACTTATTCTGCCCAGTCATAAACACAGCTTGATGGTTACTGCCAATTCTTAACATCATTGCTTTACAAGAAATTATTAATGAATTCATATTTCCATAAATCAGATCAAATATTGTCCATGTTATAAGGCTAATAAATATAAAAAACTTGGTTTGCTCCTTTCCAAGAGCTGTATTACACTATGTATGTAGACTTTTCTGTATGGCTGTATGACAGACTCTCATTAAGTGCTAATGGTATGTTTTTTATTCACTAACGTTAAAGCCTGCTAGTGTCTCTTATTTTTCCTTGTGTATATATATGTATGTGCATGTGTCCGTCTGTGCATCATTTGGTGATGGTTGAGAATTCAATAAGAGGCTGATTATTAGCTTTTTAATCTTTATCCTGCTGAGAGTGACCCTGAATGGAGTTCAGTGATTCCTGAAAATGGATAATTTATCTTGAAGGTCTTGTGCCACATCTAATTAAAACAATACAAGTTCTGTGACTAATAACGGGATAGGCTTGACTGATTTAAAGGCCCTTAGTTTTGCACGCCAGACGAATAGATAAGTTACACATCCATTTCTTTCTCAGCAGCTTCTCCTCTCTGGCTTCCCAACCTGAATGCTGTATTTTGCCTTGCATGGTAACCACAGAGTGAAAAATGTAAAAAATCTGATGGTCTCAATGTCCTTTCATAGAAAAGCATGTGTGTAGATGGCGGTGGTGATAACAAACACCTTGAAAAACTGGGAACTGGAACTTCAAATTGTTAAATACCAAGGCGTGTATGAAAGGTAGATTCCTTGCTGTTTTCACCAAACTTATGGCCATAATCTCTCATGAATTTAGATTTACTGAACGGGATACTTAGAGATGCTCAGGCATTTTAAATATTGTTTTTTCTTTGATGACATAAAAATACAATTGTAAATAGTAGTTCCATTTTAAATGTGTTTTTAATTACTTATGACAATGAAGAATGCCATCCTGAGAAATGTCATTTAAAAAATATGATGTAAATTTGGATATTTTCAACAGAGATATTTATAAATTGGAATGATATTAAAAGTCTTTGCCTGCTAAGCCAGGCTTTACTTTATACAGCGCTTCTATTAGTAAGTACGACTACAAGATATTTACCAAGTGAGGTCCACTTAACAGTGTTTAAAATGTTTTGTTTTTGTGGAAATGCTTGGGTGGCCACTAACTTAAACTGTGCTCACTCACAATCCTGTACAAGAAGGATATGCAGGCCATGTAAAAGTGAACCAGTACGCAGTGCCTTGTGGTATTCAGGTTTTGGTCCAAGAAGAACATTTTCAGATAAGTTACATTCTGGAAAAATGTGACAGGAGTGCTGTTTCTAACAGGTGCACGCAACACCTTCCAGAGAAAGGCATGTTTCAAAGAGCACTGTGGGAATAACATCTCTGTTCTTTTGATGAAAGGAAGTACTTACAGTAACCAGAAAGGTGATCTTAGGTCATCACAAGCAAGATGAAATTTACTTGCTCACAGAGAAACAGAAACATCAGAATATGTGCTTAAACTGGAAAAATACCAAATTTACTACATGCAACTGTCACATTATCTTATAATAAACACTGGCCTAAGTAACTGCTGAATGCTATATTATGAACAGTGACATTGGAAAGTCTGACCTAAAGGTCAGGCTTGTGATTTAATTCAAATCTAGAGAACAGGGAATGTTTTACAAAAGATAATATATCAGTCAGTCCATCAAGTTGGTTTGATAGACTAAACTGCATGTGATATGATTGTGAAAAAAGTAAATTCTTGTACCAATTCAACCTTCAGAACTTTACAGTCATTAACTGTATGTCGTGATGATGCACTCTATAACATCCAACTATTTTCAGATATGGCTATTCATTTCTAAGATTGGCATTAGGAACAAGGTCAACTCTGGACTCGTCACAGGGCAAAGATGCAATTTTCTGTGGTTATTTATTTACTTAATGTTTAGATTACATTTTGGCTTAAAGCATTGTTATGGTGCTCCAGAGTCCTGGATGTAAGTTCTAGCTTGGTCTCTGCTTGTATGGGATTTGTGTGTTCTTGCCATTTTTGGATACTCTTTTTTCTCAGATCTCATATATATAGATGGATTAAATGATAACTCTGAATTGACTTAATATACAGTAAGTGTGTGAATGAGCGAGCCCTGTGTCAGACATGGCACTCCCATGGTTGGTCTCTACCTTGTTCTTGATGTAGCTGGAATAGGCTTTAGCCTATGTATCTATGTCTCTCTTTTACAATACCAAAATAGAGCTAATTACGTAATTTGCCATTTCCATTTTTTGAAAGTTAATTATTATTAATTAAGATTAAAGTAAAAGTGGTGCAAAGCTACAGATACCTGGGGGTTCATATAAGCATCAAACTGGACTGGTCTAACAACAAGAAGGGCCAGAGCAGATGGCACTTCCTGAGGAGACTCAGGTCTTTTGATGTTTACAGCAAGGTGCTGGAAATGTTCTACCAGCTCACAGTAGCCAGTGTGTTGTTCTATGCTGTGGTCTCCTGAGGAAGCATTGTGAATTCAAAACACATACGCTGCCTGAACAAACTTATCAGGAAAGCCTGCTCCGTCACAGGGCTAAATCTGGACACACTGGAAGCTGTTGTGGAAAAGGGTGGAAAAGTTGGATGCCATCATGAAAAATCCTCTTCATCCCCTCCAGGAGGTGCTCTACTGGAGCACTTTTACAGTGTACGAAGACGTGCCTTTGGAGAGCTTTTCTGCCTGCTGCTATCAGGCAATTTCATGCTTCTTCTTGATGTCCCAGGCTAAATGCTAATACTCTTTTACATTAATTTATACTATTTTTGCACAATAAACATGAATTTATTTATAATTGACTTATGTTTTCATCTATCTATCTATCTATCTATCTATCTATCTATCTATCTATCTATC
>JANRMT010062838.1:8705154-8732472 GCA_026402145.1 Polypterus bichir lapradei | reverse complement strand
ATCTATCTATCTATCTATCTATCTATCTATCTATCTATCTATCTATCTATCTATTTATTGATTGATTGGCTGTATTATTTGTCCTGTCAGTCTGTACCCCTATTTTTTATGTATCTGTTACTTTATGAATCTAAATATCCTCTTGGGATTAATAAAGTTTATCTAATATAATCTAAACCAAGATAAGGAAAGACATTATGGATGGGATAAGGTATAGAATGCATGCTTGATTTGGTATCTATTTAAGAGCCTGGACCTTTTAACTAGCTTTTCAAAATGTATGCAAAGTTATGTGGTAGTGCTGGCTGGGGGGTCTGTGGGAGTTAGCACTAAACTGGCAGCTCACGCTACAGAAATGGATACATTGAAATGACTGATCAGTTGCTTTTTGATTACAAACTTTATGTTCATTCTAATTTAAAAACTCAAAATTACACAGTTTTTTTGCAAAGATATAACACAGGTTTGAAAAACAGTTCTTTAATTTAAATTAATTTTAAAATAAACTGTACTGAAATAGCACTTGAGATATATTTTGCAGTATTTTGTTATATCCTCATACCATTTTATTAAGCATTTTTACCAGCCATTGGAAAAAAAAAGTACCCCTGAAAGCCTATCATGAAACATAAGTGTATTATAATCTTTCATTACAGATCAAATAAGTATAGGAATTACAGCCAGCACAGACAAGACTCTTACCATTAGAATATGCTGTCAGCCACCAGGGGGCATTGCTGCTCCAGGCAGTGTAAAGGATGAAGTATTGTCAAGACAAAGTCCTTGAATTTTTTTGTTGTAAAATACGCTGGAATAGAGAGCTGGCTTCTATTATGATTACTATTTACAGCACAGCAGCAAGATCTTTCTTGCAAACATCTGTCCAATTACTGATCCATTCTATTCTATTATTGTATTGGTGACTTTATACATTAATAGAGTGCATAAACAGAGCTTTTAGAACACAATAATATGAAATATTTATGTCTTCAAGAAGCTACGCTGTTATGTTTGCTACTGTTTTCACCTGTTTATTTAAATGATTGAAACCTGAAAATGATTTGACAGGAGAGAAGCTCCAGAAGAGAAGGACTTTCTGTACAGGATTTTGACCTGGAGTGGGTTTACCTCCCAAAATCCACAGAGCTGCCATTCTAGCAAATCCACCCATCCTCTTTTCTCTCAGTTCAGTCCATGTATCCAGAATGTTTTCTCAAGCCACCAAAGAACAGGTGACTCAGCAACTGACATGATTGTCTAATCCTCCGTCAATATAAAAAACAAAGACAAATTGTCAGGGGTGTGTGAGCTTAACGGCCTGCTAGAAGGAGCTATAGCCTGGTGTCCCAGGTGCAATTGGAAAAGTCACTGTTGACTCTTCAAGATATTCTGTGGCATAACCAAAACACAGCTAGGAGGAGTTTAAAGTTGTCACTGTGCCTGACAGCAACTGAGTGTGAGTTCGGAAGGAGAGAATAAACAAAGCCCTCAACAGGTGGTAGGAAAAGACACCCCAGTTCATAAATGTTGAGACTACAGGCGAAGAAGGCAGTGCTTAAGTTTGGTCATGCTACGTGGGAGAGTGGTACAAAAGGTTCACAACCCTGCAGAAAGGGGAGTAAAGTTTTTGTTTATTTTGCATTTGTGTTTTCCCTGTAATTATTCCTCTGTTGCATTCATTTTTTTATAATAAGTCTGTCTCTTTAAGCTCATTTTAACCTATACATGCACCCTATTGTTTACACTCCTTAACCAAATATTAATCAATCCTTATTTTTACAGCACCTTTAAAGAAACACAACATTTAGCATGTATTGAAGTATTGTGTGCCATACTTTACATGGTTAGTTTGACAGGCCATCACAAGTATGCACATAGTGTAACAAAGGAATCAGTTAGATAATAATGTAAAGCCAAATAAGGGCAACTGAAGATGGGCAGTTTTTAAAGGTGACTTTCATTATGACCAGTGATGTTGCTTTATAAACACATAGGGGTAAAGAAGAGATATGAAGCTCAAGAGTTGTCTATCAAGAGTTAGAGATAATGAATATTTGGAATGGCTTCTGTGGATCCTGGTTGTCTGGTGGGTTGAATAAGACAGGCAACAAGGCAGGTATCCTGGGGTGCTGGAGTTAACCATACTGTCAGTAGGCAACATCATTTCGAAGATGGTAACATACTGCACAAGCAGCCAGGGTGGCCAAACCAGTTGAGGCATAATGTCTTCATTGTTTTATCTATGTTAAACTGGTAATCAGTAGGATGCACGCTTCACCCATAATGCTTGCACAGAAGTAGGATTTGGCTCTACACATCCTCTTAAATCATAATGGCTGCATGACTAGTGCACTGTTCTCAGTTTGTTTGCACTAAAACCACTGAATACAAACTCAGTATTATGACCTGATAGAACTATTACAGACTGCTGCTCTATAATTTACAGACTTTTACAAAGTTCTTTCTGGCTGGAGATTCTGAACAGGGGGCCATATTTTACACTTGAAGCACAGTGATTATATGAGGACTGTATTTTTTAGCTTCTTCATAAGCTCTCTTGTAAGCAGGCGTGATGAAAAGGTGTGAGCTTCACAATCACAGGACACCCAGTTGGTCATGTGTTTGCCAGAAAGCCTGCGTAAAGACAGATTCAACACAGGCAGAACCTAGACCTCCAATCGAATGTGGATCCCTTCAGTTGTGATGAAGTGCTAACAATCCTGTGAGAGCTTTTTATTTGGATCAAAATGTTTGTTGTACAGTACCTGTTTACTTCTCTTTTTTTTCCTTTTCCTTTCCATTTGCAGTTCAAAAGACTCACACCCTATTTAGAGGCTTCCCTTTTCAACAAATCTAAATTGCACTTCAATACTTCAAATACAATTGCCTTGTCACACCAGAAGTATTGATGAAAATAAGCACAGACAGAACAACCATAGTATAAAACAGTTAAGATAGTTCTCTTCCCAATACTGGTATCACTTTAAACTTTAGCCCAGGAGAAACAGTATGTGTTCAGAAATAATGCACATGAGGGACATGCTAACATAGTATTACAGAGTTTACCGGACCATTCAGTGATACTTAAGTCTGAGATAGCTAACAAAGCAAGGCTAGTCTTCTGTCCATATTGTGTAATGCAAAGTTTGCCCTCCTTGAGAAGAGCTGTGTCATGGCTATGAAATGAAATGTGCATTATGTTTTACGTGATTGAGCTTCTGACATTGTGATTGCAAATGAACTTTTTGCCATGAAAGCAGCTTCACAGATTTCTAAATGCCTCCAAGAATAGTTAGAACATTCGAATTAAACAAGGCTGGTGGAACTTCATACCATCATCAGAACCTCCTGCACTCCTGAATGTCTTCAGAGCAGCAGGCTTGACTCCTTGCTGGATTTCTGAATGTCCAAGTCTTAATTCACAATGCTGTAGAAAACAATCTGTTGCATAAAGTGGTTCCAGTTCTGTTATTAAGAGGACAATCATGGAGCAATGAGCATAGATCACACAAAGTTGTCTGTTTAGCATTTAAGTAAAAAATGCCATTAAGGCCTTGCTAATACATTTCATAACATTTACTGTTTATCAAACTATGCTTTAACAACAGAAGATCTATTGGATTTTGATTATGTAAGGAAACATATTTGGGATCCTCTTGTTCACAAAAAAAAGGAACACATAACATTGTAAGAAGGCCTTAAAATGAACAACACTATTAGTGAATTTTCCAAATCACTGAGAATTAGAAAAGGCTGTAACGATTTCAGCAAGGGTGGTGGTCTTTGTAGATGCTAGCCAACTTATCACGATTTTTATCCCTTTTTTGTTGTTTTTTATTCTAGGTTGTCTTTAAAATGTAATTCCCATCTCCATTTTGCTGGCAAAGATGACCTGTCTGCACAAGTAATCACAGTTCTGCCCATTTTTTACAATAAAGAAGTCCAAGCATGTATTACTTTACACTTTTGACCTCAAGCAAGTCCCAGTCTCCCATGGATGAAATATGCCAACCAAAACACTATCGGAAGTCGATTTGTTAAAGCTCTTGACTTTTACACTGCCGTCTTGGTGAACCACTTTAAATGGATTCAGTAGGCGCATTATCACAGGAGGCCAGGTCTTGATTTTTAACTGCTCTTTGAGGCACAATTTGTAAAGGTGTCAGGGTTTCAGGACAAATCTATAGGAGGCTGCTAAAAAGTGAAAGAACGTTTTTGGGGGGTGTGCAGGTAATACTAAGAAAAGTTTTTTTTTTTTTTAAACAGTTTAGTTATCTTGCATCTGGACACTCAAATCATATATATAGATATGAAAGACACCAAGTAAAACACTGTACAGAGAAACTGAAGAGTTCCAGCAGCTCACACATTAACAGCAGTTAGGCAAACAAAATATTTTGTCTCAGGTCTAAAAAGGAAAGTAAGCTACTGTATGCCATAATCGATTTAAATTAGCATTTCTAACTTGCATGTGCATGCCATTTTCATGGTTTCTATTGGTTCTTAGCAGATCTATATAAATTACTTTTTCAGATTTTATACGTATTATATGATATTGTACTTTATGTTTTCATTTCTTATATCTTTTGCTTTACTCTTTAGGAACTATGATAAAATATCAAATGATAGATTAGACTGCACATCCTTTTACACTCAGATTGTACAAGATTTCACTGGTCCAAGAACTGTATTCTTAAGTTAGCCATAACTAAACTTCATAACAAAATAGATTTCTGCTTGAAATTGCCTTTCCTTTAGCTGAGGGCTGGTGTAGAAGTTAGTAAAGGAAAAAGACCTGCTCACCGGCCAGGGTTCACTTGGTTTTGTTTAGGATATTGACAGCTGGCACTATTTCAGATATTCATGGACAGGAGATAAACTGTCTATGTGAAGTAGAAGTAAATATTTGACAAATGACTCTATTCATGGCTCTAACTACAGATGTAAATCTTACAATAGCTTGGATGTGTACACAAACATCATATCTATCCATCCATCTATTATCCATCCATTCATCCATCCATTATCCAACCCGCTATAACACAGGGTCACGGGGGTCTGCTGCAGCCAATCCCAGCCAGCACAGGACGCAAGGCAGGAACAAATCCCGGGCAGGGCGCCAGCCCACCGCAGGGCACATCATATCTAGTAACCTGATAAATTTGTTGTACATACAGTAGAACAGTTTGCCAAAAATGGCTGCAATTTATATTTTTGTACAATTTTTGTTTCAATTTTTCTTTCAAATGTCTACCAATGCTTCCATGTTGTAAACTTGTTGTTGGGAGCTGTGACCTATCCCAGCAAGATCAGGACATAAGTCAAAGGTAAAAGTCAAAAACCACATCTGGAGTGGACATCAGTGCATCATGGAGAATAGTCATGGCCCTGACACTGGACTAGTTAGCTATATCCATCTTTCAGTAGTGACTGAATAGTTGAGGAGGGAAGGAGCATATGTGACTAGATCTCTGTAGCTATGAGGTATTCACCCTGTTCCATTTTACACTAGTGCATTTTCAGTATCTTTCTATATATACAGTACCATGAAAAAGAATTTGAAAAGCTTTCCTTTTAGTTTTTACACTGAATGCATTCAGCAAAATCTTATATTAGATAACAGGCATCTAAATGAAAAAAACTCACACGACCAACAAAATGAGCAAAGTTATATATCTCCAAATTGCACTGTGTCAAAAATGAATTACACTTAATATCTAGTTGTGTCACCCTTAGCTGAAATGACTTAAACCAAACACTTCTAGTAATTCAATGTCACCTTTTAAAAACACTGTGGAGGAGTTTTAGCCTGAAAACATTCAGCATCAAAAATGTACATTAAGTGAAGAAAAATGCAAGGAAGCAATACTTTTGTATAGCCCTGTATGTGTGGGGAGGCATGGTGTCGTGGTTGCATGTTCTCCCCATGTCTGCGTGGATTTCCTCCGGGTGCTCCGGTTTCCTCCCACAGTCCAAACACATGCAGGTTAGGTGCATTGGCAATCCTAAATTGTCCCGTGTGTGTGTGTGTGTGTGTGTGTGTGTACCCTGCGGTGGGCTGGCACCCTGCCCGGGATTTGTTCCTGCCTTGTGCCCTGTGTTGGCTGGGATTGGTTCCAGTAGACCCCTCGTGACCCTGTGCAAGGATATAGCGGGTTGGAGAATGACTAACTGACTGATGACAGTATCTGTGTATGTACAATGTGTAAACTACATGTGTATATAAAGATAAACAGTATAAAATGTACACATATGCCAATGTAATACTTCTGTAAAACAAACTGATAATAAAACTCAAATTATCTGTAGAAAATAAACAGATCATAAAACAAACATATAAAACATAAACATAAATAAATGTTTAAAACAAATATAGAAAATAAACAGATCAAACAGATCATAAAACTCCAATTATGTGTAGAAAATAATAGCTTGTCTAAAACTATTCTTGCCATTTCCATCAACAGTGACACCCTGGAAAGGAAAAGCATATTACATACTATATATATGTTAATATACAAAAGAGTTCTTTTTGTACAGTGATGCTCGAAACATGCTAATAAAATTCAGAAAGGGAGGAAAAAAGTACTCCACATCTGTCCAATAAAAATTGCAGCAAAGTGCTGATGTGCTGAAATTGACCGAAGTCGTGCTGCACAATTCACTGCCTTCTTCATCTATTGAGATATAAAAAAAGCCAAGAACAGAACTTCAATTGACTTGCATCAGTAAGCATTCTTGGCTGAATAGATATGGTATGGATTGAACTATCTAGACCTCTATATTTCCCATTATGGAAGGCAGATTTCATTGGCAGGATATTGTTGTTGTTTTTTGTTTTTAAAGTAACATGAAAATATAAAATGAAACACACATGAGAACTGCAGTTCTTCATTGCACAGTGCAGATCAGATCTAGGGCTAGGATTTACATTTCACACCTGACTTTAACCAGCTAGGATAAATGTGAGGTGCAATAGGCTTAATCATAGATGACAGAAAGATCAGGGCCGGGGAATAGAGTTAGAATAATCAAAGTAACATGTTATTTAAATTCATTTCATTAAATATGAAAATTACATGTACAGATTGCTTTCGCGGCACAGTGGTGCAGTGGTAGTGCTGCTGCCTCACAGTTAGGAGACCCGGGTTCGCTTCCCTGATCATCTCTGCGTGGAGTTTGCTTGTTCTTCCCGTGTCTGCGTGGGTTTCCTCCCACAGTCCAAAGACATGCAGGTTAAGTGCACTGGCGATCCTAAATTGTCCCTAGTGTGTGCTTGGTGTGTGTGTGTGCATGTCCTGCCAAAGGTTTTTTCCTGCCTTGCACCCTGTGTTGGCTGGGATTGGCTCCAGCAGACTCCCGTGACCCTGTGTTAGGATATAGCGAGTTGGATAATGGATAGATGGATGGATGGATGCATGGATTGCTTTTAGTGATTCAGATATTCATGTTACATTATATATTACAATAAAATGTTTAAAAGCAAATCTATTGTTAATTATTCTGTGTGCTTATACCAAATTGTAATGCTATGTTGTCTGAGAGGTACAGTAGGCATGGGCATGATGGTCAAATAGGTATAGATTCTTTAAAAAAACAGATTACTATCACGGAACAAGTATTCATAAAAGCCATAGTTTTAAAAGCAAAAAAGAAAAAAAAATAATTATTAAGCAAACAAGAGATGGTTAAGATTGAAAAAATGGAAGTTATAATGTATAAGACATTCAGCTCTTAATCTCTAGCATTATTGTGTTACATATGTGCACTTTACAGCAAACATTGGGAAAGGTGGTCTTAACAGGCCTGGCTCTAGAAGTTTTTGCTGCCCTAGCCGAAGCTACAAATAGCAGATCCAAACATATAAGATACAAATTTCATAAATATAGGGTTATTGCTATTGTACTCCTAACTAGATACACAGCATTTTGCATTTTGTTTCTAGTCTGGTAGCTATATATACAGTATATACTGTGTATGTATTGTGGCAGGTGGCCAGGGACCTTGCCCCACCGGGACGCCTGGATCAGGGAAGGACTGGGAAGGGGCAATATTTTCCCTGGACGCAAGAGGGCAGCCCCCCTGATTTCCATCCAGGACCACGACTGCAGAGCTGGGAAGCGCAACTCCATAGGGGTCTGTGGTCCAACCAAAGGGCTGTCTGGATGGTTCCTGAGCCCTGGAAGACAGCACTTCCACCACACCAGGAAGTGCTACCGGAAGACCATCATCAGCATGATAAAAGGGGCCGCCTCACTCCCTTTGAGGAGCCGGAGTCAGGAGGAGATAGACGGAGCTTGCGAAGGAGGAGTGGAGGCGGCGGAAGAGAGAGGAAAAGGACTGAGGAATTGTGAGTGTGTGGAACCGGATTTGTGAATAGTGGAATAAATAAACCCGTGTGTTTTAGACATTGGTGTCGTGTCTGTCTTTGGCTGGGATATCTTTTACAGTATATATAAATATATATGTATACTGTATATTTAAATATATACCATAAAACATGCAAATGACTATTGTACAATGCAAAAATTGATTAATAAAAATAATATATATAGTAATATTAAACAGGCGTAATATACATACTTTTAAATATGCAATTAAAGTAATGCCAAGGTTCTAAAATGTATGTAGGCAAGCCGAGTAATTAGGAAGAACTCCAGCGGTGGGGTATTTTTTTTCCCTCATCTGGTGCAGTTAAATACTGTGAGAATTTAAAACAGGCAAATAAATAATCCTTCCAAAATATCTCGTAACAGCAATGCACAGTACTTGATAAACACAGGAAGACAATAAAGGAAGAAACAAGAAAAATACAGGTATGTATTCAAAATCTGCATCAACCCAACATCAAAACAAGGGCAGAAAATTAGATGATGTGCAAACTTGTGAAAGGAAAAACCATACAAAATAATATTAAAATCTGCACCTGAAGAAAGTGTGTTCATAAGTCAAGGTCTACATCGTTTAAAAACTGATATCCTTCTGAATTCTTCTGCGCTATGTGACCAACTAGTTTGCCTAAATGGTACAGCTAACCCTGGGTAGGCAGTGAAGAGGTAAACTATAGGGTGGTCCAGATCTAATTATGCAACTTTTAATGCAATGCAGGAAAACAATACAAGACAAAAGAATTGTTCAAAATATCTTGCAATAAACGAAAATGGACTTACATTGAATTAATTCACTGATTTTCCATGTAATGTCCCACTTGTCCTCCATTCAGTTGGATACAGGCTCGAAGTAATAAACTTAAGTTATAGCGTAATGTATGGAAGAAGATGATCTGCTGTGGCAACCCCTAACAGGAGTAGCTGAAAGAAGAAGAAGAAAAAGTTATAGCGTAATGAAAATTGCATAATTAGATCTGGACCACCCTGTAGAATCCTCAATAATGTTGGGGTTCATTCCCACCGACCACTGAGTTATAAGAGTGTAATTAACAATAATAATAAATTAATAATTCGTACTAATACACACAAATGCACATATTAATAATAATAATAATAATAATAATAATAATAATAATAATAAAAAATAACATTTGAAAAGATGAAGGCCTAAAGTGAAGGCAAAGTAGTTTAAGCTGTTCATATAAAGACCTAACCTGAACATGCTGCTCTTGTAGACATTTGGTACAATTTTTAAAGTAAGCACAGGCCCAGCCTAGAACAAGTCAAATGCTACCAATGGTATATATCACTTTAGGAAAAAGTTAGACTAATTTGCCTTTTGTTTCTGTGTCATTTATGACCTCATCAGCTCCAGTGTCTTGCTTTTTACATGGACAGGTGGTGTGGAGCCTTTTTTTTTTCTTCTTCTAATAATGGATGTCTGCATCATATACTATTCTGCTTCTAACGAGAGAAACAGGAGAAAAAAAACGTAACAGATGGTACGTCTTGATGAATATTTTGCAATATGATGACTACCGATGAACATTACAAGTTTTTATTTAATAAGGCTTTACACCATAGCATAATTTTGAATAAAACTGTGTTATAAGCCATCCGAGTAATTCACTTGTTTTTTGGAGACTTTTTGGGAAACAAGACATCAGAGTAGCAGTAAGGCACCAGCTTTTAAAAGAAGATAAAAAAAGACAGATTCATTTAGAGAGGATATATTCGTGGCCCAAGAAATGTACATTTATTTTCCAGGTGTACAACAAATAAGGGGAATTTAAAGATTTGACTAAACAGCACATAAATGTATCTCTCTTCAAATTATTGACGTAGTGAACTTGACTGTTTCTCAATAAGTCATTCTATTTTACATGTCAAAATGGCAACAACACAGACAAGGCAAATCAGATGCCCTGTAAATCTGGTGAGGTGTTCAGGTCTGTTTCTTCTTTCATTTTATTTCTGATACATGGTATTAATCTGTGTTTCTTTGATTAAAAGTTTATGTGTATGACTTTAAAAAATAATGAAAACAATGATTGCCACTTTTGTGGTGGTGGAGTTTGAAATTTATCCTGGTACTCCAGTTCCCATCCAACACCACAAAGATATGCGTGTCAGGTTAGCTGGCAATTCAGAAATGGACCTATTGTGGCAGGTTGTTCAATTGGGTCCTGGTAGCGTTGGATAGGTTCTGGCCCACTGTGATTCTAAACCTGATTTTGTGGGATGAAGGAATTTATGATAATGATCTTCTATAGATCACATCATATCTTTTGAAAATGTTTTGTTTGTTTAAAGATGCCTTATGTAACACATAAGTAAAATCCATTTCTGCATTGAGGTGGGCTGTTTTTCATTTGTTTTCTAGTCTTCAGTTTAAAAATATATAAAACTGTGGCACTGCAATTTGTAACCTTTGGATAAAATCATCAACTAATAAATAAACAAAGTAAGTTTAAGAAATTATTGAAACTCAAATGTCCAATTAACAATGTCTGCTACTATTCCATGTTGCCCCCATTTACCTGCTATGCATGTGCTGGCAAAATATTATCAGTATTGAGACCGTAAGTCTGCTCCAGTGGATGGTGCCCAAATGAGCTCCATTCATGTGTTTTCAAAATCCACATAGCCAATGCAGGGCTGTGGGCCTTAAAAGCAAATTAATAATTTAATATTACACTATATCTGCAGATATAGAAAATGTTCTAAATCTAAAGCAACCTAAAGGCCAAATGATGGTTGTATATGCAACACATAATATTCCGGTTCTACCAGTACTGCAAAGGCAAGAGAGACTTAGAGTTTTTTTTTTTTACTTGTTATGATGACAAATACTGAAAATGGCCAGCTAATCAGTTTAAAGGTGCTGTTTTAAAATGTGCCTTGTTTTGCATTCACCATTTGTTAAGATCCTTTCTTTCCCAGCTTCAGCATTTAATCTCGCATCCACATCAGAGGCAGACTGTCGCTGAATCTCATGTAGTTTTTCATTTCCATAAAGCCAATGAGCAAAGTAATTAGCTTCTATATATAATGTGTGGCAGTGTGTTGGACTGTCTTCCCAATGTCAATACCAACTCAGTCAATATATGACCTGGAAATCCCAGCACATACACAACAGTCAATACCTAAACACCAAAGACACAGCAGAACAGCCCTTTGAATTCTGTCTGATATTGACAAATTGCTTCTTTCTTACAAGATTTACCTAATGTGACTCCAACTCTTTAGTGAAGAAAATGCAGTGTTGTAATTGATTTGTTTCAATGTGTGTCGCGGTGAAAGCAAACTCAAAGGGCAAGCTTATTTTGATCTAAGGACTGAGAAAAATGTAAATTTGTCATTCCATTCCATGAAATGGTAGGGTGGAATGGGGTCAAAATTCTCTTCTAATGTGGAGGAAATTGCCACAAAATAAACGGCATGATTGGTAAATCTCAAATCTACAGGGTGCCACAGTTATTTTGTGTGATCTTATTTTACCAGGGGTGGCAGGCATTCATGATGAAATAGCATAACACTGCCATGGTATAGCTAATTAACACAAACATAACATTTTATAAAACATTACTGATTCAAGATCAAGTATTTGCTAGTAGTGACAAGTAATGAGTTGTTGGGTTAACTCCACACCTTATATGTACACATATGGCACTTCGTTGTCTGTTAATTTTGGCATGTATGTGGGTTTAATTCACTTTAAGTAAGAAACTGAGCACTTCAAGATAGTTTCAGAAATCAAGTGCACCATTCTTTCTTTCTAACTCAGGTTTACAGCATGGGCAACATACTGTAAACAGTATAGAATGTGTAAATTGTGGCTTTTATGTAGGGTCCCATCTGTCATCTCATGGATTTACAGCATCAACCTGCCATCCATGAAATTACATACTTTGTAAAAGAATTCATGTTACTGAAGTAGTTGATTTCCAAAAACTCATTTTCAGAGCACAGCTTCCACTATATTGTCTGTTGCTATCAAGTTAGAGTCACTAATTAAACTAGCACACAGAAAAACCCATGAAACATGGGAAGAACTGGAAAAATGAAGCAATTAAGTCTTAACCACTGTGTGACCATGCTGCATGTAAATGATTTTACTTATTCAAAAATTTTCTTAAATTATTAAATATATTTGTTAAGTAATAACTAACTCCAGCTTAAACAGAATCATGGAGAGTGTGACATTTTCATGTATAGAGAAACTGACCTCACGGAGATGCATGTTTCCTCCTTCATTTTTTTATTAAGCAATATTAATGGAAGTGGTAAGCTAACATTAAAAAAGCAATTACTACATAGAGTGTAATTGTAAAGGTACAGTATGTATTTCTTTTTTCCTTTAAGGTGTTCCTCTGTAGCTAAATAATAACAAATGCATGTCCACTTACAATAGCAAAACAAATCTAATTAGCTCTAATTTGCCCTTAATTGTCACAGCAGAGCAGCACTCAGAGGCACAACTATTAGACTGCTGTCTCATGGCGAATTTCACTTGTACTAATAGATCCACTGAAAGGCTATAATGTCAAAGACCTTGGAAACACAATTACAAAACACTTAAAGATCTGTTTAAATCTAATTTTTACTATCTACTGGAAAGTGTAAAGCAAGATAATAATAGATGGTCATATCTATATCTTATATTAGCTAGGAGAATGTCAAAAGGAATACACTGTATTTCCTAAAGCTTTTATATCTTTTTCAGATTATTCTTATACATATTAATAAATTGTTCTTATAAGTCACACTTGTAACCCCATTTAGCATAGATCTAAAGCCATGGTTGGCATGGCATCACCTAATTTCCAAATCTACTACTGGGTTGCAAAATGTGTGTAATTTAAGACTTTGGTGAGAAGCACAAAAAGTTTAATTTTACTGGCTGGGTTAGTTTTGGAAAGGAAGTTCTGTTCCAGCTACTCTTTATGAACTTTACTTTGTTCCTTTACCACTAGTAACTATGGCAAGCTGAATTAACATCTAGAAATATCTCAAAAGGCATTTTGAAATAACCTGTAATGCATTTAAGAAACTTTAAAATTTATTATATATTTTTGAAAACATATCTATTTCAAGATGCTACTTAGATATTTCATCAAGATTTCAAGATCCTTATACCCTGTTCATTTTAAGATATCTCAAATGCAATTTAAGATGTCTTGAATTAAGCTCCTATGCATTTTTAGATGTCTCAAATACATTTCAATATATCTTAAAATAAGTCTGTAGACATTCTAAGATATCTGAAATACAATTCAAGATACAGTATTTCAAAATAACTTCCTGTGAAATTGGTACATTTCAATGGGACTTCCTGTCTATTTTACGATTTCTTCCAATTAATTTGAGATATTGCGAATTCATTCATATATCTCAAGTTATTTTGAGATATACTGAAATGCCTTTCATTTTAAGATAACTCAAAATGTATTTGAGATAATTTAAAATGTATTTCATGTATCTCATAATGGTCTGGATGTTATTTTAACATATCTGGAAATGTAATCAATACTGACTCATGTTTCAGATATCTAAAATGGTTTTTAACATATCTTAGATCCATTCCATGATATCTTGAAATGTCTCCATGGTCTGTTTCAGATATCTAAACATGTATTGCAAGATATCTCAAATACATTTTAAAATATCTTTAAAATGACACAAACTTATTTAAGGCATCTCATTTTCACATATCAACCATACAAATTAAGATGTATCAAAACAGGTTCCTGTCCATTCTCTGATATCTGAAATGTATTTCAAGATATTGGAAAATAACCTGCTGTTCATTATGAGATATCTCAAATATACTTCAAGATATCATATATAAAATAAGAGGTCCCATTGAAAGAAAAGGAAATTTTACAGGAAGTGATTTTGAGATATCTTGAAATGGACAAGCAGTAATTGTGAGATATCAAAAAATGTATCAGAGATATCTTAAAACATATTGCAGATGTCTTAAAAGGTAAATAAACACATTCTGAGATATATCTGGAAATGTGTTTCAGATATCTTGAATGGTAAACTACATTTTAAGGTATATGAAATTAATTTTCACATACTTCTAAATGCTAATATGGGTTTCTATAAGTAACTACTGTCAATTTAGAAGGACTCTGTTGATTCAACACTCATTTTGAATAAGGCTGGCACCACAACAAAAGACACTTTAAGTCAGAGAAGTTACTATGAATTACACTTGTGTATGTTATTCGTCTGTTCCAACTGTTTATAATATATTAAGTTTTCAATACATGGAGGATTCTTGCTGTTGGGACCTTTAGATATTTCTGTACTGACAATACTTCATATCCTTCAAACATCTACGTCTCAAATGTAATCTTCCAACAACTCATTTCTTTTACTATACGCAAGTTAAGAATTTTTCTAAAAGACACTTACTCGGCTTCACAACTATTCCTTATTGTAACATATACTTATAAAACTAATAAAGGGAAGAAAAATGTAAAGTTGCAATAATACATTGAATCAGTACAGTTATACAGATGAAGCTCAGATCATTTGCCAGCACACATTATCTTCCACAAAATGTATATATATGCTACTTTCCAAGGCTAATATGAAGCAGAAAAGTGTTAAAACACAGACATGTGGAAACACAACTACAGTTATATGTTGTGGATAGCTGCTATAGGCCCTTCATTTATGAAACTGGACTTAAAGAACTTAATTCATTCCAGTGTACTGTTTGGGAGCACTCATCACATAAAAACCTCTGAGTCTGTTACAGATATAAAAATAGAAGACACTAACAGAAAAATATTTTTTCATACAACATGTATACAGATAATCACACAAGTCTATTTAAATGAACAGTCATTATATCTATGCATAAAATGTAGTATGTGTGCATATAGTATATCATGATGAGGTGCACTTCTTTATGCAATTGTAACTTGGAAAAAAAAGAGAGCCAACGTTTTACACTAAATATTTAAAAAGACACCTTAACTTCTCACTGTAAATCTCTGGTGAGATGGCTTATCCACTTTTCCACCATCTTAAATAGTACTCATTAAGCACAAGAATATTTTGCCTCTCATTTCCAGATTATTTTTTTCCTCATTTTTACAATTCTTGTTTCACTGTTTTCCTGCCAGTTGAACCTTTACCCAAAATTCTAAACTCAGCTCAATGGGGACCAGCACCCGTCATAATCTATCCTTCCAAAGTCTCCTCTGGCAGTCTAAGGACTTACCCTACATTAATTGGCCCAAATCCAAACTGAAGGGCTAGGCACCCCTGCTGACTTGCAGATTGCTTACAATCTGAAACAGACATCATGGTCGCACCATTCATGTAGAGACTCTTTGCAAGCACTTAAGAATTTGGGGATGTCCACTAGGCCTCGTGCCAGTTCCTCTGTTACCTTTCAACTGTCTTTCCTTGACATCACTTTAACAAACAAGTTTGGCTTTTGTTTTGGCACACAGGGTTTGCTTTCCAATCACCAGTGTGGTTCCTTTTTTCAGGTACACACTCAGTGTGTTTTATGACCCGAATCTTGTCAATCTTCCATCCATCAGACATTTGCCAGCTGGGTAAACTATTTGTACACAGTGTACTTATTCTGAATACTTCTTAGGAAATATACTCTATAAAAAGCAGTAAGGTTTAAGAGACAAAATCCTAGAATTATAATGACTCACAGACAAAACAGCCCTGGCAAGAGTCCACATTTCACTTTTGCTTCACCAGGAAAGATGAAGTATTTTTTTTCTCCCCACGGCATTCTTCTTCTGAGTGCACTAATTACCAATATGTAATTATGTAATAAAAACATAACTATGACCTATCTAGTCTTAGTAATTTTATACAATGCTACTTAGTAATTTATGTTAAACTTTAAGAAGGCTGTTCTTGCTTTACTTTAATTAGGATTATCAGACTATAAAGAGGGCATAAACACCCTCCTGCCTGGCAAGAACAGTAATGGAGTGCCATTTAGCTTTCACATACTACTACAGTTGTACCTCATTTGCATTAGACCCAACATCTGTTCTGCATGTTTAATTTATTAGATCTGTAGATGAATGCAGTGTGCATGAAACTCTCCTGAACCATGTGAACTACAAATAACACTGTTTCTTATCGTGTTTTCCTCTGAGTGATATCAAAGATGCCAGGATAAAAAACCACCTGTGCTGTTTAGAGTTTCCTCTTCTTACAAATTACATGCAATGACCCATTGCCAATTATGATATTTGTTTGATAGGTCTATCCACCAATCTTGAATGGAATGCCAGTCCATTGTAGGGCAAAATCACTCATTCATTAATATATTCTATTTGTTAATAGAAAACATGTTAAGTAGCCTAAATTATCTTAATATTAGTTACTTAATTTGTGCACAGTGGGTTTCTCCTTATACATGGATAAGATCAGAGGACATTGCCAAAGTTTCTGCTTTGAATCACAATACAACAAAATTTGGATGCTCTTAACCAATACTGTCACCAGTGCCACCAAATGTGTCTCCTATGTGAAGTAAGTGTGTCTGTAGTGCTGGTGCTTGTTATTTTTTGTTAATTCCAGATTTTACCTGTCATATACCTCATCGTCTGGTGTTCACTGGATGCTGCGTTCAGGACACATATTGTAGTGCTTTTCTGATACTGTTTGTACCAGCGCACCATTTTACTATAAGTTACTCTGAAAAAAGAACTTCTACTAAACAAATTACTGTGTCTGTAATTAATGTAATGCATTATATAAGCACATATACGTTTAGCTTCTGTTGAAACGTTTTAAAACTTCCCTAATTAGTGTAGTCCTTGTGGATAGCACACAAATTTATGTTTAAACTAGACATTAAGCCCGTTACAATAACGGGCGCTAGAACAGTAGTGCATAAACATTAGTAGGAACAGTCTATATTAAATGGCAAGGGACCTTGTATGTGGCTGTAATATGCGTCCCTGTATTGTGTGCCTTTAATTTTCTCTCTCAGTAATACTGGTTTGTATTTCCATAAAATGCCTGTAATTTTGTCTGACAGTAATAGAGTGGAACCTCGGTTCACGACCATAATTCATTCCAAAACTCTGGTTGTAACCCGATTTGTTTGTGAACCGAAGTAATTTGCCCCATAGGATTGTATGTAAATACAATTAATCTGTTCCAGACCGTATGAACTGTATGTAAATATATTTTTTTTTAAGTTTTTAAGCACAAATATAGTTAATCATACCATTGAATGCACAGCGTAATAGTAAACTAAACGTAAAAACATTGAATAACACTAAGAAAACCTTGAGCAACAGAGAAAACTAACACTGCAAGAGTTCGCGCTATAGCCTTACAACCCGCTCGCAAAAAACACTTTTTTTTTAATGAGTTTTAAGCACAGGGAAAAAAATGAACATTTGAAAAATCTGTAATTTAATAAACATCCAAGAAAAGTAACAGTGCAACAATGCACGCGCGCCTGTGTGTGTGTGTGTCTCTCTCGCGGGCCTGCGTGTGTGTGTCTGTCTCTTGTGTGTGTGTCTCTCTTAAGCATGCACCTCTGTGTGTGTGTGTGTCTCTCTCGCCTGTGTGTGTGTGTCTGTCTCTCTCTTGCGTGCCTGTGTGTATGTCTCTCTCTCAAGCCTGTGTGTGTGTGTGTGTCTCTCTCACGCCTGTGTGTGTGTGTGTGTGTGTGTGTGTCTCTCTCTCTCTCTCTCTCTCTCTCTGTCTGTCTGTCTGTCTGTTGCGCGCACCTGTGTGTGTGTCTCTCTCGCACCTGTGTGTGTGTCTCTCTCGCGCCTGTGTGTGTGTGTGTGTCTGTCTCACGCGCGCCTGTGTCTGTCTGTTGCGTGCACCTGTGTGTGTGTGTGTCTCTCTCGCGCCTGTGTGTGTGTGTGTCTCGCGCGCGCGCCTGTGTGTGTGTCTTGCATGCGCCTGTGTGTGTGTGTGTGTGTGTCTCGCGCGCGCGCCTGTGTGTGTGTGTCTGTCTCACGCGCGCGCCTGTGTGTGTGTCCGTCTCTCTCTCTCTCTCTCTCTCTCTCTGCACAGGGAATGCACAGGTAGAGACTGAACACATGCAGTGTGGCCCCGCGCATGCACACTTCACCAGAAGACACACACACGGACACCTGGACGCACACAGGGGTTTTATTAAAGAGGATGTGCTTAATGATGCTTTACTGCTGTTCTGAGCATAAAATGATGTAAAGATACAGGAATATGCACATCTGACAAAACTGATCTTTGAACCTTCACCCTGTTTTTTTATATATTTTTCCAAAATTATCATAAAATATTACCATTGGTGGCCATTCATACAAGTGCACAAAGGTTTTTTTTTTTCATTAGATCACAGTTATTTACTACTATAAGAAAGAGAAATGTGAGGTCTCATATGGAAATCCTGCATTGCTCTTTGTAAAGTGATAGGAGGCTGTGTCCAAACAAGAAATATTTTACTTTGTATAAATGTGAAACTGGCTTTATTTAGGTTAAACTGCAAACTTGGAATATAAACATAAATTTCTGTTTCAAAACTGGCAAACATGTAAAAGAAAAATAAGTTCAAATTAAGCTCAGGGTTGACTGTTTTTTACACTAATTAAATTTCATTGTACTTTTTAGATAATTACATTTTGGGAGAGTGAGTAGTTTTACATTTCTTGGAGTGAAAATCACAGACGAACTTGAGTTGGCACAACACAATTCATTTGTTGACAATAAAGTTCACCAGTGCCTCTACCTCCACAGTCACCTCAGTTCACATTTCTCAATCAGTCTTCACAAACATCTACAGGTGCATAGTGGAGTTCATTCTCAATGTCTGTGTAACATCCTGGTACAGCACCTGCTTGGCCCAAGATCATAAAGCCCTTCAGAGGGTAGTGAAGCCAGCACAAAGTATTATCGACACCCAGCTACCTTCTACGTGTGACATATATAACACTTGCTGCCTTAGCTATCATTAAAAACATCAGCCAACAATTGCTTTCTCACTCCTTCCTCCTGGAAAGTGGTACAGGACCACTGGCACTTGCACCAGTACATTCAGGGATAATATGTATCCATAGGTGGCAAGGTTACTGAAGAGCCAATCATAGTAAAACATACTGTACATATAATGTGTTTCTGTGTTGCCAATGTATGACTGTCACTACTCTGAGGAAAAGATTACTGCACACGTGACAACTTGAACTTGAAAAGTGACTATTTCTCAGTGGCTCTATGCCCTGCTCTGCCAGCTTACTTATCTCTCCATGCCTCTTTCAAAACTTAACAACATTGTATGCCAGAATTGACAATTCTACCTTCAGACTTTCCTGCAAGGGTCCAATTTTTTTGCAATTTATTTTATAAATGCCCAGACATCAATGGCTACGGAAATTGAACTCAGGTGTGATACACCACAGTTAGGTTATTTTTTAACAAGGGGGCAATTACTTTTTCACACAGGGCCATGTAGGTTTGGATTTTTTTTCTCCCTAAATAATAAAAACCATCATTTAAAAACTGCATTTTGTGTTTACTTGTGTTATATTTGACTAATGGTTACATGTGTTTGATGATCAGAAACATTTTGTGTGACAAACATGCAATAGAATAAGAAATCAGGAAGGGGGCAAATAGTTTTTCACACCACTGTAATTAAAAAGTCCAAAACAGTCCAAAAGCCTCTGTCAAGAAGATTGAGGTTTTGTTCTCATTTGAATTTCATTGCTATAAAATAACAATGTAATGGGTTGACACCTTACCCTTGTTACAATAGATTACAGTGTTGTGTTTTTTTAAACAGTCTATCTCACTATTTTAATCTGAACACATTTTTATGTTTTTGTCTGTTTATTTGTACTTATCCAGGTAACTTGTTGCAGACAGAACTGCCTAGTGTGTGTGTTTTGGTCTTCAAAGCACAGAGCTGCAGGCGTAATCCTTAGCTTCAGCTCACCGTGAGACTCTTAGGTTTCTGTGCCTGTGCATGTAATCTGTTGTTTTCAAGCTCTGTTACACTTTAGGGTGGCACTTATTACACTATGTAAAAAAGACTGGTTGTTTATTTCATTCATAAGTTCTGTGCCAGCTATTTATAAAACCCCACCGGTACAGAACGGCTGAGCTAAAGGCAGTCACAATATTGCTTAGTTCTTTTCCCTAAGGTACTGTGCCCCTTTTCCCACACTACCTCTCCTAAAGTCTGTTCCATAATGCATAAAATGTATTATTATTATTCTTAAATATAAATCACTTTTATTTACAAAATAATAAGTCTTGTAACCCTAAACCTATTTTAGGCATGTATGTCAATAATTAATAGTAATATTCACCTTGGCTCTAAATGCAAGTAATCAAAATCATTTATATGAATTAAAAGGAGTAGTGGCCTCATCACTGTGTCTTGTAGCATAGATGCTATGAATGTTTTTTGCTGCCTGGTAATTTTTTAAATTATTCAGTAAATGCTCTATATCACATATTACTGATTAATGTAAAGTCTTGCACAACTAATTTCTGAAATTGTTACTATTTTACTGTCTTATGAAATTTTGACAATGAAAGTTCACTCTGCTGCCTTTGAGGCACCACTTTGGATTTCTGCTAAGTCAGAAAGAAGGATCATCTCTCTACAGTTTCTGTTTTTTTTTTTGTGTTTAAGCCAAGTCGTGCATATCTGAGTGTACCTTTGAAACTGATTAGTGGCCCAAATAGGCTAAAAGCTTCCAGCCATACTTTTTCTGAACATTCTTACTCAAATTCAGAGTCACAGGGGGCAGAGCCTATAATACAGGCAGACACCATTCTCAGACAGGCCATCAGCCCAGCACACACCTCACATCGGGTCAATCTGGATTTGCTATTTAACCACAAAGTTTGTGGGTTCTGAACTGGAGTTATGTGTGTGTGTGTTTTTTTTTTTTTTTTTACACTGAATGCTATTTTTTTTTGGAAGGGGAATTTAAGGTGACCAAAACCAGTGAATTGCCATAGTACCAGGAGCCATGCAACCCAAAGGTAGCCAAAGCCAGAATCAAAAGTGGCTGGAAGAAGAAGCATTCCAGCAAGCTGAATCAAGGCTGTGGTGCAGCCGGCTGGTGGATGTGGTGACTTGCGGTAGAGCTGGGCTTAGATTCTTTCTAACCTGGCATATTCACAACTTCAAATGGAAGGAGAATTGATGTCTAATCCATGACGATGTGAGGACGGCAGTGGTCGATGTGAGGTCCAGCAGAAAAGTGGCAATGAAACAGCAGGGCACATGGGAAAGATGGGACAGCAGTCTGGACAGGAAGTTGACCTGGGCAGAGCATTAAGGGCTGAGCCTCAGCTGATTGGATTCCTCATCCAGGCATCCTCAGTCCATCTAATCTCCATACATAGGGCAAAGTAGAGGCACCAGCTTACCCACTACTCTCCAAACATGAAACCTTGGAGAATATTTTGAGTATCTGATCCAAGGCACTAAGAGAGGAAAAATACTGACAGTGCCACAATCAAGTCTTGAAGGTCTTGACAAAAGCCATCAGTGAGGGAGTTACGTGGAGCAAACAGATTTGTCCTTCTAAACAGGCCAACATCTTCATTAAAGATGGTGAGCAGCTGAAACCAACAGAAAAAAGATCTGTAGAAACCTTGTGCTCTGCCAGGGACTGACAGCTGATGGTGGACCTGGAGAGGCAGTTGAAATTCCCTTAGCATACTACAGTCACCACCTTGAGGCCAGATGTTGTCCTAACCTCAGATGTCACCAAACAAGTTGCTGAGCTGGACCTGATGGACCCAAGAGAAGAATATATGGATGAGACTTTCAAGAGAAGACTCACCAAGTATGAGGGTCTAGTCAGTGATTGCAGACAAGGCGAATGGACAAGTAGAGATAGGATGCAGGGGTTTCACAGGCTAATTCTCAGGTCATTGTGCATCAAAGGAAAGAGGAGGGGAAAAGCTATCAGCACTACCACCAATGTGCCAGAGAAAGCCTCTGGCTCTGGCTTAAAAGAGGAAAGTCATGGGAGAAAGTTGTTATATGCTTACAAGTGGAGGTCTGATCAACTTCAGGAGAGCGTATGATGTTGAAAAACCTGAAACAATTTGGAAAATCCAGGAACATCACTGACGATATGGCCTGAAGCATCACAAGTTTAATTATACATATGCATATGTACAGGGTATATCGATAAAGGTGCCATAATTTAACCTTTGCATTTCCAGATGTACACATACCACAGCTTTTACATAACAGTATACACAATTGAGCACGTTTTGCCCCGAAACGTCAGCATGGCCCAGTCAGCAGTATCACTTGAATGTACATGTGCGTGAATAAAACGAATCAATGCGCGTGTGCGTTCATAAACAAACAGATGGTCTGGATTAAGGTCTGATCGCACACACTGCACTCTTTTTACAGAGGTATATACATTTATTCGAAAGAGACAGGGTTGCTTCCCTTTGACAGTTTGTTCCACTTGGCCATCTGCCTCTGAAAAAAAAGAAATCCTTTTTCAGGGCTGTTACACAATGTCGCAGAAAATCTGTTTTCACTGCTGCGCTCTATGCCAGCTGCATTAGTGCCATGTGCGCAAGAGGCGCTTTGCGATCCCCCAGAACAGCACGCCGCGATCAATCGACTTTATGAAGTCTCAGTCGCCGCCTGAAATGGACTGGGAACCGCGGGGTGAGCGATACGGGGAGTGGAAGCGGTCGAGCCGGTAAACGCACGAGGTAAAACAGAACACAAAAACGCGGACCGGTAAGATCGAAAAGTCGGCTTGCCAGTTTTGCTCTGTCGCCTGTTTCTCGCGAAGAAAAGTGCGTCCCCATCTGAACCTGGTTTGATTCTGCCTAACAAGAGGCTCACCAATGGATAAACTAACTACGCCAGTTACTACAATTTAATGGTCAATTAACTTCGTGCTCCACCGGGCACTGATGAGTACTCTGTTTCTCTGAAAGGTGCGTTATTTACTGTGGGCAGATATCCTCATCAAAACTTCGGAAAGGATTATTTTCTTTGTTCCGAGCGTTACTTGTCACAAATAACTCTTCGTCTCATTTTATACTTGTACTTAGTATATCTCGCGCACCGCCATACCAAAAGGTAGTAAAACGCCAGCACTCGGCGCCTGTGAAGGTGTCCTGTGAAGTCGCGCAGCGTCGAGCGCTCTGGAGTTGCACCTGCTGGAAAGGTGGATAACCAGGATGATGCCACGCGTGCTGCTGCGGTGTGTGCAGCTCTTGAGTTTATGACCGAATTCCCGACTTCTCCATGGGACTGATATAAAGGTGTTAAGTCTGACACAATGCGCTGGGACAAAGGCATCTGGAGGATGGCTAAACTGTACACGGCGGTAATCCTGACCACAACGGTGACTGTGTGCCAAGGTAAGATCATGCCACCTGTCACAAGGTGAAATTATCTCTAACCCCTCGTGCCCTGCAAAGCGGTCCGTGGAGTGAACTGGGTAATTCTGTTATCTTCATATAAATTGATATTAAACATAATTTATGATAACACGTGCCTCTGAAATACGTTCTTAACTTCTTGTTGGTTCCTTTTTTGGAGTGAACGTAATACTTGTTAACAGTTTAAGACAATGGAAGGCACTGCGAGGAATACTATGTATGATCACATTCACACAACCAAGAGCTCGGTCTTCGCAAATGCTCTTCTCTTCATGCTTTGTCAACTCCATGATTAGATTTGCTAAAGTATAATCATGATGCCCGAAGCACGATTTCAAACAACGAACGGGAATGTTAGTATTGCAGTTTGGGAAAGTGTGATTTTTTTTTTAATTTGTTGTCTAAAACTATTCAAACTCCTCAATGCAAAAACTGGAATCTAAATAAGTGATTTTTTATATCAAGCCACCAAATCTTGTTCCCCTTTTTGTAAAATTTATTGAATTGTAAAGAATTTTGTTTTTAAGATTATTTAGCGTATTTTAAGAAATATTTTAAAGTAAAATTTGCTTCACCCATTGGCAGATTTGTTTTTCTAAATAAAAGCAAAGCAACTCCTGTTGTTTTTTTTTTAGTTTTTGCATATTGATTTTTTTTTTTTTTTGCAGTGTTGGACTTTTTTGTGCACACTTATTCAGTTATACATACAGAATATTAAATATGTAATAGTCTGGTGTCCTGTCCAGGATAGGCTTGTTCTTCACACCCAGACTCTGTTTGGAAAAGCATATTGATAATGGAAGTTTAGTAAATGGATTGATAGCCTTTACATATCCAAGTATGAATTCTGGTTAATTAATTTAGTGAAAGCCTTTAAATGGCCTAGCTTTTTGCTTCTGGACATCTATACGCATAATATCTACAGAATCTTTTGTGAAGTCTCTCCTAAAATGTCTCTCAGTTGCAATGACCTTGAGGTGAATGTTACTGCAGCTCTGAGGTATAGGAAAGGGGTGTTTTATGTTTCCATTCATTGCACTAAACATCTTTGAATGGGTTAGAACTCCTTTTAAAACTCATTTTTTAATAAGAATATTTTTTTCCTATACATTTTTTGTATAAAATTGACTGTCTTGACCTGCTTTTATTCTTACAGATGGCCACTCCTTTGTGTACTGCCCCAACAACTGTGACTTTATTCATTTCCTTAATTGTATTACACTGAGGAAATTCAATTTAAATTGACACAAATTCTTGAAATTGTACCAAATTATCGGGCAACTTAACCATGTTTTCCTGTATTTGACCTAAAGAGTACATTGCTTGGCAGTGCACAGAAAAGGAAGACATTTTTTGCTTTAGGTAACTAAGTTAAAGATTTAGCTTACTTTTTTATTTAAAAGTATATGTGCTGATAAAAGTGCATTAAAGGAAAGTTACAAATTTCACATACATTAATATCTCTGTAATTTTACTTTTCTAAATAAGTTACGCATAAAGCTCACGTTCATTCAGATGTTATAACCACACAGATCATGATCTTCAATAGAAAAAATAGCATTACATTTTTAAGTGTTTTGTTTTATTTATACATAAAGTGAAAATGTCTTTTATTTTATAATGTTATTTGTTGGAGGAATACCTGGAAATGTTATTCTAACAAAAACATACAATTTACTTTGTTAAAACTAATGAACAAAGAATGATGAAAATTCACACAGTAAATCATTTTAGTCCCTTTCAAGTGTTACCGAAGGGAAAAATGAAGTCTGTGTTTTTAAATGGCACAAGACTGGAGCTGATATAGTGCAAACATGTCTCAGGAAGACATGTGGGGCCCAAATGTCAAATCAATGATACAAAATGTTGTTAAAGGTTAACATTTATCATGCAATTCTCCAGCAACCTAAAAGCTACTTGTAGTGATTTATTTTCCAATCCATTTCTCTTTCACCATGTTTAACAGTGGGTCTGAATTGTAGACCAACATCCATAAGTCATATGGAATTTCTCTACAGCTGTTCCTGTTTTCTGATAACTAACTGGAGGTCAAGAATTTAAAAATGGCACTTTCTTTACTTTTCAAAAACTCTGTACTTGACCAGTGAAGTGCACATAATTTTGCAAGAGCTCCCTATCTCTTTTAATCTCCCTCAGAATGGCTATTATGTGTGCCAGCAGTAGGAGCGGCAGCCCAAAGTAAAGATTTCCGTCACAATCGTGTCTCAAAGGGCTTCAAGCAGAATGTTGAGAAGAAGTGGGTTATTTTAATTTATCTACAGGAGTTTAATGTGCTAAAGCTTATAATAAGAGACATGTAATTCCAATATAATTGCACAAGGGACTATACAGACTCAATTCAATTCCAAGTACCTAATCATAAGTAATATATAATTCTCTGTTATTTTTATGGAGGACATTGTTATGATAAATTTACGATAAGCACTAGAAACAGGGTTTGTATAATTAATTAAATGCTAGTACATCTTGCAAAGCACACTGGAATGACTTATCAGTATTATAATATAAAGTCAAGCCTTTGCTTTGTAGCAGGCTCCTGTATGTATGCCACCCCCCCACCATCTAAAAATGTGCACGGAATACACTGCACACTTTCACCTAAAAGCAATGCATGTAATATTTAGATATATACAGTACACTTGTGTCCTTTATTTTATAATGATTCAATATGTATAATTATTGGCAACAACTAGATTATAGAGTAAAAGCATCAATAAAGTACACATTTCAAATTGTAAAAAAAAATCAAAAATATTTAATCATGTCAATTGATGAAAAAAATGAGTTGCACAATTTCCTGTGATGGATTGGCATCCCGTCCTGGGTGGTTTCCTGCTTTATAACTGCCAGAATAGTATGAATAACTGAAAGGGGACTGAAAACAGATGGATGCAGGAAATTATACAATATGGAATAAAAATGAATAAGTGATACTTACAAATTCACATCAGATTTACTATATAGCCATATGAATTATTGAGTAATATGACAACATATTCATCACATACAATTGTAAAGGAGCCACATGACATTTATAGTTTATATGTAGACAACATTTTGTATACACAGAACATCTAACACATGCTTATTTAGAACAAATAAAAGATAAAAGAAGCCTGAATATTAATTGGGTGTAAATGCTGATAAACAAATAAATGCTGAGAAAAGTCATTATTTATTGTTTAGTCATCTATGACAGTGATTTGTGACTGTGAGTAGAAAAGACAACATGTAAAATACCAGGCTTTTGTCTGTACATGTACATGTATTGCTCTTTTGCTGTAATTATTTCAGAAAAAATGGATTTTACATATTGGAGTCCAATTATACGGTTAAAGTCCCCTGCACAACTGATCCATAAAAAGCATTCCGGCTGTAATACAAGTCTGTGATAGATACACTAAATCTCTAAAGCAGATCCACTCTGTGTTTAGTGCCTCTGCTAATGACAATGCAATGTTTAAACTGCTTTAATGATAGAGTGAAGAACAACTGCACTAGAATATATATATATATA
>JANRMT010062838.1:8691659-8701664 GCA_026402145.1 Polypterus bichir lapradei | reverse complement strand
ACAGTATATATATATATATATGAAAAACATTTGAATCTTTTATTAAAAATGTATAAACTTTGTTATATTCAGTTGCCAATAGGTTCCTAATATAATGTACAAACTGCACTGCAATGAATTGGTGCCTTAACCAGGGTTAGTTCCTACCTCACACCCACAAGCCTAAACTGGAATTAGGTAGGCCTGGGAATGTTCTGTATGCAGATTCTTTGCTACAAAGCTTCATTTTACCTGTATTCTGTTTATATTGTGATAATTAAGGCTATCAATCTGTAATGTGTTTGTGTGTGTGTGTCTCTACCATATATGAGGACATCTAGAGTCATGAAAAGGGCATAACTGGTGAGCGAAAGACCAGGAGTGTGACAGTGAGTAACAAGCGTGGTCTTTGCACAAGTCTTAGAGACATCACACTAGACAAACCAGGATCAAAGCCTGCACAGCTGGGCCCAGATTCACACAGTACTTTTCTGATTTTTATTTCGTTATCATACCTTATGTACATATTTTCACAATTTTCCTACCTTGGCATTGCATTTATATGTAACATAATGTATTCTTAATATACTATGGTCGAGTGAGGAAATACAAGTCCATTTAATAAATATTGGGGTCCCAGCCTGGTTGTCCTTGTTTACTTCAAACCAAAAATCAAACTAAAAGTAAAAGATCTCCATGGCATGGAGGCAGTGAAAACAAACAGAATGTGAAAGGTACCCAAATGCAAGCTTGAAGGTTCCTTCAGGAAGGTCAGTTACGCAGGAGCTTAATCCTGTGCTCTGTTCACAGAATGATACCTCCTTCAGTCAACCCTGTGATTAATAGGCAGGAGACTGGAAGGGCCAGAGTCGGGTGCCCTCAGTGCTGTGGATAAATAGGAGAGTACATGACTTGTGTTAGTGCCCACTCTCGTCACAGGGTGGTATCACATACTGTACCTTAGAGGAGTTCTTAGGGTGATCCACAGACATGTATGGATGACAATGCATTACCATAGGCATGGTATGAAATGCTAATTTTCATTACTGTATAGTTCATTGCCCAATGTATCAAAGGAGGTTTTAATATGAGACAGATTTAAGGTGTTTTAAAAAGTATTAATTCATGACTTTAATAGGACCTTGCTGGAAATACATTTATTTCCTAAAGCTTTTATTCATTTTAATGATTAATTAATCTTTGAATTTGGATATTATTCGCATAGTTCTAATAATTATTATTCTTCCAATATATTTTTTGTATTTGAAGCAAAAATAAGATCAACATAACATAAGAACTAGCCAGGATGGACTCAGACCACAATGCTGCTGCAGACTTGCTACCATCCACACTATTAAATGCAAAATATAATTGCAGATTTCTGTTTTGAAAGGCCAGCAGACTTTTCCCATATATTCTCATCTAGAGGTTATAATAGAATTATAAGGTCACTTAAGGACAATTTGAGGTCACTTTTGGACAATGTGCAGTTTTGGTATCTATTGTATAAGGACAATAGTGCTGGAGGAAATCAGGGCTTGATGTAAGCTATAAGAAACTAAGATTAAGAGGTGACTTTAGAAGGGAAAAATCTATTCTTCAACAAGAATACTTGAGCACAGATGGTGCCTGCCTAAGGGAAAAAATTCTTGCAAATGTTAGGCACATTTTCTTTACACAGAGGACTATAGATACACATGGAACATGCAGGGTATTCAAAAATGGCATTTTGGAACCTGTAGGTGAATCTGGAAGTGTGCTATGTTGGCTTAAATGGTCTGTTTTAATTAAAGTATTTCTTTTTTGTTAAACATGTACTTTAAGCCTGTAATGCAGAAAATATACACACATAAAATCCACATGAAAATATAGTGTTTATATATATTATGTCAGTGGGTTGCAGTGTCACAACGGTCTGATGATTTCAGACAAGGTAACACTTGTACTTTCTCCATTCTAGCTTGCTGTTCGTCTACTAACTCTCACAAACACCACTAGACTTATGCTCTGTATTTTAGGACAAGATGCCTTTCTACAAATACAGTATATGGATTCATTCTTTGTACAAATCCAGAACAATGCTGTCTGAACAATAATGAACAAAGCTAATCTTGATGGCATCCATATTTTATGTCAGTCGACAAAACTATGAACAGTCATGAACACCATCTCAAGCAATGCTGACATCTGTATTGAATCATTTTGCCAGGGGCAACCCCACAGCTCTGCCATGAGAGTTCTCTCCCAGTATACAATGTGCACGAAAGCACTTATGAAAGTGACTCTTTTTACATATTAAGACCAACTACTCAAATGCATCAGACTCCTACATCACTGGATTTCCCTGCTCTGGATAAGAAGTATCTTATCAGATTGCAATGGAAGGATTTTAAAGATCTAAAACAGTTTTATTTTTGCTGCTTGCTTTACCACTAAGTTAATTCTTTTGTAAATGTTACAATGCACAATAGAGTTGTTTTTCACCTTTTTAATGTTCTAATAATACAAGTTATAGTCTTTAGCTCAGTAATAACAACATTGTTTCATTTCGTCTTATCCAGTCGCCCTCCAAAATCAGCTTTAAATGTCATTTAGCAGCACTGACATCTCCCAAAATGGATTGTGTTCAGCAGATCACCGCATTCATTTCAAAGCAAGGCAGGAAAACAAAGAGCATCCCACAGCCTACTGTTTTATGATCACTTAGCAGAAGAATAAGGAGGACAGCAAAGGATGACCAGCAATACCACCATAAAGGCATTTTTAACAAACAGCCTATTTAACATAAACATTCTTTAGACTGCTGTCTGATATTTTAATTAATGTGTCTGATTAGAAAAATTGCCATTCTTATTAGAACAACTCCTTATTTTAAGTAAGTTGGAAGTGAAGGCTGCAAGTTCGTGCACATGTGAAACTCTTACATTTGTCCTATAAAAAGTTGCCTTCTGAGGTTCTAACCATAGATGTGTACCACTGGAATGAAACATGTGCAGCATGCCCTTTGACTGGAGTTACAGAAGTTGGCTGGCCCAAGTCTGGGAGGTGTTGCTTTCTTTCAGCACTTTCTAGTCTCAGCAGTTCACCTCTTTCAAGCTTGGGACGTTACATTTCTCTTTTTATGATGACTCCTGTGTTGTATAAACATGTCATAGAGAAGACAGAGTAGATGGCCATCTTGGGGTCAATAATAAAAACCCAAGCCACATTATTCATTTGCTTTCTAAGTTTACCAACTTCTGAGTTGCACTGGAAAAGTGCCACTTGTCATGGCATAGGGTACAAGGTGGTAAATAGGTTTGGGCAGGGCATCAGTTAATAACACAACACACTCCCACACATGCAAAAGGCTATTATCTAACATATTAGACAATATTATTTTGCTTATAACTGTAAATAAGAAACATAAGAAATGTTTTAACAAGGATAATTCATTCAGTCCAATGGAGATCTTCGGTATTTGTGTCTGGACCTGTAATGTCTCACGTGTCTGGCTAGCATGACCAGCTGCATTCATTTATATAGCATGTCTTAACATAAACCAAAGTCACCTCGATTGCTGATGATAAATTACCTTGTCGGATGTGCATGTTTGACTGCACTACACAGATTTAGAATCCCTAAAACCAGTTGCCATGATCATGTTCTTCATAAAACAGACATGAAAATGAAAAGCATGGATAGCTTGATCCAATGCCCTGATAATAATAAAGTTTAGCAAAAGGCATCAAGTGTGTCTTAACATTTAAGCTAATTTTCTTGCCCACTGCTAACTTTTCACTAAACAAGTTAACTGTTAGAAGCAGCCATCTGGAGGGTGAACTCAGTTGCACTTCATTTAATAAATGTATATTGTTTTTGCAGTGGACACTATCAGCACCCGGAAAATACTCATTGTCAGCATTTGTTCATTAGGCTGATTTTCCTCACAAAGTGACAACTGAAGGTGAAACTTTTTTTGTGTTGAGTAGGCCATGAATGTTCTATGTAGTGATGAGCATTCTGTACAGTGCCTTTCATAGTTTAAAAATTAATGATCAGAATACAGTCCCTCCTGTATCTTTTCTCCCCATCGCTCAATGGGGATTAAATGTTTTTTTTTCTGGTGGATGAAGAAGGGAGGATAATTTGTGGGTCAATGGTTTGCACTGCAGAAAGTTAATGGAATTGAACTTTGCTGAGCAGATGTACCAAGTGTATTTAAAGACCAGGACTCTTCTGTATGAGAAAACGGCTGACCTGCAAAAATGTTAAGTGCTTTGCTGAGACTTCATTTGTCAAAGTCTATCCCACAATATTAAGGCTTAGCCAGCCAGCAGGATCAGGGCTGCGTAGGGCCAATAGCAGAGACAGCACCCAGGCCAGATCCAAACTGCCTCTGACCCTTTAGCCAACCTCCTGAACAGTCCAATCCTATCCGATATAAAAATCTTTTTTAAGTTTTCTAAGTTTAAATGTGCTCATTTTTCCCAAATCTATTGTATCTACTACTGAATACTCATGGTGGCTTTGAAAATAGCCTGCTTTGGATTTCTGACAGGTTTTCAGTTGAATCCTTTTTGATTTATTCCACTTTTTCATCAGACACATTAATGCCTGATATATTTTAATTTTTTAATCATATCCTGATTTTGCTACCCCCATGACAGATAAGCCTTTCCTCCAATTCACATACTGACTTTTCTGAGATACAATCGTGCTTTGTAATTTTTGGGACTGCCTCCTGAGAGTTCCTCTAAGCATTCCCAGGCATGCCCTCACTTCACGGCCCCAGTATGCAGTTTTAGTGGCAAAGATACTGTATGTGCTTTGCTTCACTATATAACTTTATTCGACTTTAAACCTGTGGCAGAAGCTGTTTCTCTCCTAATACTCAGGCATTTAGAGAACATTGTGTCTTTCTGTGTACTCATTATGAAAACAGTAATTTGTAAAGTTTGTATTTGCATTTACTTAATGAATTAGTAATAGCACTCTAAGCCTGCATTCAGTGAAAAGTGCTATACAAAGATAAACTGAATTAAATACTGTGACATTTAATAAACACTTGACTTAAGACAGGTAAATTTACTTTTATCACAACTAGGTATGATCAGATGTTGAAACATCTGATGCACAAACATTCTTGGCACTCGATTACACTGCTTGGCAAAAGCACATTAGTAACTACGCTTGGGTTCAAAATTACAAAAGAGAACGGACAAGGCAGCACATGGGATTAATTCTACTACAGCCAAAAAGGAGTCCAAAAGAAAACTGTCCAGATGTCTGACAGCTTTCAATTGTTACAGTTTTTCTTTTTCTTTCTTTTTTAAAGATGTCTCCTAAAAGCACTCTTTTACATATTGGCTGGCTCGCTTGCTTACCACTCAGATCTATCCTTGAACCCTGCATCTGATGATTGTGGATGTTTACTTTTTTGGGAGATGTTTTCTTGTTTTGCTTTCCTTTTTAATGTATAATTATTTCTCTGTCTGATCTGCATTTCTGTTTTTTTTTTAATCTAATATAAGGAGATGCATAACAAGGCACGGGCCAATAACAATTTTCTTGATTGGCAGTATCTCTACTTAAACATTTTCTGTGACATGAACATTAATTCAATTAGCAAATGCCAGTATCCCACATTAGAGCACGTTTGGGTGATTCGACTTGTAAGGACTTCAGCTTCCCTTCTGAGTGACTGGTAGACATTTTGTTAATATTTGTCTTTGGAATGTTTACAGAGAAGATTTGCTCACTTATTGTTTCTGAAGGGTTGCCCTTTGTCTACACCTGCAAACAGTGAGTCTTGGCTGTACTATTTAATTTTGTTTGCACTTTTATATTTTCTTGACTTATGATCTTCTACTGTGGTAATCCTGGCTCTTACAATATTAAGCCTGGTTTTCCTGCTTTTTAAAGAATAAAGAATGGTTTGCTGTTTTAATGTTAGGATCATTCTACTCTCATGTCTTTTGAATCATAATTATTCACCTCCTTAGTATGCAGCACAAATAACAAATCATTTCCATTGGTTTAAACAAAGACATTTGCCCAATGTCTGTAAACAAATTTAGTTGACACTGTCTTAATGTACAGGAAATGCTGTGTGGTAGGTTCTGGAGGGCACTAGGTATTGTATGGCATGGGTGACCAAAATAATCACAGGCCTTCACCACCCAGGAGGAAAGGGCTTGGACAAAACATAGCATAACAGTACCAACTGAAGAGGATAGTTTTATGTACTTCAAGAGTAACGCAACACCCTTGTCATTACATACTGGAATGGCTCCAACTATTAGGACGCTGTGAGCTGATGTCATCATTCATTGGGTCTTTAGCCCTTTCAGGGATGTGTCCTGAGTTCAAGACAGCATAGAGGGCTTGTACTGACATTAGGAAATCAGTAAGTATTCATACAATTTAAAACTAAAAATGAAAATAATCAGGGACACTGAAACAAAATGAAAAAAGAAAGGGAAAAAAATGAGAAGCCACAATTGTCTAAAACAAGGTTGGAGCTAGAATTTTGTGGTATGGACAAAAGTTAATTTCTGTACTGCATGCAAAAGAAAAAAAACAGCTGTGCAAGAAAATAATTTGGACATTTGGAGACATCTAAAGAAAAAAGAACTAGCAGGAGAAATGCTGAAGAAACAGGATGACGTTTGTACCAGGAAATCTAATAATCAAGACGTCTAAACCAAAACAACAACCTAGGGACAGTAAAATGCACAATATAAACTTTTCTAAAAGTTTTGAAGGTATCCACAAATCCGGAGACATAGGAAGTGCATAACCCTGACCCTCAAACACTTGACCTAGTGAGGTTATGCTATGCACACCCCAACTGACCCCACTCAACAATTCCACAGAAACAAGAAAGAGTCTCAAAACACAGTCACCCATACAAAACCAAAACAGCACCGCAGAAGAATGTTGCTTTTTAACATAATTAAAAACATTCTGAAATAAAAAATAAGTGTGACAACTGGACTTCTTGGTCTCTAAAACCACTAAAACAAGGTTTAAAACATTTTTGCAGACCAAGGATTGCTGTGGAATACTAAAAACAAAAGCTAGACCGTGACAATTGTATAGTTAAAAAAATAATTACATAAAGAAGTTTGACTGTTTTGGTAGATACCACTATAATGTCTATACTTTCAGACTGAATTATGTTTATTAATAATAAATGTATTAGTGATTAATAGTGCACATTTTATGTCTTTTTATCCATTGAAAACTGCAGCTTTTGTCTTATTCAAAACTCAAACTTTACTGACTTTAAACCAGCATACTATACATTTTAAAAACTGCTTAATCCAATGGAGAATAGCAGGGAGGCTGCAGCCAGCATTGACTCTTCATTCAGGTTGAACTGCATATCATCTTGGAAATATCTTTGAAGGTTTGAGCACTTGTTCCACACAATTCGTAAGGCCATAATAAGTTCATTATAAGTCCATATACACTATATTACATTTAATACGCTTTATGTCATCAACAAATTACATATCTTGTTTTTTTTGGATCCATATACAGTATAAGCATGTTTTGTGATAGAATATGTTTACACGTTTTCCACTAAATTTTAGCATACCAGTGAAACATTTTTTTTTCAAAATCCATAATGCTGGAAGAATTCTGTATGGTACACAGATTCTTCTGCTATGTTGCCCACTCCTAGTTGGATTACATTTCAATTAAAATAAATAAATAAATAAGGATTGGAGATAAAGATGGTCAAAACAGTTAATCACTTCTAGCACGGGAGCAGGCCAAAGAGTGCAAAACGAAATTGTCCAGGACACAAGAAAAACAAGCCTAATCTTAAAAACACTTGAAAAGTAATTGTGACATAGTGATTGGATGTTTAAAATAAGCGAAGAACCAGTTTAGAACCATTGGCTGAAATAATTGCTGTGATCAGGCAGCTACAAGGTTCAAATATTTAACCAATCCATCCTTTACTGAGAGTCATTATTCCAATTTAAGGTTGTGGCAGACCTATAAATATGCTTGAATGTCCCAAACCACATAACTCCCAAACAGTTGCAAAAATGCCCAATAGAGGGGAAAATCCAGTTTTAAAATCCTGGCTAGTATAATAGAGGGCAATACAGAATCTTTATAAATAAAAGATTTATTTTTAAAAAAGTGAAGCTCTGAAGAGCACAAGAGACACCACAGGGTATGCCTGCAAAGGCAAGGCAATCCAAGGTCGCAAACGCAAATCCGGCAAACAAAGTCATAAACACGGCATAGATCCAAAAATCCAGACATTCACAAAAAGCACAGAAAATTACAATTCAAGAAACTCATCATTCCCAAGCACATTTGAATGAACCAAAATGGACTGCCACAGCCCCTCGTGGTGATGGGTAGGTGGAGACTGCCTACATAACACAGCCCTAGATACATAGAAATAATCTAATACAAAAAACAAAAGAATAAAAAATGAACAAAAAAACATAAAACAAGGATTTGAACCCCAGTCCTTGGAAACCTGGTTGAAATATAACAGGACCAAGTCCATTGTAACAGCATTGAGCACAAAGGTGGGTCATCAGTTTATTTATCTATTATAGTCTCATTTAAAAATTTTAATTGGTTAACATTTACTATAGTTTGATGTATACTATGGCCTAAAGTGTGATCTATCAGATTCTGCGTATTCTTATTAGCTTGTTCATGTTTTTTAAGTTTTCCTATAGCATACGTCTTTGACAATTAATTTTGTTTGATATTTACATTGTTTGGTTTATTCATTGCTGGACATTCATGATTTACTTCTGTGTTGTTGTGCTGGCTGTCAGACACAACAGACAGACTTTTTGCTTTGTGAAAAGATCATGATACATGACATACTGTAGTAGCTGCCATCTTATTTAAGAACACTTTTGATAAGAACAAAACATATTTTTTGTAATTTCAGGTTCTAGTACTTTTCCTGTCTAGACTGTGAGTTTTGGTTTTGGTTTTGGCACTAATCCGGTTGGAAACATTGATAATTTTAATAGTTTCCTGTTTATCATTTTTGACTTTGCTTTTGCACTTCGTAACATCTTACACTCAAGCTGCTCCTCTACCACAAGCGCTTCCATCCTTTATGCTCAGATACATTTGCTAGTTAAACTGAACCAAAATAATGCAACCATCCATTTATCCACTTTTCTTATCAGCTTATAGAAACCCAGTGCCTATGAACTAGAATATTATTATTTATTTGGGATTATTATTAATTAGGATAGTCAAACATTTTAGGAATACGTAATGGACAAATTCAATTTTAAATGGCTAAAATCTGAATTAAAGATATAGCAAAACAGGATGGACACATTGAGGAATGATGGCATTATCTGTGTATTCTGTTGGAGTTTTAGAATAATTTGGGGTGCACCAATAGACACTGCATGTTTGAAGTCTAGCTTACTAAGTGCAAGACATTAATTGTGAGCATCCATGTTCTACAATTGAATATTTATAAGTTACAGATTAACATTATTTTGGTGGATTTAATGACATTAAAAAATTATTTTTCTTTTCTATAAAAATTCAATCAGAAACAGTTCAATGGGGCAGCACGGTTTGAATGTGAAGACCTGTCATTGTTTGTGTGTATATTATCCCTGTTGTATCCATGGATTCTCTTCCAATGTCACAAGAGGCATGCTTTGTTAGGTTGATGGGCAATTCTAAAATGGACCTGTGTGAGTGTCGGTGTGTGTATGGCTAGGTCCTACAATGGACTTTTGCTCTATCCGGGGCTCTTAAATCCCTGCGTAACAATGTTTTCAGATGGTTATGTTATACTACTTATAATGGTTGTGTTTAGTTTCCAACAAATCCACCTGGTGGTCATTTGGACAATGCAGGAAAGGAATCTTCTGCAGGCTGTGTCAGCTTTAAGGACCCCTAGTGATAATGCAAATGTAGGGTACATCCAGTATAGATAGATAGATAGATAGATAGATATGAAAGGCACTATATGATAGATAGATAGATAGATAGATAGATATGAAAGGCACTATATGATAGATA
>JANRMT010062838.1:8650840-8691649 GCA_026402145.1 Polypterus bichir lapradei | reverse complement strand
GATAGATAGATAGATAGATAGATATGAAAGGCACTATATGATAGATAGATAGATATGAAAGGCACTATATGATAGATAGATAGATAGATACTTTTATTAATCCCAAGGGGAAATTCACATAATCGGTATGCAGTTACTATCTCAATATCAAAAGTTTCAACTCATGACTGGGTTATTAGGACAGTGCAGTTAGTGACATATAATGAGATGATTCATTGTGCATGCTTTGGCAGCTGTGGCACTTTTTCTTTTAATCTGCTTTTGACTTGTTAATCTTCAATTTTCAACAGTTCCAAGTTTTATAAAAGCCTAGCGTAGAAAAAAATATTCATATATAGAGCTCTTCAATGATGACAGGCTTAGATCAATTGCAGAGACTTATAAATACGAACCATACAATGTTTACATACACAAACATACATATTTAAGTGAATTTAATTATGATAAAATCTTGAGCTAACATGGAGTAGAAGTCCTAATAACAAACGTCACAGTTACTTAACCCAGATTTGGATTAAGCAAATGGCTTTAGAGTGCTATTTTATGTTTAAAGGAAGACAGTAAGGATGCCTACAGAATAAGACAGAAACTGTATCTACTGAACATTATTGTTTTTGTCATTGTTTATGACTCTTTTGGGATGTCCCTTGCTATACTGAATGTACCAATGCTAGCAGTAAAGCTTGTAAATACATGGTGTTATTTCTCTGGTGATTGATTGCACCATGTTTCTGTTAATGTCATTTAATTCCAGTGTAGTTAACATTCCAGTGTTTCTTTTTGAAATCAGGCACAAATGTGAAACCTATAATATTGAATTCTGGAGTAATGAGGTTTGAAAATAGATGGATGATGAATGGATGGATGGATGGAAGACTGTTACAAAATGAAATTTTCATTTGTCTTTTATTGCTACTCTTTTAAATAATTAATGCTATTAAATGGCAGTGTGGTGTTAGAGAAATCATGGCTTTGGTTCTGCTCATTGCCCTTCATCATTAAATGCAAAATGTCTTCCCCAATTGGCATAGTCAGCTATATGCTGTTTAAGCTTATAGTATGTCTGGTCTGCAGGCTTACATTTAGAAGATTCACATTTTAAAAAGTCTTTGCCATTCTGATATTTTTGTGATTTGGTTGTCCCAGGCAATTGATATGTAATGTCAGAGTTAGTACATGCCATAGTCCTCAAAAAAATAACAAGACATGGATATTACTTTCAGTCTGGATTTCTGACAATGACAGTAGGATCATGGCTCTTCTAGTTTTATTGTATGCACCAGGACATCTAGTCTTGCAGCGTCACAATGGGTGGATAAACTTGTACAAAGATATGCTGCATATTGGTCAAAAATGAAATGGAAGCTGAAAAGAGATGGTTACTCTGTGAGTTTACATTTGCATTACTTCATATTAACAAGTTGTGATGAGCTGGAATCAATCCCAGCAACATCAGATGTAAAGATGGAACCAACCATAGACGGAATGCTAAACCAATCATGCATGCCAGGGCAATTTATAGTGGCCAATTAACAGAACTTGCACATCTTTGATATGTAGGAAGGAACCAAAGAAAAGCCACATGGCATGCAAACTACACAAAGTGATTAGGTTGGCACCCTTGGAGCTGAAACTGCGTCTTGGTCAGCTCCATAAAGCTTTGACACCAGTCCTAGCAAACAGCGGAAACCATAACAGTTATACATTATAAACTTTGCCACAATTACTAATATTCAGAATGTGGTAGCTGTTGCTTCAAGTACCAAATGGAAAGGTTGATTGAAGGTAATGTCTTCTACTTGCAGAGAATGACAAGGAAACCTCAGAAAAACATTTCAGACTTCTTCCGGAGTAGAAACTGAGTGCTTCGCCAAAAATAATCCATATTTCATCTTCATTGGGCTCTTCATTTGCTCTACATGTCTCTGAAGCAACCAACAGACAGCTTAATTAGTAAATACTTAATGTTGGGCAAATAAAAACTCAAGTACAGGACAAGGAAAAAAGAGTCAGACAAATGAAGCGTGAGGAAGTGAGAATGAGCAATTTCAGAAACTACACACCCAGAAAGAAATTCAAACTGAACAATTTTAGATTCTGCCTAGCAGGCTCCAGTGAGTGCTACAGAAGCCCAAAGTGAAAAGAGGTGAGTTTGGTTCACAGCATGGCACCATGACAGCAAAGGCTAATCTGCTTTAGGTCACGAGCCATTCGGTGCAGTTGCCAGTATTTTTACAAAAAAAAGCCTTCTGAGAATTTTCTAAAATTTAGCAGGTTTTGAGCGTGATCAGCCAACCTTCAAAACCTCCATCTCAAAGACATTTATGAAGATACTGTAGGTTCTCCTTTGTTTAATTTTCTTTACATTTCAAATTAAATATACTTATGAAGGCTGCTTTTATTTTTAGGTTTTGATATTTTTTTATTATGTGGAGAGGCAGAGATATTAAAAATGATTTGGTATGGTGGTTATGAGAACCCAATTGCTTTCATTGTTTTATTTCTCCTCAGTTGAGAGCCTTTTAGTTGTTGCAATTACTTCTTTATACATTGTATTCATAATATTCACTTTGATGAGCTGCTGTTTTCGACATTGTTGTACTCTCTTAATGATAACCTACTACTTCCTTTCTGGATTAATCTCTAAGTCCCATTTCTTGGCGGACTTATTTGTTCTCATTGGCCCATCTGCTTTGGTTTCTCTTATAATCTTACACTACCAGGAGAAAAGCACAAAGGGGACTTCTTGAACCGTATTCATTGTGTTCAATGCTCATCCATCACTTCTTTTTAAAATCATGTTTATTTGTTGTAGATAAACAGCTCAGAACTGAAACCTCACTACAACATACTTGAGAAAGGAAGACGCTCACCATAACATGAATACACTGCAAGAAATCCTCAAGGGTTCAGTTATTAGTCTAATAGCCAAAAGACTTCCTCTGCTTCAGAGAAAAGTGTTATATTGCTGTTTCTACAGAACATTAGAACACATGTAGTTGTTACGTTGGTAATGAAGTAGATGATAGCTCAGCATAAGCACATAAATGATGATAATAACAGTAAACTGGAACATTAAAGTGGGGTGAACAGTTTAAAAAGAAAAATAACCGTAGCTGGTTCATTTGATCCAAATGAGTTTGAGCGCTTTATGGTCTCCTTTCCACTCCTCTCAATTGTCAAGCTTAAGTTCTTTTAAATAACCCTGTTTAAAGATTACATTATTTTTAATCAGTTTTCAATTATCAATTCATTTGTCTATGATAAAGACATTTTTGGGATAATCCTTGACTTGCAGACTGGAAACACCAAGTGTATTGTAATTTAAACTATCAGCATTTCTTAATAGAAGCAATTACTTAATATTGTCAAGGTCAGCATTATCTGTTGAAGAGGAACTTTGCTAAATAAGATTTGTTTTGCAAGTAAGTAACTTTTGCTAAATTTTAATTATGTCATAAACAACAGTGGGCATTAAATATGGAGCGAGGACATGTACAGTACCCAACTAGTAAAATGTACAAATGCTATGATACTTGGCAATGGGTCAGGACACCCAAATCAGCACAAGTGCCCTCCTTGCACTGAATCTCAACTGCTTTATTAGGTTTCTACTTTAAAATGATTTATGTTCATCTTGCCTATTAAACCTAAAAGATGTCATCTGATTATTCTGCAAAATGTTTCTGAATAGCAAGAATTATTTTGTATGGCTTTATACAGGAAGAGAGGTACAACTGTAGTGTAAAGTACAACACTGTCATTGGATGCACGTGCAGGATGTTCATGTTGGGAAATCAGTAGAAGAAGAGGCAGAGGTGAGGTCTGGCATAGGCTAGAGGGTAAAAAAGGCAGGTGCAGTCTAGAGTATGGGCAAGGCGCTATATAAATAAAATGCATTATTATTATTATTGTTATAATTATAGAATAGTTATCAAAAACTAAGCACAAGAGCAAGAACTGGGGACAGAAAGGTGTTCAAGCAAACAATAACTGTAAGAAATCAAAACTAAAGACACAAAACAAAGCCCAATGTCAAAAGAAACCAATGCCAAAAGAAACCATAAATGGACCAAGTTCAATGGTGGGAAATACACTGTGGAAAGGTGGTAGTTTTGTTTAACATGATAACAGTGACAAAATAAATGGAACAAGAACAAAAACAATCATGGCACAAACAATAATTTTACACTTAGCTTGTATTAAAGCAATGTTCACTGAGCAATTGATGTTAGGCTCTGTCAGCAAACCCCTAATTGAAATACATCAGAAAGCAATGTAGCTGCTGCTGTGACAACTATTTTCATTTAGCTCATATGGGGTCTGTTCATGGATTTTCTGCACTTTATATTTTTTAAAATATGTAGAGTTCAATTCTATTACTTTTATTCTTTGATTACAATGACTTATTTTATCATCTAATTTTATTTATTTGTGCAATTGCTGGGCAGTCTTGTGGCCTATGAACCCCTGCAGATTTTATTTTTTTCTTCAGCTGTCCGGAGCTTTTTTTTTGTTTTTTCTGTCCTCCCTGGCCATCAGACCTTACTTTTATTCTATGTTAATTCATGTTCCCTAATTTTAATTCTTATTTATTTTGTCATTTTCTCTTTCTTCATCATGTAAAGCACTTTGAGCTACATTATTTGTATGAAAATGTGCTATAGAAATATATGTTGTTGTTGTTGTTGTCAGTGATTTCATCAAGTTTTTCACTATAAATATGGTGGCAATCTCACAATCCACCATTCCTTAGTGGATAAACCTCTATCTGTGTGAACAAAATTTTAGTTTAAGTTAGCTTCAGAATTACTACTAGGTTTGTGGTAAAGTGCATCAAGGGATCCATGGCAGTGTGAGGTTTTTAGAAATAAAAACAGTGCATCTCAGGCTCTGTGGGTGTGCATGGCTGTGTGCGCTGTGCACCTGTGGGGTGTTTGGTGTGGAGGCTAGCTGATTACTTGTCAGCTCATTTGTCCCACTCCAGCACTCCGTGGGTCATGATTTGAGCACGGCACCCACAATAATATAAAAAGAGCCTGGGGAAAAAATGAAGTGGAGAGAATGAAAGGAGGGAAACAATCCAAGAAATAGGGAGAACAAAAGATAAAACAGCAGAATCGAAGTTGGAGAAGTAATCCCACAGTGGAGATGCATGAGAGGCACTCCAGGGGTGGACCAGATTGCTATTGCTGTGCTGAGGAGGGCAGGAGCAATCAGGGCTCCTAGGGATCCTGCAGTAATACATAAGATGGAGCTGGGGGATGAAGACCAGTTCAGCAGCCGAGGATAACCACTTGAACCAGGGTCTCGGCCCTGCTAAGCATACCCAAAGATGGGTGAGCAGGGCAAGACGAGAGTGAGAAACAAAGATCACGGCAAAGCAAAGTTTTAAAAGTGATTCTGACTTTTACTTTTAACCTTGGGTTTCATGGATTATTTATTGATTATTAGCAAATGATTTTAACATTCTCACTTGAACACTGTTTTATGGATTATTTGTTTCTTTATCTGAATGAAACACCACACTATATTTGATTTGGAAATGAAATTATTTAAAAAAAGCACATTGCACCTACTCTTGTTGTTGTGAGTCCTTATTCACCTTTGTCCATCTCAGTCTATGGGTATCACTGATCCAGGTTCAAGGAGGTAATCCCAGCTGTGGGCAACACAAGTTGCGTATTGTATTTCAAATTTTGGCATTGTTAAAAGACTATTCCTCTTAGTTCTGACCTTAAAGTCATTGTCAAACTGATTTTCATGATTTTCCTGGTAACAACCCTGCTACCTCCAGAGCACTATTGTGGTCTTTCTCTAGATCTTAGAATAATCCTTGGGTGTGTATGTACCATTGACAAGGCCTTCTTTCTCTTGCTTTCACTGTTCCAACTTTTATCTTTGCAAGGTGCTGTCTGAATTTGCAGCAGTTTGGAGGGTGGAAAGTAACAGAGGGCAGCAAATCAGAAGTCAGTTTAATGATTGTGGAGCTCCAGTGTGTCTGAGGGTCAGAGGATGTAGGGTTTCAAACACCACAGGAGCATCACCCCCTTTAGCAAGAGATCTCTGGGAACAAAAGAAATTCTCAACGTTTTTCCTTACAGAGCCCAAGAAATACTTTTCTCACAGACTGATAAAGCATAATAGTCAAAACCAGAAAACAATCCATGTATCATAAAAAGGAAAAGCAAGAAATGCAGCATTACAATAGTAAGTAGAAATAAAATATATAATGTAGATTAAAGAATAAAATTTCATAAGCAGATGACTCACTGAATAATAATTGATCTTTACTGGGCCTGTATACTTTAATATTAAGATTTTCTTGAAAGTGCCTTTTTGCTTCCTCTAACACTAAAGAGACAGACAGAGAGAGAAAAAGGGAGAGTCATGGACAAATTAAGGAGATCCATTATTGAGATGTCAAAAGTTGTGCTCCACCATTATATAAACAGTAAGTAAGTAAGAGAATGCAACATTCAGATGTGACAACCACTAACAGTATAGCTGCAGTGGTGACAAAACTACAACAAAAAATTAAATGGCATTGCAAGTGTAACGATAAGGAACATCATAAGAGGCAGAAAAATAAATCCAAGGATAGCAGAACTGAACATAAATGAAGTCCCATATAGAAAACAAACCGGTACAATCACTGTGCCCTACTATTTAGTGTAATAATATTTATCTGTAAGAGCCTGAATCTGGGGTCAATTGTTGACAGTAAGATAAGATTATTTTTCAGTACATGGCCTTCCTTCAATTAAAATATATTATTTCTCTGTTCTTTTCTTATCTACTAAATGCAGCTCATGTTTACAGACAGCTTCTGCTTATTCTAGTAAAATGGTCAAAGGCAAGATACCGGTTCTGGGCAGAAATTTAAGTTGTCATGGAAGTGATACAAGCCTACACCAACAGGTCTATGCATCCCAACAGTTTGCCGGTGCAAATCATTGTAAAAGCTTGTCAGAAGACTATGAGACATGGCAAACCCACACACCCGGCAAGTGAACCAGGGTTACTGAGTGTTAGAGTAATTTTTTCTCAGTACTAATAGATTTTATTTAGAGTTAAATGACTAGAATGTTTTTTTTGTGAATTGTTACACTTATTTAGCTTAGTAATAAACTATGGGATCCAACATGGTAACTACATTGCAATGCACTGCATATACCCTTGGTGCATTTAATTTCGGCATAGCTTCATCATATCATAATTAAAAACATCTCAAATAAATGATCAATTGCTTTTCAGCATGGCATGCAATTTCCATATCAGTTTAAACTGTGTCCACAGATTGCATTTCGTAACTAAATGTAAAGCAAACATACTGCATTGCACATAGTGGTTGCTCCAATTTTATTGCATTGTGGCTGAAGAACATGTACTACTCATGTGTGATGTGTTGACTTTGTGTATTTGCTTTACTTACTATGAAACCAGAGCCCTTGCTAATGATGTTTCACACATTCTGAAATTTCAGCTTTAATGTCAAAATTTATGGAACTGATAAAATATGTTATACTGGATGTGTGTGGTGTTCTTATGTGATTCAAATATATAAGATGGTGGTGCAGTAATCCTGATGTCCACATTTATGGATACATTTCAAATCAAGCTACTGTTTTAATCAGCAATTTAAATAAGGAAAAGGACCTTTGGGTTGCTACAGTATTTAGCTGTTGTTTTGATTCAGATTTTTGCCTCTTAGTTTTTTAACTGATGCCAGAGGGGTATATTTTCCAGTTGAACTTCAGCCTGTTTTTCATCCATCTTCTGTTTTATCCTTTACTTCAATTTGATTTCCTAAACTAATTTTCCTTTTTTTACAGGCTGTGCACTCACGACAATGGCTTGGTTACATGGTCATGGTGGCAACCTGCACTTTGTTCTAAATAAAGAATAGGCTAATCAACGAAAGACAACTTGTTTCCCAAGCAATTTCATTCTGTGTTAGATGTTTTAGCTTGTTTCCTGATTACAAGTTTGAACTGGTTGCTTGTCTACTCAGAATACAGAACCTCTGTACGACTGACTACTCTGTAAGTTACATGACAGGCAACAGCTGGGTTACATAATAATATTGTGTGGATTAACCCACCGCATACTGTTTTACAGCTCAGGGCCTCAGCCAGTAGGGATGCAATCTGCTTATCAAGTAATGAGTAAACAAAAGATTAATTTATGAGAGGCCTTCTTTGATTTCAGTCTTTAGAACCCAAAAAACAAAGAGTACCACACAATTTTTGAAGTGTTTTTTTTTTTTTATTTTGTTATGAAATCAGAGTTTGTTAGGACAAGTGGTGGTTGATGATAGTATTACTGAATAGTACATCAGCCTTATATAAATGTATACAGAACAAAGATGACCACTGTGTTTTGGATCAGTAAAACTATTTTCAATGCAATAGGTCTTTCTGTCAGTTGATAAGAGTCTGATTTGGCTTCAACTGCTTCTTCTTATTAAGTAAACCAAATGAATGTGAATGTTTTTGTTCTGCGTAATAAACTTTGCTCTGTTGAGGCTGTGTCTCTGAATAGTAGCAGACACAATTTAAAAGGGTGTTAATGTAAGATTCGCACATCACGGGAGGCCAGTATTTCCCATAGTTCCCAAAACACATGAAATCAGCAGAATCCTTTCAGTGATTTCTGAAAACTCACGGAGATGAATAAGCATTTTTGAGGATGAATACCTTTATACTTACATATGCGTATCATCTGATGTCATTGTAGTTCTGAAGAATAGCTTTGCATCTTCATTTGGTTGAAAGAGCATCAGAGAATGTTAATCCAATAGAAGTTAATTTAATCTAATCTGCCTTTGTCCACTATGTGCCACAGTTGCATATGAAACAAAGACATCAGGCTACAACATATAATTCATGCAATCATTAACTTTCCAAAGCCACTTTTTCAAACAGAGGGTCAGAGAAGGATGAAGTTTATCTCATAAAGCTATCCTGCATCTGTCCACCTTGAGTAACTGAGAGCAACCCAAACTGGAAACGGTATCTTCCAATACAGTAAAGATCCACCAGCTGTGTCAATCTTTATAGTCCTTTCATCCTTTGTGACACAAGTTATTACACCTTTACACCATTTTATCATAAACCTTACAAGGCTTTCTTTGGTGAAATACTTCTGGATTCTGAGAAATCCAGTTTCCTTAAATCCCTCCCCAAGTGCTTTGTTTGAGAAAATGTTTCCTCACAGAATGCAAATTAACATTTCTTCAACAATGTGAACTATGAAATAAGTGTGACAATTGTCACTTTAAGAATGGTTGTTGTTTTTTTAAAATGAGTTGCTTGCAGATCTCTTTGTTTTATGCAGGTGAAGTGAAATCACTATCTTTGCTTACGTTATAAAGTCGTCCTCCCCCCCCCCCAGTAAAAGGCAATGGTGATAGTGCTGTGTTACACTTCTGCTGACAGCCATCCCGACTATGGCATCTGTCACACCAGTTCTCTTTGACTGAGCAGGATGAATATGAAAATTGCTAAGCAACACTGGGCCCATCCCCTGAAACATCATCTAATATATAGACATGGAGTGCACCCAGACAGAAAGCTACATCAATGCAGAATAGATGACTTCCACTGGGACTTACTAAGATATTACTGTGACACATAATAACATTTCTCCCTCTAGCTGTTTGCAGGTTAGAAATCCCAACTGAATATGTAGTTATAAAGGGAAAAAAACAGAGTACTGTTAGTGAACTAAAACCTGTCAGATATTATAAGCCTCAAGGGACAGAGCTGTAATAACATGATAAAGCATCTGCTTCATGCCTTTTGAAGGAGTGTTTTCACGAATGACTTTTAAAAACTTCAGAGGCATATGTGGCCATGCATTATTGCCATTATTTTTTAGTCAAATGCTCAATATATAACAGCATCTGATGAGAATGTGCAAGTAATACTGGTGTGCATGTTAAATTGAAGTACTGTACTGAACATGTGGTTAATTTGTTGGAGCACCCACTGTATGCTGACCTCTAGAGGTGGACATTTACTACAGACAAGTATTTATTATTGCCTTACATAAGATATCTGCAAGCTAGCTTAATTTCTCTGAGCTTTCTGTTACAACATGGGACAAAGTATAAGTGCCCATAGTGCAGACTAGGGAAGAGACTGGACTTTAGGCAGTGGTAGTATTTACTTGATTGCAGTGCAGAAAAGAGTCTGTTGTTGAGGTGGTTGGTGTCATGAATAATTTTCTTTGCCCAGATCTGAAATCACTTGGTGTAGATATCCTGGACATTAGGCCATGCACTCTCTGCAGAGCCTTGAGGTTCTACTGTGTGCTGTTTCCAAACCAGGCAGTAATACTTCCTGTCAAAATACTGTCGATGATGGATGTGTACAAGTTCTTTAGTATCTGGGAGGGCAGTCTGACATCCCTGAGACATTGTCGTGCCTACTTCACCAAGGATTTGATGTAATTGGACCACATCAGTTCCCCTGTGATGTGCACAATGGGAGAAAACCTGTGGTGAGTGTGAGGGATGATAAGGTGCAACTACCCACTTGAGCTACCTAGGGTTTGTGTGTCAGGAAGTTAAATATCCAGCTGCACAATGAAGTATTCAGGTACAGGTCCCTGAGCTTGGTGATGAAGAAAAAGCTGAGCGAAGGAGAGGAAGCTTACAAAGCTAAAATTGAAAACAAACTCACTCAGAACAACATGAAAGATGTCTAGAATGGACTGTGGACTCAAACAATCCAGGGCCCAGGTGCTAGAAGGGGATATGAACAAAGCTAAAAAAGTTTTTCCTTCCTATTGCCACATTCGTCCAACGAACAGTCCCCCACACAATCCCTACTACATCAACAGCTCCTACCACTTCAAATGGGATGGCCATCTCTGCCCATCAGTATGGGGCTGTTCATAACTGAAGACCAAGTGAGGAAGCAACTGAAGAAGCTACACAGGAAAGGCCACAGGACCAGATGCAGTCAGTCCTCAAGCTGTCAAGGTATCCTTTGTTATATTTTTAATCTGTCCCTAAGGCTCCGGAAAGCCCAGAAAGTCCTGATGCTTAGGAAAACATCCTGCCTTGATTCTAGTTCCAAAGAAAGCAGGGGCCTCTTCACCTAACCACAAAGAACAGTACTATCTCATTTTCTCTTAACTCTGTACACCTTAGACTATAAATACAACACCAGGGCATGTCACTTGCAGATATTTTCAAATGTTTCTGTACTTACATGATGTATCAATATGGGAGATGAGATAAGAGCATAGGAGTCAAATGGAAAACCCAGCCACAGAGGATGCACAAACCAATGTGAGAGAGTATGAATTTTGAATGCTGGTAGTATGACTGGTAAAGGGAGAGAGTTAGCTGATATGATGGAAAGAAGGAAGGTTGATATATTGTGCATACAGGAGACCGGATGGAAGGGGAGTAAGGCCAGGTTTATTGGTGGTGGGTTCAAATTGTTCTACCATGGTGTGGATGGGAGGAAAAGTGGGGTAGGGGTTATCCTAAAGGAATAGTATGTCAAGAGTGTTTTGGAGGTGAAAAGTGTGTCAGACAGAGTGATAATTATGAAGCTGGAAATTAAAAGTGTGATGATGAATGTTGTTAGTGCATATGCCAAACAAATTGGGTGTGCAATGGATGAGAAAGAAGATTTCTGGAGTGAGTTGGATGAAGTGGTGGAGAGTTTACCCAAGGGAGAAAGAGTGGTGATTGGAACAGATTCCAATGGACATGTTGGTGAAGGGAACAGAGGAGACGAGGAGGTGATGGTTTGGTATGGTGTTAAGCTGAGGAATGTAGAAGGTCAGATGGCAGTGGATTTTGTGAAAAGGATGGGCATGGCGGTGGTGAGTATGTATTTTAAGAAGAGTGAGGAACATAGGGTGACATACAGGAGTGGAGGAAGATGCACACAGGTAGATTATATCTCATGCAGGAGTGTCAGTCTAAAGGAGATTAGAAACTGAAAGTAGTGGCAAGGGAAAGCATAGTTAGGCAACAAAGGATGATGGTATGTAAAATGATGTTAGATATCAAGAAGAGGAGGAGAGTGACGACAGAGTCAATGATCAAATGGTGAAAGTAAAAAAAAGGAAGAATGAAAGGTTGAGTTCAGGGATGAGGTAAGACAGGCACTGGGTAGCAGTGAAGAATTACCAGATAGCTAGGCAACTAGAGCAGAAATAGTAAGGGTGATAGCTAGAAGGGTGCTTGGTGTGACATCTGGACAGGAGGATAAGGAAACCTGGTGGTGGAAAGGGGAAGTTTAGGAGAGTATACAGAGGAAGAGGTTGTTGATGAAGAAGTTGGAAAGATGCAGAAAGCAGGCAGGAGTACAAGGAGATAAAGTGTAAGGTGAACAGAGAGGTAGGAAGGGTAAAGTAAATGTGTACGATGAGCTATATGAGAGGTTAGATACTAAGGAAAGAGAAAAGGACCTGCACAGATTGCCTTGACAGAGGGATTGCTGGGAAAGATGTGCATCATGTTAGCATGATAAAGGATAACAATGGAAATGTATTCACAAGCAAGGAGAGTGTGTTGAGCAGATCGAAAGAGTACTTTGAGGGGCTGATGAATGAAGAGAAAGAGAGAGAAGGTTGGATGATGTAGAGATAGTGAATCAGGAAGTGCAACGGATTAGCAAGGAGGACATAAGCACAGCTATGAAGAGGATGAAGAATGGAAAGGCTGTTGGTCTAGATGGCATACCTGTGGAAGCATGGTGGTGTTTAGGAGCGATGGCAGTGGTGTTTTTAACCAGATTGTTTAATGCAGTCTTGGAAAATGAGGGGATGCCCGAGGACTAGAGGAGTGCCTGGTACCGTTTTTTTAAAAATAAGAGAGATGTGCAGAACTGTAGTAACTACAGTGGGATAAAATTGATGAGCCACAGCATGCCGTTATGGGAAAGAGTGGTGGAAGCTCAGTTAAAAAGAGAGGTGATGATTAGTGAGAAGCAGTATGGTTTCATGCCAGGAAAGAGCACTACAGATGCGATGTTTGCTCTGAAGGTGTTGAAGGAGAAGTAAAGAGAAGGCCAGAAGGAGTTACATTGTGTCTTTGTGGACTTAGAGAAAGCATATGACATGGTGCCTAGAGGGGAGTTGTGGTACTATATGAAGAAATCATTAGTGGCAGAAAAATATTTAAGAGTGTTACAGGATATGTACAACAGAATCTTGACAGTGGTGAGGTCTGTGGTAGGAGTGACGGATGCATTCAAGGTAGAGGTGGGATTACATCAGAAATCAGCTTTGAGCCCTTTCTTACTTGCAATGGTGATGGACAGGTTGACAGATGAAATTAGACAGGAGTCCCCATGGACTATGATGTAGCGAGAGTAGGGAGCTGTATTCGGAGAGCCTGGAGTGGTGGAGATATGCTCTAGAGAGGAGAGGAATGAAGAACAGTAGGAACCAGACAAAATACATGTGTGTGAGTGAGAGGGAGGTCAGAGGAATGGTGTGACTGCAGAGAGTAGAGTTCGTCAAAGGTGGAGGAGTTTAAACACTTGGGATCAACAGTACAGAGTATCGGGGAGCGTGGAAGAGAGGCAGGGTGGAATAGATGGAGAGGAGTGTCAAGAATGATTTGTGACAGACAGGAATCTCAGCAAGAATGAAAGGGAAGGTCTACAAGATGGTAGTAAGACCAGCTATGTTATATGGGTTGGAGACGGTGGCACTGAGCAGAAAACAGGAGACAGAGCTGGAGGTGGCAGAGTTAAAGATGTTAAGATTTGCACTGAGTGTGACGAGGATGGACAGGATTAGAAATGAGGACATTAGAGGGTAGGCTCAGCGTGAATGGTTGGGAGATAAAGTCAGAGAAGTGAGATTGCATTGATTTGGACGTGCAGAAGAGAGATGCTGGATATATTGGGAGAAGGATGTTAAGGATGGAGCTGCCATGTCAGAGGAAAACTGGAAGGCCTAAGATGAGGTTTATGGATGTGGTGAGAGAGGATATGCAGGTGATAGGTGTGACAGAGCAAGATGCAGAGGACAGGAAGATATGGAAAAAGATGATCCGCTGCAGTGACCTCTAATGGGAGTAGCCAAAAGAAGAAGATAGGAGTCAGGTGGAGAAAACTGTTTCTTGGTGCAGAAGGAATTATGTGCAATTAAACATCAGCAAAATTAAGGAAAAGTTTATTGACTTTTGCTGCACCAAAGAGCCTCTATACCTGGTCACTATCAGGGAGTGGATGTAGAGGTAGTGCACTCCGACAGTTACTTGGGGGTCCACATCAAAGACGGGTTGGACTGGTCTTGTAACACAGACAAACTATATAAGGGTAGAGCAGACTCTATTTCCATAGGAAACTGTGTTCCTTTAATGAGGGTAATGACACCCCTCACATCTACAACTCTGTGATGGCCAGTGTGATTTTTCTACATTGTGGTATTCTGAACTGGTAACATCACTTCAAGGGAGGTCCACCGAATTATAAAAACTTATTAAAAGGGTATGCTCAGTTCTGGAACACACTCTGGACTCCCTGAAGATAGTATTGTAGGAGAGAATGAAAACAAAACTGAGTTCCATTATGAATAATGTTGCAAATCCTCTCCCTGACACACTAACACTGAGGACTTTCAGCCAACAAAATATTCAGCAGATGTGTGTCTATCTATCTATCTGGCTTACATCGCTTTGTAAGTTTGTAATTTCTCCCTGTGTGGGGATAAAACATGTTATACATATTGTCCAGATGTGACACAGGATAATTTGCTATTGTGTTGAGAAAGGTTTATGACTGCTGACCAAAAGCAGTCATAATATAATATAAATAAACTAAGGTAAGAAATGACTGGCTTGCTCTTTTGATTTATGATGTTTGGAAATAGAAAAGACCAAGGCTTTTCCAAAAAGACAGGGTTAACAAAAATGATGCATATAGCCTAGTCATGTCCTGATCCACCTGTGGTAAGAAACAATGCCTGCTGTAGCTCTCCTGTCCCACATCTAGTTGCCAGATGCCAGCCATTTTGCTATTCCAAAGACTTATTACTCAACCTCACCGATTTACATGCGTTGCTCCTATTCTCTCAATATTTATCCTTGGGAAGCTCCCTCTGTGTTGTGTTTTGTCTTTTAATGAGAACTAGGTGTTCCTGTATTCGCTAATGTTAATCTTCTGCAATGATCTGATTGAACTGATTCATTATCTTGTGCCATATATCTGCACCTATGTTTAATCAGATCACTTTATTTGGGTAGACTCTTCAAAGTTTTTCTCTATTTGTAATTTATTATGTTTTGTCTTTTATCTTTTTAATTTAAATTTCTTAGATTTTCTGTGAAGCTCTTAATATTGTCATCCGCCTTATAAAATAAAGAGTGACTGATATCTTATTAGGGTGGCGCAGTGGTAGCGCTGCTGCCTCGCAGTTAGGAGACCTGCGTTCGCTTCCCGGGTCCTCCCTGCGTGGAGTTTGCATGTTCTCCCCGTGTCAGTGTGGGTTTCCTCCGGTTTCTTTCCACAGTCCATAGACATGCAGGTTAGGTGCATTGGCGATTCTAAATTGTCCCTAGTGTGTGATTCGGTGTGTGCATGTGCCCTGTGGTGGGCTGGCACCCTGCCCAGGGTTTGTTCCTGCCTTGTGCCCTGTATTGGCTCCAGCAGACCCCTGTGACCCTGTGTTAGGATATAGCAGGTTGAATAATGACTGACTGACTGATATCTTATTCATAATCTTTACAAGACCAACATCACTGAAGACGCAACAAAAGTGTATCTTGGAGGGTGCAGTGGCTTCAGGCTTTTTAGTTTATGCCCTCTATTAATTGTAAGAGTTCTTACCATTAATGAACATGTCATTTAATTAGGTGGCCTGTTCCTGTCCTTTTTCCTGTATCAAGCATTGCTACCAGTCACTTAAGACTGCAATAAGCATCTTTTTTAAATTCCATACAGAAATACTGCACTTCTAGTAATTTCTGAGATTGCAGAAAGAGTGCTGAGTGAAGCATCTAATTAAGTGACAGGATCCATTAAAAGATAGAATTGGCTTCTAATTAAGAAACTGGTTGAAATGAAATCTAAAGCCTCTGTGGCAGTCTGTGGTCAAAGTTTGAGATTCTTGTAATTGAATCTCTGGCAAATAGCATACAATTAAGGAATTCTCACATCTGTCAAATATTTTGGGGGGAATATTCCCATCCAAGCCAGTAAGAAGAAGTCACATCATTCACTGCTTTGTTATAAATTGTAAAATAAATTATGTTTATAGCCTGTTATCCTAAAATACTTGTCTTAGAAATTAGCTTTCCTTATTTGATTGATTGATAGATGAAGAATTTATCCTACAGTAACCTCCTTGTGTTTAGTAAGACTCTACTGTCAGGAAATTATGTGAAACACCCCTAAATGTATTCTGACAGACACAGTCAAAATTTATTAGGTGCCATTTAGGCAAATTTTGTACAGCTCCTGTTTCTTGTAAAGGCTTTTAATAGCTGCCTCAGAGTATGACCAAGAATGTGCATAATGAACAGCAGGCCTTTACTGTGGTGTCCTCACAGAGGTATCAACATGCTGTTCAATGAGTTTAGTGCTCACACAGCAATTGTAAAACAGCCTACTGCCTGACCTCTGGCCCCTGGGGTCCCCAGCTGAAATGTTGCGGCTAATTGTACATTTAATTAACTCATAGTTCATGTAAGGCCTTACCAGTTTTGTCAGGAGCAGCATTTGTTAGGAAAGATGGGGGTGGGGGGTGTACTTACATGGTCAGAAGCAGGTGTGTAAATCTTCATCTTGACTAATGAGACACTCAAAATGGAACCGAGAGGCAAGGTAGGGCTGTTCATCACACCAAGCTGCAGTATCATGGTCATTGACAGAGATGCAGAGAAATCCAAGATAAAGGGAGGGAATCTCCTTAAAATGGAAGTACTTTTGTATTCTCTTGGCTAATAACCAATTTCATTTACTAAACACAACTTTTGCAGTTAAGAGACATTGGACTCCAGAGGTATAAAATGTAACCCAGCACTAAGTAGGAAGCTAGTCCACCACAAGTTGCACCAGTCACACGTACAATGATATTAAGTCAGATTTTGACTTAGAAAGGAAATCCACCTAAAGGGCAGCATCTGCAGGACTCTAAACAAGGTCCAGGTGCTATCTATCGGCAAAACAAATCAGCTTAAGCATTTTAGAGCACTGGTACACTGCCATTGTGGAGGCTTGCTAATCAGTTACATGTTGACTTTGTTGGGAGCCTCTTACTTTGGTTGTTGGTTTTCTTTTCTTTCACTGGTGTCAATATTAATGAAACTAGCTTTCACATAAACTTACATGGCGATAACTCAGACTCCAGGCAAGTAATTTAATCAAGTTGCACAACATTTTAAGACCTTATGGATGTCCTCTTCTAGCAAAAATTGATATGGTTGTCTCTGTCAAATGCTTTACAATCCAGCTCTTAAGATTTGGGATGATTGCAGGCCCCATTCTCATTCTGATTTGCAGTCCCCACCAGACATTCAAGATAGGGGGCAGCAAAAGAGTAACTGTAATTAACAAATAGAGAACTGGGCTTTTTAAAAAGTATGTCTTCTATTGAGCTCACATCACAGGAGAAACTTCATTTTACAGTATCACTTGTACTGATCATGTTAAAATATTGTTTATGTTTTGGCAGCAGCATAATATACTGAGTCTAAGTATATAATTTTGAGAAAGTACACCTTTACATTTTTCCTATTTTAATTTGTAGTTTGAATAGAATGCTCTATTTATTTTATTAAAATTTACTTTAAAAATTGGTGTACACTCAGTTTTGCCTGGACACCACAGGAGATTTGAGATAGCTAGAATTCAGTATTTTTTTGTTCATTAAGGCTAAAACTGATGATTTGTGTTGGCTTTCTATTAGCAGATATGATAGCACTGTCTGGTGGTCTTAACCTCTTCATGGCTCTCCTTCAAAGCAAAAAAGATAAAGCAGAAGCTGAAAACTTTCCAGAATCTATACTGCATCCTGCCCTGTATCTGCTGGCAGTGCAACATTTGCAGGACTCGGATTTAAGGCCATGTTCAAGGAGAGTTATCTGTAACTGTCACTGAAAATCAGAGGCACAGAGATGCAATGATGACAGCTGCTGGGCCTTCTGGATCTTTGAAGATTTCTAGTAAGCTTGAGGCAAATGAATGACTTAAAATTTTAATTAAGCATTGAAAAGGAACTTTACAAACAACATTATGAAGTAGAATGATTAAAGAATAGCTGAAGGATAGGCCATCACTCACTCCATGGGACGTTCATTTTTATACACTGATGAGTAACATTTGATATATACTGTGTAATAACTGCACAACATTTTCTGCATAGTTCAGGACATTGCCAAACTAAATGATTCACAATAAATCTGTTGGCAGATAAAGCAGAATGTTTCATTCTGACCTTTCATTTCTTCTCTTTCTCATATGCTAAATGTGACCTCTATCTATGTTCTCTATGTTCTTGTGTTGTATTATTAATGGACTGCATAACAGGAAAGATGTTGAGAGGGGTTTAGCTAGCACAGAAGTAAGGCTAGAACAGGGACACATACCCAAAATGCCAATCATAGAGCATCTTTACTATGACTAAGAACACGGATGGCCTACCTGGAATGTTATCCTTCAAGTATGTACTCCAGAGAGCATAACAATAAGAAAACTTCAGTGCTAGAAAGAGCACCCTGCATGGAGCAGGATGGACCCTGGTGATCAGTACAAAGACCAGACCTGGCATTTTAAACGCAGATCAGGAGTCAGAGGTGTAAAGGCATCTGGGAGCATCTTTGACACTCTAACCTGGTAGACAAGGGTTATGATTGGTATCTTTTATAAATTTTTTATGCTTTCTGTTAAATGAATTCTGGATAGTTATATGTGTCGTCTGGGGTTTTAAAACTCAGAAGTCAGATTTTAGGTAGGTTCAATGCAATTTTGAGAAACTTATTAAATTTATTAGCGGTTTGCCATTACAATATTTTGTGGATTCTGTCATCATGATGCAAATTCTGGTTGCCAGGGGTGTGAACACTAGGATCTTGACTTTGAAGGATCAATTGCTGGAAGGTTAAAAGCTCGTCTCAATGGTCTTTTTGCAATTTTCAAGACCTTTATTTTTAATATCTAAGTTCTCAGATCTTTTGTTTTTGTTGCTGATCTTTGTTTTTTGTTCTCGTTTTGGCTTCATTGATAAACCTGTTGACTCTTGGTTTAGACCTTGGCTACCTTTTGGTCTTTGTGTACGCGATCTTTTTCATTAAAAATATAATGGCTCACTTTAAGTCAGTAAAGCAAGCTAAGCATTCAGACACTCTGCAATGCTAAAACCTGTCTACAAATTATTTACATATGTGACTGTGCAGTAGATATAATACACCTTGAAATCAACACTAGTCCTTAAATTTCTTAAACTTTTAATATCTACAAACTCCATATCTATACTAATGAAAGGCAAAGCCCTCACTGACTGACTGACTAACTGACTCACTCATCACTAATTCTCCAACTTCCCATATAGGTAGAAGGCTGAAATTTGGCAGGCTTATTCCTTACACCTTACTTACAAAAGTTAAGCAGGTTTCATTTCGAAATTCTACACATAATGGTCATAACGGTCGACAACGTCTGCCATGTTGAACTTTCTTATTTATGGCCCCATCTTCACGAAATTTGGTAGGCAGCTTCCCTGCGCTAACCGAAACCGATGTACGTACTTATTTCGGTGGTATGATGCCACTGTCGGCCGTCATATTGAGCTTTCCAACGTCGCTAATTCTCCAACTTCCCGTGTAGGTAGAATGCTGAAATTTGGCAGCCTCATTCCTTACAGCTTACCTACAAAAGTTAAGCAGGTTTCATTTCGAAATTGTACGCGTAACGGTCATAACGGTCGACAACGTCAGCCATGTTGAACTTTCTTATTTATGGCCCCATCTTCACGAAATTTGGTAGGCGGCTTCCCTGCGCTAACTGAAACCAATGTACGTACTTATTTCGGTGGTATGATGCCACTGTCGGCTGCCATATTGAACTTTTCAACGGTCTTTGTTACTTATGGGCCCATCTTCAAGAAATTTGGTACACGGGTTCCCAACGCTAACTGAATCCTACTTACGTACATATATACGTCTATAGCCTGCAGCTCGGTCACCGTGTGAGGCGGCGTTGGGTCCCCCATCCCAACGCCTCCCACGTTGTTAGCTGCCTGCCTATATAAGGCCATCCGTCACTCCGGTCTCTAAATTCCCTTCCTTGCTTCGCCACGGGATTCACGTCTCCCTGCTGATAACTGCAGCATTTTTATTTAATCCATGGCTTCTCCACTATTTTATTGTTCGTTTATTAGGATTATAGTTATTGTGTAGGTATTTTAGACTTACTTTACATTGTTCAGGTACCCATTTCCTTTATCATTCCAACCGTATCCCCATTAACATGTCTATCGAGGTGATCACCATCGATCAAAGAACTGTCACTTACCGAGTGGTTTCCATGCCCGGAGATGGCACCTACTTTTTCCATTTTCTTTGGTACATATTGCACGGCCATATCAGGCTCACTCTTGATATCCGGAGGAACGCTGTGTCTTATGTATTGAATGACTGGGACAGGTTCAAGGTGTGGACTGATGACGATACAGGAGATAATTATACTACACAGGAGCACTAGAAGAGTGAAATGCTTAAGCCCTTCACCTATGGTTCTGCATGTGAGTTGATGGCTGCCGCTGAATTGTTCGGTTGTCGCTTTCAAGTGTACTGAAATGGCCAAATATTTTACACCTTTGGACAACCGCCAATGCCTCTTAAACATCTTAGATTCACAGGTGACGATTTCAGTAGTGGACACTTTGATGTTTATGAATGTTTAAACTCTCAAAAGCTGGATGTGAAGTTATCGATGAAACCGGTTGTAAGCTTACACCGCTTGACAGATGCCGAATGTCACTTCAACACAACAAGTCCTGCAAATACTGTCGTAATTGAAACAAACCATGAAACTCAAACCGATTATGACAGCAGCAATCCAAGCTGTGAGATTTGAAACAAGATTACTGTTCACATGGCCAACTGTACGTTGCATGCTCAAAAGTAAGCTCAGCACACAGCTTGGTCATATTACAACTGGAAGGCCGAACTGACAATGTGGTATACAAAGAGATCCTTAACAAATAATTATTGGTATATTTTCTCTCAGTTTAAAAAGGTTTAATTTTCTTCTTAATAAAAATTTTAAGGCAGTACTTCGCCGCTGCGAAGCGCGGGTATTTTGCTAGTACTGAATAAAAAAATCTTTGTTCAAGATAAATAAATTAATAAATAAAAATGACCCTGTGTGCAAAATGTAACTGAATTACAAGAATTGTTTCCTCAGATGATTATTGAATAACAAGGGCCAAAAACTGGTTACCAGGTTACCCAAGGAAAGAACTAATTACTACAGCTACATTACAGCAGCTTGTCTTGCACCTACGTTGGTAAGATAAGACATTCATCAATCTGATCCATCATGTCGTGACCTAACAAGACCTCCGTTAGAGTGTTAAGAAGAAGTTTAGAAGACAACATGTTTGGCGATTCCTCAGTCTACTGGAACGCTGGCATTCTATAAGTGGACAAAAATAAGGACTACAGTGACTTACCTAAATGTAGACATCTATGACAGAGATCAAACAGTGAAACAAGGACACTTCTACAGAGTGTTTCTCAGGATTTTCTAACTCAAAAATACTGTATGACACAAGCTGAACTAGACTTCAAATTGATCAAAAGAGTTGTTGTTTGGTTATTTATATAAAAGGAAAAAAATGAAGCATTCATGATATTTTATCCAGTGTTATGATTATTTCTGAATATATATATTCATGTAGTATACAGGCATTCCTCGGGTTACGTACGAGATAGCGACTGTAGGTTTGTACTTAAGTTGAATTTGTATGTAAGTCGGAACAGGTACATTATTTTAATAAATGCTATTGTTGACCGACTGTAACCAAGTGCTCTGCCAATGAATGATGGAGTTTCACCCCTCTCTGACCTTTTTATTATTTCTACTTTATTTTCCATGGTGATGGTTTTTCTCTTCTTTACTGTATCACCAGCACTTGCATCAGATTTGTGTTTCAGAGACATTCTTGAAGGGTGAAGACAAAAGGTTAAGATGTGCTCTTCTGCACAGCACTGTACACGCTATCACAGCAGGAAGGCACCCGTCGTCAACACGTCTGACGTACTGATGAGAGACAACTTCCTGCTATGTGCGTAACAGTACAAGCAGGCTTGCTATTGAGAATAAATGGGGGCGGCGAGGGGCGGTTCATCACCAGCCCACCTCACAGTCATCTCCACTACAGTATGCTGCCTGCAGCGTCCGCCCACCGAGAACGAACACGGTCCGGCCAAAGGCGGGTAGTGAATCGCCCACCACCGCCCCCATTCAATAGGCAGCCATCCGATGCACACTACCATGCTACCCCCAGCCACCCTGTTCACCCTCAATGGCCTCCATTCAGCCACAACCGGGTCACCACTTGTAGCATTACCAGCCGCCCACCAAGAACGAACAGGGCAGCCGTTTGTGGTGGGCGGGCAGTGAAAGTGCTTGCTGGTGGGAGCCGCCCGAAGGACACTACACTGCGTGAGCAGCAAAATCGCCCCCTCCAGTTACCGCATGCAGCGTCCCCAGGCCAAAGATGGCAGAGCAGCAGTTACTGAGGCGCATGCGTCGCAGCTGTGGCCCTGTTCGTAAGTTGTAGGTCGGATGTCTGTAACCAGGGGACTACCTGTATCTGAGTGTTTAAGACTGTGTTTGTGTTATAACCTCTACCAGGTTCAATATCAAAAAACAAAATTATGGCCCATCAATTTTAAATAAGACATTTTGTTAAGAAAAAGGGTTTGACTTGATGAGCCACATCAGCATGGTCTAGTTTGCAACAAAAGATTTTTTTCAGGCAAGGGATTAAACTGAAGAGATCAAAATCATGTGACTTTTAAGGTGATTGTCAAACTGAGGGCAGCCGGTATCATTTAAAGCCCTGGATTAGAAAGGAAGACAATTCAGCATAAACACTAGTAACCTGTTCAGAAGTCAGGTATTAAAAATGTCACTCAAACAAAAATACTACATTTTTGTGTGAAATATAATTATAACAATGTATCTGGATAAGTGTATTATTAAGTATAAAGCACCCTGCGTTTTGCACATTTCCACTACTCTTTCTGTTCTTGTATAGATACAGTAAGTATATTGGCAGTTTTACTATATTAGGAAATACCAAATGCTAATATAAATAGGAGTACAAGCAAATCCTAATCAAATTTGAATACGTAGTATATTGGTTTTACATTTACTGTTGGCCTATACACTAAAATATAATAAGATGCAACACGAAAAATAAAAGAAGGTGTGCTTTTAATGCTAAATATGATTCTTTTCCCTTCTTTTACTCCCTCATCTGAGTTCTGCAGTTCAGTGGCCAGTCCAGGACATTCATTTTAATGACCATCTCCAAGGAAGCAGAGTGCATTGTCTGTTTGGTTATTCATGGAATGACCAAGGTCAGAATGTTTTATATTGATAGGAAATGGTGATGTTATTTTCTGACTAACTGTATGCCTTGTGTTTTTGAATTGGCTTGAAAATTATATGAACAAAATTATTATTTTTAACCATTTTCAGTAGTAAGGAAAAACTTGCACGCCTGACTTTTAAGAAATGCAGGAAAACTATTCATTTTTGCAGACTGCTACAGGTCATGGTCATTGGTCTGCACACTGGGGTGCTTTGGCTTTAATCTCAGAATGCAATTCACAGATAGGCTTCCTTGCCATTTATTGTTTTAGCGCCCAAAAACTCACCCATATCTCTGAGGAGAATTACTTAACAAGCCACCCTCTTTTTGATTTCAATTACTTCTGCAGTCAGAATTTAATAAAAGAGAATCCAGATATGGGCAAAATATCCTCCTAAATTCATTCTGTGGGAGATCATGATAATCTATAGGAAGAAAGCTTTTTACAGTAGGGGGTGAGATTCCTGCAAGCTTTTTATGCCTAACCGAGCTTTAAAAGTGAGATCTGCATGACAGCCTTGAAAATGTGAAAATAACTGAAGGGGGATTTAAGTTCCTTTCTTCCTCCATTCCCTCTCTGATTAATGAATATATGTCAAAATACAAGTGCAGGTAATTGCATCATACAGCAGTGTGAACTGAACAGTCCCCCATCATCCCCACCCCACCAAATCCGTTTCACATCACTCTGAAACCTGCCACATGTGGCTTTCCAACTCCATTACTTCTAGCCTTTTTTATTTTATTCCCCATTTGTTTGTATATGAGTTCTTTCATTTTACAATTTCCTCTGCTTTGAGTTCATTGTGTGATCTTTGTTGGAACCATTTTCCAGCTCAAGTCTAATATTTTCTGTGATAATTTCAATTAGGCCACAAAAATTCTACTCCAAAAAAATAGAAGTCTTTGGCTCTTAAAAACAAACAAAGACAATGCTTTATTGATCTTTGAGAAAAAATCTACTTGCTTGACTTGCAACATAGAACATAAAGTCATAGTGCAAAACAATGAAATCAAAATGCAAACAGTTATCCATCCATCCTTTATCCAACCCACTATATCCTAACTACAGGGTCATGGGGATCTGCTGGAGCCAATCCCAGCCAACACAGGGCGGAAGGCAGGAAACAAACCCTGGGCAGGGTACCAACCCATCACAGGGCACACGCACACACCAAGCACACACTAGGAACAATTTAGGATCGCCAATTCACCTAACCTGCATGTCTTTGGACTGTGGGAGGAAACCCACACAGACATGGAGAGAACATGCAAACTCCACGCAGGGAGGACCTGGGAAGCGAACCCGGGTCTCCTTACTGCAAGGCAGCAGCGCTATCACTGCACCACCGTGCCACCCGCAAACAGTTATATAAGTGCAAAATCCAGACCTTCACAGAATAACCTGTGTATATTTATTATATAGTGACCTTAAAAAATATTCTCCCCATGTCAGTGTGTCTCCTAACACTGGTTAGAATGAAACTGGGCATGATGGAGTACATGTAGTGTATAATTAACATACAAACAGGATAAAAACGTTTATCTGAAAAGATGGGCAAGTCATTAGTCTATGTCTTGTGGCTATCAGGAGTCCAAAATGTATGTTCTTAATGACGTTCAACTTGAATTATAAGGTTATAACTGGAATTAATGCCATTCTGGATTAACAAGGGTAATCACGGAGTGGGCACATATGGCTCAGGTCAGCATGGTCCAGTATGACAAGGCTGGTCAGTGTTCCTGCATAAAAAATGTACACATGGATCACGTCTCGAAAGAGTGTTGAATGCTTGGAATTTCAAGCACTTACCTATCTTCTAAAATATTTGCTCTGAATGAACCTTCCATACATTGTGCTTAAATTATTATCACATAATATACATACTTTTTAATAACATCTTTTTAAAATTTCCATTATGAAATAAAAGTGAATAAATTATTCTGGTAGATTCTAAATACAACAAGTATGAAATGATAAAAAATTAAAGGGCAAGAATTAATTAGCATTAATGGTGAAGGACATGAAGAAGAATCATCACTTGTTTAATGTCATTTCACAAAACTTTCATTAAGCAGTTTTTTTTTCTTTCATTTTTTTTATCAAAATACTAGTGGAACACTTGTGTCGTTTCTATTTCTGCTGCACTGTGATTGCTCTTATGAATCTTAGGGATCATTAAGCTTGGCCAGCCATCTTGTATGCTACACACTGCTGGTTCTTCTTTGATTCACATAAATCTGGCAGTGTTGTCAGTCAACCATTAGGGTTCTGGCTTTTAAAACTCCATACTGATTTTAGTTCAAATATATATTTTCAGACAGGCATTACAAATGCTTTCTCGTTTTGAAAAGCACCCCCAGCTAAAAAGTTAATTGAAACAGAACTGTGGTATGGGATAAGATTTCACAGTCCTAACAGGTGCCTTGGCTAAATATGAAAAACGGCTTCATTTATTTTTCCTCTGAAACATATTTTATTAAAAGCTAAAAAAATGCTCTGGGGAGGAGAACAGTGTAGTCCTAAAGAGTTATGTGTTAATGCCAATTTGAAGGACTTCTTCCTGCTTGGGCAAGTTGATCAAAAGGATTTGCATGTTAAAAGATGCCTCACTTTCTAGAGTAATGGGTGCTCCCTTTTTAAAAGAGGTCAGCATTGGGCTTTTAATCAGAAAAGGCCACGTGCCAGCCAGCTAAGATTAGTCGTTTTGATTAATCTGAAAATGAACGTATCCTAAAAGAAGGCAAAAAAGTCAGTGGGACAAATCTCCTGTTCTTGGAATCATCTGGCTAAGAGTTTTCTAAAGTTAAACTGAGATTTGCCATTTCCTACTAATACTAGGGTGTTGTACCGAGTTAGCCATTATGGATGTAGTGAGAAGTCAAGCAAAATGACACCTTTTATTGGCTAACTAAAAAGATTACAATATACAAGCTTTCGAGGCAACTCAGGCCTCTTCTTCAGGCAAGATGTACTCAACTTTACATCTTGCCTAAAGGAGGGGCCTCAGTTGCCAAAAAAGCTTGCATATTGTAATCTTTTTAGTTAGCCAATAAAAGGTGCCACTTTGCTTGACTTCTCATTACATTTCCTACTAACCAATTGCAGTATTAATAACTGGTGAGTAGTATACTCAGGTTGTATGAATGATGGATGGGACATGTGTAAAAAACACTCTTGTTGAGTGGGAATACTCAACATCCAAAGAACTCTGCCTATAATGCTGCCTTGAGTTATTCACAATGATCTGCATAAGCAATACTGTTTTGACTTTAAGTTTAATAAACCTTAAAAAGGTTATTTTTAGTGGTAAATAAAAAAAAACATTACTTTCCACTACTTTCCAGTCAATTTTGGTCATTTTGATAAATGTTGAAAGCATCCTAAACTAAGTAATTCGTAAAAAAAAAAATCCATTATATGAAAATATGCTTTCTTGAGCCATTAAAGCTAAAATCAAAAATTAACTGATGTGCAATAATACACACTTTCTAAGATCCTATTTTATACTTACCCATTTTCTGAACCTGCTGTTTTAGTGTCAGAATTGTGGGTAGCTGAAGTCTTTCCCAGCAATATCAGATGCCAGTTTGAAAATAACTAACGAGGAGACATGGATGCACACATCCACATCAGCTGACATCAGCCAGCTTATTGTTATTATTTTCTATATACACCACAAAATAACAGGATGTGTCTTGGCTCTCCCTTGTGAAATTCATATCCAGAGAATACACAGGCTTCCCCTTTTGATTTTTATTTCATCGTGTGGATTGTCTTTATACATCTGTCTGGAATCTGAACCCAAACAAAAAGCCCCCTAAGAGAAACCCCAGCTGCCTGATGTGGGTTTCACTGGACACTGAAGACTATCTTTCCTTTGTAGTCATACAGATCAGCTGACTGTTTCTCACGTCACCCTGTCTTTATAGTGTATTTTACAGAAATCAACAGCTAAGACAAAGAAAACAGTAATGCAATAAAATGTTTTGGGAAGGCAAAAAGATAGAAAAAAGTAGGAAAATGTATGGATGGATAATTAGATAAATAAACAAACAAACATGTATACCCGTATGGTGTGGCTGCTTTATGGGAAAAGCACAGAGGAGAGGTTCTGCCTCCATTATGCACAAAATTCACAGTGTCAGTGTACAGGTCAGCCATGAAATATAGCAACTTTGGGGGGATCCCGCAAAGTGTCAGAATGTCCCACAGGGCAGCTCGATCAACTGAGTCGAACTCTTTTGGAAAATTGACAAAGGCTGCAAGGAAACTCTGCTGATATTCGCGTTTGCGCTTGATGGGAACCCTCAGTGGTAGGATGCAGTCGATAGTAGACTTCTTAGGCATAAAACCAGACCGCTCAGGTCACTGGCAGATGAGCAAGTGATCAAGGACCCTATTGACGATGACCCTAGCAAGGACCTTACCCAGCACCACAAGCAGTGTTATCCCCCTGCAGTTGCCACAATAAAGGCAATCACCTTTCAATTTCCAGATATGGACAAAAAGTCCCATTTTCCAGTCAGTTGGGATGACAGCTGTCTCCCAAATGGAAGCAGTACACTCATACTATGAGTGCTGTGCAGAGTGGAAGCAAAACCTCTGCAATTTTTCCAGTTGGCTCTGGGGTTTATCAGGGGTGTTTTCTGCTCCTACTCTGTTCAGTGCTTGTATGGACTGAGTGTTGAGCAGGGTCGTGCAGTGCAGCGGCTGTGGGGCATCTGTTGGTGAAAAAAGATTCACCGATCTTGACTTTACTGACGATACTGTGATCTTTGTGACGTGAATGGAGGCTCTGATCGGTACTCTCAAGAGATTGAGTGAGGATTCTGAGTGTCTGTGCTTGTGAGTGTCTTAGATAAAAACTAAGAACCAGGGCTTTAATGACCTCTTGGGCACAGCCATCAACAGTGTGCCTGTCTTCAGAGAGAGTGTCGATTGCGTCAAGAGATTTCCTTACCTTGGCAGTGACAGTCATGTGTCTGGTGACTCTTCCTATGAAGTCAGTGGATGGATTGGGAGAGCATGGGGGGGTCATGAATTCACTGGAAAGGGGTGTATGGCGCTTTTAATATCTTTGAAAAAGGACGAAGATCCAAGTCTTTAGAGTCCTGGTGCTTCCTGTTTTGCTATATGGTTTGTGAGACATGGATGCTATCCAGTGACCTCAGACGAAGACTGTGTCACTTCGGAGAATCCTTGGGTACTGCTGGTTTGACTTTGTATCAAACGAGCTGTTGCTCACAGAGATCTGAAGAGAGTATTGACCTTGTTGAGAGGTTTACTTACCTTGGCAGTGACATTCATGTCTCTGGTGACTCTTCCTATGAAGTCAGTAAACAGATTGGGAGAGCATGGGGGTCATGAGGTCGCTGGAAAGGGGTGTGTGGCACTCCCGATATCTATGCAAAATGACGAAGGTCCAAGTCTTTAGAGTCCTGGTGCTTCCTATCTTGCTATATGGTGGCGAGACATGGACGCTATCCAGTGACCTGAAACGAAGACTAGGTTCCTTTGGTACTGTGTCTCTCCGGAAAATCCTTGGGTACTGTTGGTTTGACTTTGTGTTGCTCATGGGGTCCCGAATGAGGCACATTATCTGCATTGTGAGGGAGCGTCACTTAATGGCACTACAGTCATGTGGGGCGATTTCCTGAGGGTGATCCAGCTTGCAGGATCCTCAATGTTGAGGACCCAAGCGGCTGGAACAAGGGGTCGCCCACGTAACAACTTGCTGGGGCAGATAGAGGGACATTTCTGGAGGGTGGAACTGGACCATGTGTCTGCCTGGGGTGCTGGAAACAGGGATCCGCAGTTGTTTTATTGTCCTGACCTGACCTGGCTGATTTATAAGTTTATATCATCATCATCATGATAATTAGAGGTTTATAGGATGCTTATTGTCCCATGTACAGGGTCCAGTGAAATTTTACTTGCATGTGCTAATCCATTCTCTAGAACCATGCTTTGTGAGTTGAGCTGCCCTATCTTGAAACCTATGTCTCCCTTAACTCAAGAATCTCAGCATTTTTGTTTTAGCAATGTATGCTTTGGGACAATGTTCAATCTACTTTAAGCAAGGCACAAAACGGTAGCAAGCATAGGGTCTGGTAAGTAAGTCTAGTGTGATTGGGTCTAGATATTAATTTGTTCAAAACAGCCAACATGACTCAAGCAAAAAAAAGGAAAAAAAAAAAACACAGACTTACTAACAACTGTAAGAAGAATACATGATAACATTAATATTCCATAAAGCATTAAAATTCAAAAACATACTTGCCAAATATGAAAAGAATTGAATTGTATCCTGAACTGCTTTATGGCTTACTTAGATGTAATGGACTAAAGGAGAGAGGGTCTTTTTTCTTCAGTCCTTTAGTCACTTGATTAAATTTCATGTTGAGCACCCCAGAATCTGGTGGCTCCACCATTTGTTGTGTGTAAGCCCAACATATTCATACCATCACTGCTATAGCTGAAAGGGTCTCTAAGGATACTTTAAGCATAGGACTGCCACTCTCAGAATGCCCGTCCAGCAGCCTTCTACAATGCCATTTTTAGGACTGTTCAAAACAATAGCAATTAAATGTAACCATTCATCATGTGATGCAAGTCCAAACAAGTGCATTGGCTCAAGTTCTCAACTTTTGTTGTGTGTTTCTTATAAGAGATACAGGTGCTCTTACTGCAAAGAGATACTGCACAAACTGAGTTTAGAGCTGAACAGTTAAAGAATGCTCCTAGCTACCATTAAATACAATTTCAAAGCGTTTGTTCCTATTAGTTTAATGAGCAGAATGTTATATGACGGTGGCCGGCTTTTATAAAATCCTTTTTTTCAAATTGCTCTCCTGCAAGTGAAATAAGGGAAAAGTCTTAATGCCCATAACAGAAATGAAACATGCCCCGACAAATTAGACGAATCTCATTTTATTGTTTGAAGAATCCAACTGTATATATAATAACACTGGCAAATTGGTGAGTCACGTAAAAACTGCTGCCCGAATCAATAATCCTTTTCAGAAAGTTATATAAGTACTGTGAGAGCTATGAAGAAATTAAAGTGCCATTCGTGAAGAAGGATTAGTAGTGAAGGTAAGTCATGTGGCTTATGCTCATTTCAGGCATTAGTGCAGCCAGTGAGAAATGTAATGAGTTTTAAATGAAACCTGTGCATCACTGGCAGAAGAGAAAGTTTCAGCGTTCATTCAAGCAAATGTTTCTGTTTCACACTTGTGATCAATAGCTGATTTATTTGGTACTACTACAGAATGTAGGTAGTATTTTCAGTCATGCTAAACGATCCACTTTAGGTTTACAGCAAGAATGAAGGAAGACTAAATTGTTAGCTGGATATCATTGTGTTTTTCAGTATTAAATAATTTGGGAACAGCAGCATGTGTTTGGTACTGTTGCCTGACAGCTCCAGGAAACTGGTGTGAAATTCTATCCTTGATATACTGTGATTAGTTGGCACATTTTCCCCATGTCTGTGAGGAATTTTCTACAGGTTTCAGTTTTACTTCTGTATCCTAATGCCATGGGGTAGGTGTGCTCACCAGTTGGCTGGCAATGCTGGTTTCTCCCTTGTGCTTAACATTGCCTGGATACACTCTCTTGGAATTTAGAAAAGTGTGAATGTATATTATTTGTATCACATAAAATTGGATGCCATGAGGCAGTCAGTCACTTTTCATCAAAGTGAAGCTAAAATTCAGCCAAGTCATGAGAAAAGAAGGTTTTCAAGAAAAGTCAAAGGTAGAAAGATGGAGACATAAAACAGGATGAATGTGTGCCATTTGCATTCTTTTATGTAGCTGACAGGTCTATTCAAAGTGACATACAACTCACAAGTGTACAATAGAATCATTTCCATATTTCTGCTGTGTCAACACTGGCAGGTTAAGTGATTCACTAAGAAAGTTTGTAACTTAGTTTTTCAGGGGAATCTCACTAGTATATGTAAAACATTTTCCTGTATTTTTAAGAATAGCCACCATCTTTTCTAGCATAGTGCTGAGGTGTCACCCGCTGCACTCGGGTCCCAATCTAGATGGTTTGTTGTGTGGTAGGTATGGCAATGTGCTATCAGCACATGCTCCCAACCTCCTCCTCCTCCTATTTCATAAACATCACTTCCAGGGCAAAACAACTAAGGTCACAGAGCACACACTGGCAGGGGACTACTTTACAATGAACCCCTCAGCCACAATAATGCCACACTGCTGTAGAGCACATAAGCTGATTTTATTAAATAGTTTATCCAGTGCTGTGAAGTTGAGTTACTTGGTTGCTTGCTAGTTTTACAAATGCAGAGTATCTGAATACAGTTTCTGATATTCCTATCTGTGTATCAGCAGCCATTATTTTTCATTTACTGATCAATAACAGGTCTACTCTTAATAGTAACAACAAATTAACATATACCAAAGAGAGCTCTTAACAGGCCATCTTCTTAATACTTCACAGGCAAGAAGTATGAAGTTAGCACTTTGGAATGAGCAAGGACAAAATTTTGCATGTTTCTCCTTGCTAGGTCTTTGTTTAAAGTGGCCATTGTTTGGTTCACTTATGTGTATTGCGCCATGTTACAATTACAATACAATACAATTTATTTTTGTATAGCCCAAAATCACACAAGAAGTGCCGCAATGTGCTTTAACAGGCCCTGCCTCTTGACAGCCCCTCAGCGTTGACACTCTAAGAAGACAAGGAAAAACTCCCAAAAGAACTCTTGTAGAGAAAAAATGGAAGAAACCTTGGGATGAATTGGATTTGTTTAGAGTCCTGGAGACCTCAGCCATCAAGCTGCCTCCCCCATCCTTCACATCCACTGAACACCTGATTGACTCTACAACCCAACTGTCAACCTGAGCACACATATGACATGCAGGTCTTCAGACAGAAATTACCTTAAGGTTGTGCCAACAGAGTTAAGCCTACCATAGGTAGATCTGTTTCTCCTGCTTCGAATAATTAGGGCATTGATTTTGTCCATTGAGGGGGTAATTATGCTGATGCAATGTTAACATCCTGTTGTTGGGTAGAGATGTATGGTTGGCACAACTTCAAAGGTTAAAACCCATAACAACTGAATGTCAAAAATATTAAGCACTTTCTAATGTATGATATTGAGGGAGCAGGAAAATGTGCTGCAGCTTGCCTGCACTCTATGAAGAAACTTATAAATACTTCAAATATGTCTTGTGTAAAAGAAAGACTGATTGACTGTTGCTTTCTGAAAAGAAATCAAAAACTAAACTCACAGATGGCTAAGCTTGAATGCCATTGAGGGGCCCACACTCACTTCAGAAAGTGCTCAGGGGTTATGTAAGGATGTCACATAAATAAATATAGTACACTGGTGAGTTTAGCCATAATATGCTCCAGTCCATGGCTACACAGCTACTAAGAGCCTGCTTTCAGTTACCAGAGAGTCTTACAGTTCAATTTGAGCTCATATATGTCAGAATATGGCTGAGGTTGATTTTTTTTTAGTCTGCAATATGTCTGTTTTATTTCTGTACTTATTTTGTTACATATTTGGATTATCTGAGGTGTTTACATAATTTTATTATTATTTATTGAAGTCAATACAGCACCATTTTGTATTATCAGTTAGATGGTGGATACCGCTATTTTGTGTATTTTTGCATGGCAGTGGCCATGATGTTTATGGTTGCTATGCTTGTGCAGTGCACATGACATATTACAGTATGTCACCACTCTCCAATTATATAAGATGTCAACATGATGCTTTAATTTTCCTAGTTTGCGGATAATTTTTCAAAAAACCAAATATGCATGTAAGTAGTTATTTATGGAATGGATGTACTGGTAAACAGGACTTCTTACTTTGACATCTAAATATCTGAGAGGTGATTTAGGCTTTAACTGTCAATCCTTTAAATTCTTGGTTCAGCTGCTTTCCTGTTTAAATGACCACTCTTTGTCTTGCCTAATTCTGTTATCTTCATATCTTGGTCTGTGTATTACCTCAAGTCTTTGTCTGCTCACTACGGTACAATTATGTACAATAGCATTAAAAGCCCTGTATTTCTAGTATATAAAAATAACCTAAACGTTGACTGGCTCCATTTGAAAATGTTTTAAGTAGGCAAAAAATGCAATGAAATCAAAAAAAAAAACAAACACAAAAATGTGATCTTTAGTAGGAGTGACATGCAGCTTGGTATTGAGAAGTAGGGTTTAATGTGAGTGGGCAGAGGCATAAATGTTTTTGGGGGCTCAGGTTGAGCAGGGAGTGCACCACATTAAAAATAAAAAAGCAACCATTAAACCCTTTTAATCCACTTTCAGGGTTGCTGGAGAACAAAACACAGTCCAACAGATTCAATCTCAAGGAAGGAATCAATGGCCAAGAGCAATTATTTAAAAATCCAATTTTGTATATTTCTTTGTAGCATACACTAAAAAACTGTTCAGTTCTACCTAAATCTTGCAGACTATTCAGGGACTGTTTTTAAATTTTTTTCACACTCAAAACCTTAATATTAATTTTGTATGTGGAAAAATGTGCAGAATGTATTGACAAACCAAAGGCAACCTTTTAAAGTATAGCTGATGCAAATGTTTAATGAATGTTTTACTTTAATTGCAGACCTTGACAGTGGAGAAATTTCAGATTCCCAGAAGAGGTCAACATCTTTCCCTATGCATCTGCCTGTGAATTATGAAATTGTCAATGCGGGATTCTCCTGCTTTCTCAAGGAAGCCAACCAGGAAATCATGCGCAATTCTAGCATGCAAAGTCACACTGAAGCCTTTATTATACTAGAGGCCAATCAGTCTCCAATTGTCAATGCCAGCTATGGAACACTTTCAACTCAGCAGGTGGTCCCCCTGGAGTTGATGCAAACAGCTGACCTTTTCAGTGAAGCCAGTAAATTTACCTTCAACTGGAAAATCCAATCTTTTATTTTGAACAGAAGAGTTCACTACTCACAGCCAAAAGTGTATATTTTATTTTACATTTCGGGAAAAAACTGGGCAGACCCACAGGCTGATAACAGCATGGACAACCTACCTTGTATAATGGTGTTTGCATTTTGGCAAACACAGGAGGTCAGAAGTTCATGCAGGCTTAAAGGCCACCTAGGGCTTTGCGTAGCTGAACTGGAGCCCAATCCCACTTGGTTTCATCCAAGTGAACCCTCTGGACAGGATAAGCGAGCTCATGAACTGGATGGCACACCAGTGGAACTTTATTACATGGCACAATCCAGCAAGAACAGGGAATGTAGCATGGAAGAATCCAAAAAGGGACTTCGGACAAAACAGCATGAGCAGTATGTGGAAATGCCATTCACCCCCATGCAAAGGATTGGCAATGTTCGACTCTACAACACCCCAACAAATGAGGATCAGCTGTCTGAGCTCTGGCTCGGAGAGAGTATTGTAATACAGATGCCCTCAAAGCCTATTATGAAGCTAGGCATTACCACATATTACGTCTCCATTGCCACCAGCTCTGCCATAGACAGGTTTACACTGAGGTAGGACTTTTTTAATTGGTTTCTATGTTATTGTCAGTATGAAAATGTTTCCAAGTGTTTGAGTGCAACTTCCACCTGTCCTGAAATTTGCATTATCCACAAACCTGTATATTTTCTTCTACAGCTAAATTTGGTAAAGCAGTGACTCTTTTGATAAATTAGCAGTCTCATACAGAAGAATTTTATGCCTGAAATTAGTTGGTGATGCAAAATCAAATGAACTTAAGCATCATCAACTTGGTAAAGCTAACAATGGAATACAGTAAGTGCCTTTGTAGAAAATCTGAGAACACCTGAGTGGTGAACAACTTCCTAAATGGAACAGAATTCCATTTTAGGATCCCCTGATCATACAGGAGCTGGGTTGCACAGAATCCCTGAACTGAAAAGGACCTTTGAAAAGCAATATCTTTATTGTGAGAAACACTCATTTTAGTTATAATATGGGAAAGTAGAGTCTGAGATGTATTTGTCACTGAGAAAAAGCTTTTTCATGGCTTTCTACTTTTTATATCTACTAAAAGACAGGATAACAAACCTTCATGGATAATTGGTAAAATACCTAGAAGAAACAGAATCGTGTGGAAAAAGAATGCAAGTTGTGATCACATTTTATAATGGATACTTGACCACCTAATAAATATTAATCATTATAAAAAGACAAACTGCTTATTAACATAAGAAATGAACAGATAAATGTTTGAGGGGCACAGATTAAACTATTTATGCATTATTTATTTATGAATTTGCGTAAAGTTAAATTATATTGCAAACTTTTTTTTACAATGCAGAAAAGCATTTTTGTTTTAGAAGGGGAGTATATCCATGTACTCAGCATCCTGTTGCATACACAGCCAGTTACTGGTCAGATAGGTAGCCAAGAATAGTCAGTCTAATATTATGGAAGTTCTGAGTGTGCAAAGTAAAGTTTTTCCCATAGTTAAGATATGAGTTATATCTATCATTGCCCGTGACTTGCCTGCTATCAAGGCCCAGCTCATGAGTGCTGATGAATTAGCAGCCACAGTCTTTCTTGTGCTATAATAAACACACATAAGCACTTTGCCTGGAAGTCCTGTTGTCTACATATCAGTAGTTTCTCATCAAGACTGTCTGCTATATTTCTCACAGCAACATTTTGTGCTTCAGTACTACCAATTTAACCTGTCATGCTTCTTCTATGTTGTGGTACGTTAGTGTAATGCAACTCTCAGTTGTTAGTGCAGTGCAAATATCAGTGCTGGCTGGATTTTGAACTCTTGTGTCTTCTTAGTAAAATATTTTTCTATATGTCGGATTATATTTTATATGTATAATGTCAGAATAACTGATTGCCGTCGACCATGCTGAGTGGTAACATACTGTATCTAGTTCAGTCATTGCACACACTTGATGAATTCCTGTGCACAACTGCTCACTACACTTTTTATTTGATAATGTTGCAAACCTTGCAAGTGAAATGCTTGTCTTGTATGTGATAAAGTACTGGAGATATGCTGCTTTTGTGTTTCAGCACAGCATTGCACAGTTTTCAACAATTTTTTTCACCCTTTCATTCAGAATGCCCCCAATCTAAGCTACATTTTACCAGAATTCATTTTCTCTGCAGACATCTACTCTGCTTCTGGATGTACTGTATAAAAGTTTGACACAATCCTTAAATATGGTCCTCATGTGTTCATTTAAATGAACATGTATCACATTAAGTCTCTATTAATGTGTTTTAATATAGTATGGCAATCCAGTTTCTCAACGAAAATGTAAATTAATCAAGTTGGCTTAAACTATTGAAGTTAGTTAATCTATCGATGGTTCACTTGTCAAATATATTTATAAGGGGGTAAAGCAAACGTAAAGAATGGAGCTTTGTTGGCTTCTTACGGTATGACACATTGTAAGTTGTAAATGTTGTCCTGACTACTTATTTAATATTCTCTTTCATATTATTGTCTTCTCAAAGGTTCTTGTGACTTTAATTGTTATGACTTGATGGGAGTTAATCCATCCATTTATTTTATGAACCTGTTTGTTGCTTTACAAGGCTAGAGGAAGATGGAGCATTAACAGTCACAAGGCGATCCATGCACATGCTTATGCACATTGGGGTAATTTAGCATTGACAATGGACTATGACAAAAAAAACTAGAGTCCACAGAGGAAGACTGCTCTAACATGGACAGAGTATGTGTAAATACCACTAATGACAGTACAACCTGGGGAATCATACTGGAGTTTAACTGCTACCCCATTTGTATATCAGTGCTGTTTTCAGAGATTCTTTCTCATTATAATACAATTTACTGACTATCTCAGTCACTTGCAATGGGGTTAAAAAAGCGGGTCACAGAGGACTGTGCCATTGTGGATTTATTTTGGTCTGCTGACACACATGCACTTCAACTGCTGTTGTGCTAATGTGATGTGAGAGTTTTTAAAAGTGAAGCCAGTAATGATCTCAAGGGGAACTTGCCCAAAATCCTCCTGAACTGAAGATCCATTTACTCGCAGCTTAATTTCAGGATGACGGAAATAAGGGCCACAGTCTATCTGGTTCTCCTTCATCTGTTAGTTCATTCTCTCTGTGTCTCCAAGGGAATAGCAAATTAATTTTCTTTATTTTTAAGCCACTTAAGGATGATAAAAAGGCAACAACTCAAAACAATACAATTATAATATGAGTATACAGTAGAATAGGAGTAATCTGCTAGTCTACTCAGGATTAATATAATTCTATAATCCATGCTGGTTGGAAAGAGAAAAGTATGCTGTTGAAAAGCTCATTGTCTTGAAACTAAGAGCTTAAATCAACTTGTCCTCTTAACATAAGTGTATTATGTAATAAAACCATTTATGTTATTCAGCATTGGCATTTTAAAATTTTCAGTTTGATTTCAATCACTTCTGTCATTACCTAGCTCAACATTACAGAGACGTTGTACACTGAAGTCTCTGTATATGTGAAAAAAGAAAAAAACAATTGTAATATTATACAAGCATTAACTTAGATAAAGCATTGATTCAAAGCTATTTACAAATCATAAGTGCACAGAATAATTCCTGGCAAATGACTTCACTTACCAAGAGTCATCCTAGAAGTTCTTAAACTGATTATTTTACAGAGCATCTGTATAAAATTAGAGCCCTGGCAGGTAAATGTACTCAGTCAAAGTCACACTGGTTCTAAATGGTGGGTATTCCCTTTTTAAAGGAGCTGGTAGGGCTGCAGAGACAGCATGGTCTCAACTTTCTTCCTGCAAAGGGACAAACCAAATATAGTGCAAGGAAAACTACAACAGTTACACCTAACACTGCCATCTTATATCCCTTAAACCTCACTTCAGTTCCTGGCTGTGTTACCCACTGTGTGGGACTATTGTGGATTCCTCCTGTTTATATAAATTTACTGTTGCAATCCAGAAACAGTTCATTATAAATATTACATTGCCCCACTGTTGCAGAGTTGTTGTACATAATTTGGTAGGGTCTGATTCCTGATACCACAATTTTGATTAAACAGATAGAAAAAAGGAATGTACTGTAGACCTAATATTCTTATTACTACCTTCGGATGTAATTTTGAATAGAACTCATTGTACATTGCATACAAATAATGAGCATATTATGAGATTTCTCTTTCTGTTTTTTTAATATTTTCATTAGCACCAGAACTACTGTGCTAAGGCATTAAGTGCTATCAAAAATTTGCATTTATAAATAATTAATTTTCATATTTCTTAAAGGTACTGGCATCAGTACTGCAATTGAGACTTGATTAAAACAAATCAAGGTTCTTCTTTGTTATAGACCTGCATAAAGCTACTTTGCTCTTAACTGGCAAAAATCCAGAAAATAAACAAAAACATCAAATGTTTAAAATAGCAGTGTACCATTTAGTGTTTAAAAATGGAAATGAGGGAACAATTTGACATTGGAGAAGAAATGTTGTATCTGATATTTAGAAATTTAAAGAACATCTAAACTGAACAAAAATATTACAAGAAACAATGCCAATATTTCCAGCACTGACTTTGGTGTCCTCATGTACAGACGTCAATGCTTGAAAATAATGTTTCTATAAGAAACTGATTTCTTAATTTAATACCAAGAATTCAAACCAGTCATTTAATGACCATGTGTTTGTTTGTCAATCAGCTGTGAAAATACGAGCCACCTGTTGCTTGGATTTAAGGTCTGATATAGCATCTCATTTCAATTGTTCAAAGTACTTCTTGTGTCATGCATATTATATAACAGAAATTTTAGCTAAAATTTTCAAATTTGAAATGAGTCTCGTTGTTATAGAAAACAGTGTCTGTGTGTTTATTGACCTATTTATGTCATCTTGTCTTTAGAAAGCAATGTGATAGTGACTTTGACTACAAAACCACAAATCCTTGTATTCTAAAATTAAATACTACTAAAATTCAAACAAATGTTGCTGCAAAAAAATAACAAGTCATCATGAAATCAGGTAATCTTGACACTAACTTCACACCTAAAAGTTCAGATTATTTCCAAACGCAGAAGTTTATAAACCTACTGATCTAGTGATGCAAGTCTCTGATCAAAGTATGATAGTGCAGAGGGAAAATTCAATGCCACAACCTCGAGCTCTGACTATAATGGGATTACTATCCTGTTTTTAGGATAAGCAGTACTCCTACTAGAACTACACATCATTTGCAAAATAGGTGGGGGTCTAGGTGATTGAAAAACTGCACCAAATAAAGGTGCAAACATAAAGGGCACAGCAGCATCACGCGAGAAGGAGGGGTCTTAATAACAGTACTTACATGAAACTTCAGAAAATGAGGAGTGTAAAATTATTTAATTGCAGCTTTTTGGCTTAATTAGTCTTTAAAACTGTGACTGATTTTAGTTACTAACTAAGATGGGATATAAATGCATGAATGGAAATAATCAAAGCTATGAACAATGACGTTTTCCCCCTTAATTTTCTTTTCCTGTAGTGCTTCTGCTTTTACTTGCAAGTTTTAAATTTTATTTAGAACACAGTACACCCTGTCATCTAACACCTTCTTTTTTATATATGGGCAATGTAAAATCTTGCATGACTAATTTTTGACCTGTGAATTGTAATGCCATATATTAATTTTAGCATTCTCCATCCATTTTTAGTACTCGCTTTATACTGGGACTTTGGGTAGATTACAGTAATGAAAATAAATTAATTCAATCAAAAACTTGTCCAGTCTGTGAAATGTGACGAATCATGAGAGCACCTGGCCTACATCATAGAGCATTTCAGCCATTTAGGCCTAAGTGTATAGCATTCTGAGTAGATACTTGAGTGAGGAACTGAGAAAATGTTTTTATGCTTTTAAAGCCCATCCCAAAATATGTGCAGATGGAGGATAAAGTGTAACCCCTACGAATTATATTTTAAAGACATTCATTCATACATACCAAAGCAGCACACAACAATACCTAAAATTTTCCTAAAGTCTCAACCTAATAAAGCTACATCATGGGATCCCAAGGCATTCACAGACAATCTGGGAGGTATAATCCTCCCAACGATCCCTGGTTCTTCCCCAGGGTCACTACTGTGGACGAAGTTTTCAGACCAGACAGCAGGTGAAACAATAAAGCACTTTATTATTTATTAGTTAGGCGCACAGTGAGAACAGGTTCAGAAGAGCCCTGACACTTTTATGTATTGATTGTCTGCTTTTCTGAAAC
>JANRMT010062838.1:8604004-8650440 GCA_026402145.1 Polypterus bichir lapradei | reverse complement strand
GTAACTCACGCATTCTAGGGGTATAAAACTGGACCCCACCCAACAGACGGGGTTCAGTTTTATACCCCTAGAATGCGTGAGTTACTATCATTATAAAATGCAACAGTTAACAAATTTATTATACACAATCCTTGTGCCCCTTACAAAACCTGATTTCTTGGCTCCTTTTGTTATGGCGTTCAGATGTAAGCTAAGGAACAAAATGATAAGGCAGCCTCCTGTGTGGAAGGCATGGACCTTGAGTCCTTTGCACAAACATTTTTCTGTTTGCTAAAACAAAGCATGATTTTGTAAAGCCTACTTCTCAGACATGACTTAGTACAAGGGAACGAAGAGAACATTCAGTTTCCACACTACCCAGCTGGTTGTGCCCATAAAACCTCCACAGGGAAGCATCTATGAGGCATCTGTATCAGATGCACGAACCACCTCAATTGGTTCCTCTCAATGCAGAGGGTCAGCAGCTCAACTCCAAGTCTCTCCCAGATGTCTAAGAGATACCCCAGACACCTCATTTTGAACGTCTGAAAATCATAAACAGCACAGGAACCAAAGCACAACATTGGCGGAGTCCCACACCCATTGGAAATGGTGCTGCATGTTTTTCTGGAAATGCAGACAAAGCTCTCATTATGATTATACAGGAGAACAAATAACCCTTGTTAGGGGCCAAGGAATCCCATACTCTTCTAGGACCCTCTACAGAATCCCTCGAGGAACACGGTCATTCGCCTTCTCTAAGTCTACAAAACACAGGCAGACCGATTGTGCGCACTCCCATGCCCCCTCCGGAATTCTCATGAGAGTAAAGAGCAGGTCCACTGTTCCATGGTGTGGACGGAATCCACTTTGCAGCTCCTGGATTTGATGTTCCACAACTGGGTAGAGTCTCCTTTCTAGTAGCCTGGTATAAGCTTTTCCAGGGAGGCTAAGGAGTAGGAACCCAATAGTTAGAGCACTCCCTCCTGTACCCCTTTTTAAAAATGGGAACCACCACCCCAGTCAGCCACTCCAGAAGCATGGCTACCAATGACCATGCAACATTGAAAAGGCAATTTGTTTTTTTTGTCTCAAATTTACCTGCTCAAATACTTCTAAATAATCAGAGAAACAGCTTACCCACTCTGGATGAAATATACCAGAGACAAGAACTAAGTGTGTTTTCAATTTTATGTACGAACAAAGGATTTATAAATTATGAAGTATTACGAGAGGTATTTAGGTGATTTAGGAGCACAGTTAAGAACACAGAAAAGTATGGCACATATGCAAAATCTGTGTTTAGTGTTTCCATTGGTACTTTTCCTAACAGACCCCATTGAAAATGGGCCTGCTTAAGGCAGTGAAGCAGAAGTTACTGCTGTCCCATTTCCATTAGACAGTAATTATTTAATATAGTTTTTTGCTCCTGTATAGAGATATAAACGTTTTTTGAAACAATCTTAAATATAATATGTGTATACTAACTTTTGAAGTACAGTTGTAGCACTAATACAGCTAGAAAAGGCTGCTTGCCTTTTGGCAAGGCTGCAGTCTGCCGGGATTAGATTATGGAAGGAGATAGCCAAAATAAGACAAGTAAGTTTTATTTCAGTAAGAACATCTAAAGCATTTCTTTCCCTTCTATCTCCTTAGTCTGGCAGACCAGCCCAGCTCCCATGAAATTGCTTTGGCTGTTTGTGTGGGGTCAAAGAACAAATCGGTAGGATTAGCTGGACTGCGAGTGTTGACTGAAGCTCCCTGAAAAAAAAAGCACAAGCTGTTAATTACTAAGGATTTCATATGAAATCCTGCTAAGCCTATGTCAGCTCCATTTGGTTATAAAGAAGTGGTTGAGATTCCCCAGGCACATGCAGACTTTATACAAAATTTATACTTGTTTGTGTTAACATATCATATGTAAGTAATTAAATTGATCTTATAAAAGAATATTGCTGAAATTAATGACAAAGGCTTGCAGATTCTGTGTAAAATTATGCCAGAATATCTCTTAGGTTATTGTGCATCACATAATTCATTTGAATCATCTTTTTTCTTGCATGATCTACTAAATAGTACACTTAGTGCATAGTCACTCAGATGGATATTATGTGAATCACCTTTCCTACTGCTCACATTAACAGGGTAAAGTACAAATTAGAAGCAAGTTAACACAGTGTCAGAGTACTGCTTTGAACTCACTTTACTACACTGGGTGTAGGACACTTAAGGAGAAGCTTCCAGTCATATAATCCAGCAATCCCTCTACTCTCAGCATTGTGTACTGCTGAACAATGGTTTATTGCTGAAAACTAATTACCCACTGCTACTAAGTGAGAGTGTTTAAGGCAATGGTTGACATGTTTGTTAGGATTTCTTCCTCACAACTCCTGAGTTCTAACTTTAAATCTTAGCTAAGAATTTATACATTCTCCCCAAATTCAGACAATTCCCCTCCACGTAACACTCTCTCTGTGTTTGTATTGATTTCCATCACATTCCAAACAAATGTATGTTAAATTAAATGAAGACTCTAAAGTTCACTTAGTTTGTGGGAGTGTGTCCTGCTGTGCACTAGCATCACATCCCATCCTGCTGTACACATACTGCTGTATCAGGATAGAGTCCAGGTTACCACCACCCTGTTTGGAATAATCTGCAAGAAAGGAATGTGATGTACATAAAAGTGATAAAAATAGAACTAAGAAGGAGACGACTTTAGTAGGAATCTGAGTTTCACAATGTTCCTTCTCCATTTTTTATTCTGTGTTTTTGAGTCAGATTGTAGGCACTAAAGTGTACATTAAAGCAAATAGCTATAAACTCCAAGATTTCTGTCTCACTTCACGCCAGTGATTCACTATGTCACGCTGAGAGAGATACCTAACCCTTCAGTGTATAAAGTGTACTAACATGGAAACAATTGGACTTTGCTTGTAAAGAAAAATGAGATCTAAAGTAAAATGGGTTTGTCTCATTGACAGGTGGCAGTACAGAAATTTAGCAATGCTACCTTATAGCACCATAGATCTAGATTCAAATCCTGATTTAATTTCTGTCTGTCTAGAGTGCGCATGTTCTTCCTGTGCCTCCATGGGATTCCTCCCATATTCCAAGGATGAATAAATTAGACTGAGTTGTGAGATTACATTAAGCAGAAGCATGCAAGTATGCCACGAAATCAACTGGCACCCAATTCAGGATTGCACCAGAAGATGCTGGAATAGGCAGTAGCCCTTATGACCACAAACTGGAATATGCAGGTTTATAAAATAGATGGATAGATGCATGAATTAGTGCCCTATGCTGAACAATTCCTTAATTGAATTTTTAATATTCCAGTAAGACTTCCTGAAGTTTTAGGGTGGAATGGTATGTAGGATTTGCCAGGTTAGTGAAAATAGGACAAACATGCAAGTTTTTAGAATGACAGCTTGTATATGATTACTCATTCTTAATATTTAGAAATGCATATCCTCACAGTCTTAACTTCCTTGCTTTGTTTTGCAAAGCTAATTGTGTACATGAAGAGGAATTCCACATGCAGACTTTCCTGCTTGAGCACACATCGGTCTCAGAGCGCATTATCATGATTAGATCGTGTTAGGGGAGGGGATTAATAGGAATATACAAGGATTTAGGGATAGCTTTATATAGATTTCAAATGAAAAAGTGTCGCTTTCTGAATAAATCCATCAGAACTGAAGACTACTGGTGGTGGTGGGAGGTAAAAAACAAAAAAGTATGACATGTTCTCATTTGAGCCTGTTCTCATTTTGTTTCTAATTTTAGGAGAGGGATTACTCCTTAGTCAAAAGTTTTGTTTTTCGTTTTATTTTCTTATTTAAATGCCCAGACAATGGCTAACCTGATAAAATGCAAACTATAAATGGGACCAACCATTGGAAGTATTATGAATTAATGGTCAGAGCTGTGCTTTCAAATTTTGATGATGGAAGCAAGAACCATGGGAGTCACCAGTGTCAAGAATATTTCATTATTCCCAATGCTGCATTTATACAGCCACAGCAGGGTACAGGAAGCCCTGTCAATATTCATGTTTTCTCCACAGCAATTGATGTGTCAGGCCTTGCAATCAAATATTAAATGTTCCCAGTCTGTCAAATCGACATCAAGCTTTAATCCTAATGCTGCTTCCTTGGGGTGTTCGGAGCTGTGTCAGAGAGACGGTGCAAAGGGTGGTTGATAGTATGCTTCTCTTCTCTTTGGGGGATGCAGTAGGTTCATTTACAGCTTAGAGTTCATACTTAGCTCTTCAGTCTCGTACAGATCATAACCCAGAGTTGTGTGAGTTCCATTAAAAAGATTCATTGCATCAAGTCTTTACTGTTTTAAACTAGGTTTTCTTAATATTCTAATTATAATATCAGAGACTATCAAGAAATATTCTGTTTTGTGCTGCACTTGTGTCTGATTCTGGTTTGAGTTTGTACTTGTGCACAGTACTCATTGTCTCTGCAAACTTGTGGAAAACGTGGCATCAGGTAATCGAGGGATGACTTTGGTGTTAACATAAGTGAATGGAAATGTCCATAAACCACAACTCTCAATATGTGTCTGTTATCAATATTGTCAGGTTTAGATTTAAATATATATTTGTGTTAAATAAATATATTTTCTAACTTTAAGTCTTTGATCTAGTTTGACTTCAACTGAATCAAAATTTAGATAATCTATATTAAAAAGGACAAGTCTGAACTTTATACTGCTTTCAGTAATTCGGGACTCCTGCATAATGTTGACTATTTAAGGAAAGAAACAACTTCATCTCTCAAGTCTTTGTAAGAAGATCTGAAGTTTTATTCTCCTCATGTAATTTGAAGACGTTGAAATTTGCTTTAAAGTATTCTGCCCTTTAATAAAGTATAAGCCAAAGTATAAGATCAATAAGCTACTTTTATTTTTGGAAAGGTGGGTCTGTGAACTCTTTAGGTATATTTTCAACACCTTCTTAAAATTCACATTGGCACAAACCATTATTTTTTCAGCAATGTGTCTTCAGATCAGACTTTCATATTATCATGCTGTTAATATGAGCATAATAAAGAATAATTTATAAAACACCAGTCATTGTTTAAAGGCCATTTACTCCAATTCAGGTACACAGGAAGCTGATGTTATGCCAGCAAAATAACATCAGGCACAAGGCCATTCTTTGCAAAGCACACTTACCCATTTAGAGTCACTATTCAGCCTAACCTGCACATCTTTGTGATGTCGGAGTAAACTGGAGTGTCTTGAGAAAACCTATGTGAACCCCCTCCCAAACAATGGCATACTACTTATTTTTAAAATATTTTAATTTTTAGAATCTGAAATTTTAAACATGATACAAATCTTGATATAACGCACATTGATCTTTACACAGCAGGTCAGGTTTGGTCAGGTTGGGGAGCATCCACTGGTACAGCGCATTGCCGCACCCATCACAAGAAGAATCAGTTTGGGATGCTGGTTGGCAAAAGGTATATACACGGTCCAGTCCCACCCTCCGGAACTGCCCTCTATCTGCCACAGCCAGGTGTTACGTGGGTGTCCCCTTGGATTGGTCCAGCCACTTGGATCCTGCGAGCCAGACCACCCTCATAGGATTGCGCCACATGGCCGCAATACTGTAACTGACACTCCCTGACAATACAGGCAATGTGCCTTATTCAGGACTCCATGAGCAACTTCTTATTCAACACAAAGTCAAACCAGCAGTACCCAAGGATTCTACAAAGAGACCCAGTAGTGAAGGAGTCAAGTCTTCTTCTCAGGTCACTGGATAACATCGATGTCTTGCAACCAAAGAGCAAGACAGGAAACACCAGGACTCTAAAGACTTTGACCTTTACCCTTTCGCATGGATATCAGGAGCGCCACCCACCCCTTTCTAGTGAACTCATGACCCCCCCCATGCTCTCCCAATCTATCTGCTGACTTCATAGGAAGAGTCACCAGAGACATGAATGTCACTGCCAAGGTAAGTAAACCTCTCAACAAGGTAGACACTCTCTCTACAAACAGACACACTGCTGATGGCTGTGCCCAAGAGGTCATTAAAGGCCTGGCTGGTTTTTATCCAGGACACTCGCAAGCCCAGATACTCAGACTCCTTGCTCAGTCTCTCAAGCGCCCCAATCAGGGACCTCCATTGACTCCATGAAGATCACAGCATCATCAGCAAAGTCAAGATCAGTAAATCTTTCTTCACCAACAGATGCCCCACAGCCAGTTGACCCACGACCCTGCCCAACACTCAGTCCATGCAAGCAGTGAATAGAGTAGGAGTAAGAATACACCCCTGACAGACCCCAAAATCAACCGGGAAAAACGCAGAGGTTCTGCCTCTACTCTGCACAGCACTCACAGTACCAGTGTACAGGCCGGCCATAATATCCAGCAACCTTGAGCGGATCCCGCAAAGTCTTGGGATGTCCCACAGGGCAGCTCGATCAACTAAGTCAAACACTTTACGAAAATCAACAAAGGCTGCAAAGAAACTCTGCCGAAATTACATAGCACAGAACCTTAAATGTATCTGTAGTTACTTCCCATTGAAACCAACAGAAACTAACCCTAATCAATCTATAAAGACGGCATTTATTATCATAACCTGGAGTTAGGAGTTATTGATGTGAATGGCCCCTGTTAACATGTCAGACTGTTTTGTAGCTTGGCATAGATCACAATTTCACTGACCTTCATAATTTGTCATAAACGTCAGCTTACTTCAATCTACCTAAGAGTATAACAATGTGTGGCATGATGTAAACTCTGTTCCCTGATGGTTTCCATGATTTCTTGACAATTTACTTTTTCTTTCTCATAGATCTTAGTCCACCTGTTAATGTCAAAAGTGGACAGAATTTGACTATTATGGTTACTGCTGAAATGGTGGGTGTGAAATGTTATGTTGAGTAGCTGAAACACAATTGTTACTTATGTCATACAAACTAATTAAGATGCAGTGCACCAAACCTCTGCTCATAGCAGCTAAATCCAATTGTGCTAACACAACAGTGTAGTCTGATAAATCCATTATAGCACAGAAATGTCAAAGAAAATCTATTTCTTCAACACATGTCCCCTTCCTACAAAGTGCGCCATTACAAATATAATAAATGTATTTGTTATAAGTGACACTGAGCACTTGTACTAACAAGGTTAGTGGATCCTGCCACAAGGAGTGACAAAGTTGAGCTAACAAGACAACAAACTGTCAGGTGCAGTTCTCTGAATGTAGTATCAGATATATGCTGTCTACCCGAAGCTTTATGACAGCATCAGAAATCAATTCACGTGTGTCACCTCTGCTCAGTATCAGTTGATGTGGTGCACTACACAGAGATGGCAATCTGTGCAACAGACAAGACTGCTTCTTACTGTGACCACTGATGCAGCTCCCTCAAAAATCTATTTGCTTTCCTATTGTTTGAAAGTGTTGTGTTTAATATCAACGAGTAAAGTGATATATTAAAGATTTGCTTATGGCAATTTTTTTCTAAATTTGAGGGTGGCTCAGTGGTGCACTGGTTGGCACTACTGCCAAAAAGCTCCAGGCCTGGTCATTCTCTGTGTGGATTTTGCATATTCTTGTCATGCCTGCATGTGTACAGGAAAAAAGCAGGATTTAAGTGTGAGAGAGAAGGGCTTGAAATTGTGTTACCTTAGATCTGCTATGTAGGTGACAGTCAAAGTGTGGACTGAGGTGCACATTTTGATAGAGGCTGGAAAAGTTGGTGTTGAAGTGCCAGAGCTCCTTTCAACTTGTTCTGACAAACCCACATCCACACAAGCAGTTAACACATTCCAATATGTATCCTGTGGTACCAAAAAGTGAATGGTTTAACAAAACATTACCTAAAAGTTTCAGAAAAATACAACACAGGCAAAGGCTTAAAATGAATTTTAATGATGTAAAATTTCCTAAACTAAGACACAGCCAAGCCTGTTAGAGACGAAGGTGACACACAAGCCTATTCAGAAGAGACCCCTACTGCGATGGCTAAACCATTCTTGTCACAAAGTTGCATTCCTGGGTTCCAGCATCTCACAGCAGTCTCTATAATATGACAGGCAGGAACGCAGGCCCATTATGCAGGAGAAAACTGCCAGTTACCTGCTGAGAAGTAATGTTTTTTTGGGTTGATTTGAAAACTTAAATAATTCAGCAGCATTCTTAACTAAAATATATACATACACTCAGGTCCATAAGTATTTGGAACATGACACAATTTTTGAAATTTTGCCTCTGTATGCCATCACAATGGATTTGAAATGAAGTATTCATTATGTGATTGAAGTGTGGACTTTCAGCTTTAGTTTAAGGGGTTTACCAAAAATATTGTATGAGCCGTTTAGGAATGACAGATATTTTTATACATGCTCCCAATATTTTCAGGGGCTCAAAAGTTTTTGGACATTTGACTGACATGTTGTTCCATAGTCAGGTGTGAGCAGGTCCCTCATTATTTCATTAAGCAGACTGAAGGTCTGGAGTTGATTACAAGTGTGGAATTTGCATTTGGAAGCTGTCACTGTGAACACTCAATATGAGGTTCAAAGAGCTATCCATGACAGTAAAAACAGTCCACCATTAGGCTGAGAAAACAAAACAAACCCTTTAGAGAGACAGCAGAAACACCAGCAGTGGTAAAATCACCCATCTGGTACATTCTTCAAGAAAAAGGAACACACTGGTGGGCTCAGCAATACCAGAAAGCCTGGACAACCAATAGAAGACAACTGTGCTGGATGATTGCATAATCATCCAATTTGTCCTTGGTGAAGCAAAGACCCTTCACAACATTTAGCCAAACCAAGAACTCTGGTAGGTAGACAGTCATTGTCAAAGGATACAATCAAGATAGAAATTCATGAAAGTAAATACAGAGGGTTTACCACAAATTGCAAACCACAGGTAATCCTCAAGCATTGGAAGGACAGATTAGACTTTACCAGAAAACATTTCTTTAAAAGCCTGTCCAGTTCTGGAACAATTTTCTTTGCAAAAAAGAAACTAAGATCAATATGTACTAGAATGTTGGAAAGCGAAAAAGCGAAAAGTATGGAGATGATGAATGAGATATGATCTGATGAATACCGCATCATCTTCGAAACATGGTGAAGGCAGTTTTTTGGCATGGTCATGCATGGGTGCGAATGGAAGTCCGTCACTGGTATTTACTGATGATATGACTGCTGGCAAAAGTAGTGGGATGATATCTGAAGTGTAGAGGTCGCTATACTGTCTGCTCAGATCTACACAAATGCTGCAGAACTGATAGGATGACACTTCACAATACAGATGGACAATAAGCCAAAACACACTGTGAAAGCAAACCAAGTGTTTTTCCACACAAAGCAGTGGAATATTCTTCAATGGCCAAGGCAATCAACTGACCTCAACCCAAATGGACATGCATGTCATTTGCAGAAGACAATGAGAAGTTTTATTGGCTAACTAAAAAGATTATAATATGCAAGCTTTTGAGGCAACTCAGGCCCCTTCTTCAGGCAGTTTGTAATACAGAAACTGGAGTTCCCTGCCCACTGCTTGCAGAAAACTAAACTGATGGCAGAAAATCCAACAAACAAGCAGCAGACTTCAGGCAGTCATTGGCCCTAAAGGATTTTCAACCAAATATTGAAAATCATTTCTTATATTTATGATTTTGTTAGTTTGTCCAAATACTTTTGAGCCCCTGAAAATGGGGGGACCATGTATAAACATTTCCTTAACAGCCCATACAATATTTTTGTTATATCCCTTGAATTAAAGCTGAAAGCCTATACTTTAATTACATCCTGATTGCTTTGTTTCAAATCCATTGTGGTGGTGTAAAGAGCCAAAATTATGAAATTGTGTTAATGTCCAAATACTTAAGGACCTAACTGTATAACATATACATGTAATATATGATATATAATATATGACCCTCAGTTACAGTTGAACATCCACCCTTTTATTTTATATTTTGCAGGTTATTGGCTCTGTTTTGTGAATTAAACTTGATTGGTTCAACGTCCCTGCCAAGCTCCCTGAAGACAGTATGACAGGTGACAGGTGTAGCACCTAAGAAATGAAATTCCTCACAGCCTGTCAGTTTTGCTGAAAGTTCCAATCCATCTTGGATTTTATCCCTATGCCAGGCATGGCAAGTCTCTTTTGAAAATACCTCATAGTTTAGTCTGCCACATTAAAGTAAAAAAAAAAAACTCAGTTTTATAGCAGTTTATGCATGAAGTGGTTTAATTGTGCTGCACAATGTGCCTACATCCCTTTGACTGGGTTAAAAAATAAGGTCAGCACTCTGGAGAAAAAAAATCAATGAACATACAGTATTCCAGCCTTCCTAAGTTTCCAATAGAGTTTAGTAAGACTATTATTATTATTATGTCTACTACATTTCACACCATTTCCTTGTGCCTTTATGATAAGATTTAGTGGCTACATAATCTCATGAAAATTTTGTCTATTTAAAAAAAAAAAAAAAATTCTGCTGAATGGTCACGGGTTATGATGTTGCAGGCCCACAAAAGGCAAGTTTGTGTGTTAAGGACTGTCCCATGGCACTTATTGTCATGCCTTGGACAGTGCCTGAGTTTCTATTTTTATAGTTAACCAGAACGCAAATAAGAGACGACTGTGGCATGGATTTAAAATGTGTTTCAGTGTGAGGTGATGGAGAATTAGAAAGGGTAATATTTTGTGATATACAGTAAGTCTGCTATAATGTAATACTCAGCATTAATATGAGTTACTGTAAAAAAAAAATTAAGGCACAACACCAAAAGCACGTTGACGCAACAGAGAATTCTAAAACACCCTCATTTTGTGCAAGTTTTATGAGTGTTTAAATATCATTATGTATCTTGTGTGTAGAAAGGAAGACACTCCTTAGCAAAGGCACCCACTAGTTCTGCCACGGCCTCGATCCTTTCATGGACTGGTGTCTCATTCAGGTTTACTTTCATCCTTGTTCATAATTGTATCAGTATTGAAAAAATGGGTTTGCATCATTTGGTGAAAGAACATTTACATTTATGACAAGTGATATTAGTGTATTATTTATATATTTAATTTGAAATTTTAACATGTACCTTTCTCTAACCCCATCAAGAAAAAGAAAGTCACAGCTCCATCGTACAGCTGACATAGTTTGCTGTTTATTTTTTCCCTCAAGGTCATTTAATGTTTAGTGCTCTTTTTTAATAATAGGAGTTATCCTAAGAACTGACTTTATTTTCCGATCAAATCTATTGTTAGAAATGATGACTTCTCAAAGGAAGCAGAGTGCTGTTATGGAGTGAGTCACAGATGCCTTATTATAAAGTTGCCAAAGCTCTTCACAAAGAAATCTCATATTAAAAGTGTTCTGTAATTAAGAATCTGTAACTCTGGTTAGTAAGTCTATTGATTCCAAAACATAAAGTTGTTTTAATAATGTCAGACTTCTCTGTTCTTACTGCCTCTGTCCTCAACAGAAGTAGGTACTCCCTAAAGGCTACAAAGACTCAAAAGGACAACACATTTATTTATTTAGGTGTATGTCTACTGTAACTATGCTTGGGCAGCAAAACCACACATAATAATTTATAATCATAGCACACAAACACGTCACATTCTAAGAAGAGTAAGGGGAACAGGACAAGCTGCCCTGAATAATCTGTCACAAGGACAGTCAACTCCCATGATGCCTGGCCTCCTTCCCAGTCAGCCTTACAATTACTTGCATAATTGTATTTATTTACAAATGACTGCACATTGTGGTGTCAGATTGCTATTACTCTGAGGGTGTTTTTAAGGCTATAGCTCAGCGAAGCATTAATTTATTGCATGGCAGTGGTTGACTGGGTTGACAGTGCCAAGTATGTATAAGGAGCACCTAGTGGCAATTAAATCAGAGAACAAATGTTAGTGTTACTTTTATTAATCTACCCAAGAACTAGCCATCTTCATCCCAAAAAGACTTCTGTCAAGCAAGGCAAGGACCACATTATGCAGAAGTAGCTCATTTTATCACAATCTGTTAGTGACATCAGAGTCAAGGCGAACCAGACAGGAATTTGGAGGGAGGTGTAACCTTGATATTATACATAACACCTGTGCTATGGCACGTAACGTGGAGCTATCTATTTTAGTATTCTGATGCACCTTTGATAATGGTTGCTATAATTGTCCTTAGGGTTAAATCCTTTGTTCCTATAAAATGATGGGTCCTTGAAACCAAAGAAAGTTTAAGTGTATTACACTAGAGACATTAACACATCCAGTAGTAACCAAGAGTAAGTTTAGTCACCACCTCTGTCTAGTTGCAAAAAGGAGACTTACAGTAAGTGAGGCATATTCAGCCTGCTTCTACATGTTTTTGTTATTGTCTCATAACATACTGTATACGTTCTGTTGTCTAATAACATACTGTATACATTCTGATTGGCACACCATCCTGACTTTGTTCTTGCCTTTTGCCCAGTGCTGCCAGGATCAGAGTTGGCAGTGAAATGAATGATGCCTTGTGCAATTTATATTAAAATAATGTACCTTAAGGAATAATATGAAATGTGTTTAGGGAAATTTTCATTAACTGTTCTTGATTTTTTTTTACTTTATTCCAACTTACTGGTGTTTATGTATCAGTCATTCTAGTTCAGGTCCGCTGAAGCCATTATCTATCCCCACAGCACTGAACACAAGATAGAAACAAACCCTGGATACCGTGCCAGTCCATAACGAGGCACACTCACTCATAACTGGTCAATTTTAGAATTGACAATTACCATAACAATCATGTCTTTGAAAGGTGGGAGAAAAAACTCCACAGACACCCAAGACTAACCATCTATGAAGCAATACATAACCTCATAATGAAATGGCCTAAATGTTTATGGGTGCAATTCTCTTATTGCACTCATTTGTCCATCTCTGCTTAGTTTCATTTCATTTTACTGGCAATATGTCACTTCACAGTTTATTGAAGGGAGATCCCACTCAAAGTAACAGTCACAGTGATGGCGACTGGCCAGAGGATACAATGCTTATAATCACATGGAGCATTAAAGAAGTAAAGGTTAAAGCTGCTGTCTATCTAGCTAAAATTCTTTTTACTCAAAAACATTCACACATCATATGCAGGAGGAAGGTGTTCTTACTTCTCAAAGTCAGGTTAGGTTAGGGTTACACAGGTGCACATGAGAGGCAGCTAAAGGGTCTAAATGAGAGTAATTCCATGCCAGACCAGTGGGTGGTGGAGTGTGCTGAACTTTTTTATCTCACTTTCCTGCAGACTGTTCACGGGAAATCCCACCTGGCCCTGATGATGTCACTTCCAGTTCCGGCCCCTTTGATGACATCACATCCGGGTCCGAACCTATGGAAGAGGACCCTTCCGCTTATGCCCTGAATGACTTTTACTTCCCTTGCTGGCCTTTAAAGCTGCCATATTTACCCTAACTTATCAGTTCTGTTTTGGATTCCCTACTGAGCACATCAGTGTGAATAATTTATCCTTTTGCAGCTAGGAAATATTATATGGGTAGCTGCCCCAAACCTTTTTATGTCTTGCATCTGTTTTTTGTGACAGATACATTTTATATCCTAAGCAGTAGATGAGGTATATGAGGTCACAGAAAATTAGATTAACTAACTTCACTGGCCTAAAAAATGTCTTGGACTTGAACAACATTTAGAAAATGATCTGCAAGATAATTTGGGATCTTAGTGCTGAAGTTTCTTTACTACTACACATCATAACCAACTATTAAACTCGAGACTGTAGAATCACTCGGACTGGACTTGTAACCTGACAAACCTATAAGAATGAAATTGTGAAACTCACAGGCATGATATGACTTCAAAACAAAGCAAATTTAGCAACTCAAAAGCAAAAGATCAAGCAAGAGATGCTTGCGCAAATAAGGAACACTGAAGGAGAGAAAGGCAATATGCTGATTTGGGCTCATACAAGGGCAGGTTAATTAGCAAGAGGAGGCAACTCTCAAAATGAGGACAAGATTCTAGAATATTTTTCAGAGTAGCTCCCACACAGGGTAGCACAACGTGGCTGTTCCAAGAAAATATTTCCAATCACTTTTCTTTCAATAGCCTGAGCTGTTAGGTTCTTGGTACACAGTGATACCTGTGAGCCAAATGTGATAAAATGGTGCGTCCAAGTTTTGTCGTGTATAACAAAGCAGCAGAAACACTGGTCACCACTCTGATTTCTGCAGGAAAATTGATGAATGCTTCCATTTCCAAGCTGCAGATGTGACATGACATCTGTGTTTTATGGCACAGAAACTGTGCTGGAAAATCCTACATGTTTATCCAAGTGTGTGATCTCTTTTATAGTTAAGCACATTAGCACTCTTTCCACGTTTTTACTTCTTGTTAGTTAAAAAAAAGATAAATAAAACTTTTCCTCAGGATCTTACAAGATGCAATGCAGTATGTCATTTGAAGTTATGAGTGTTAAAGATTAAATCTTACATGGGTCTCCTTTTAATAGTCCATTGATCTGTTTTCTGAACCCACTTACTGTTAATCAGGGTTACCGGGAGTTTGGGATGTACCCCAGTAGCACCAGACATAAGGTGGAGATCTCATCAATCTATCACATGGCCTACTTTTAATAACTCTCTATGTGTTTAACAACCAGACAGTCATCAAGGTTCATCTTCCCAGAGGCCTGAAGATTCTGTTAACAACAATTGATATCTGATCGAATGAAAGGAGCATGCTGTTGACATTTACTTGATTTCTGATGCCCTCACTGTCAGTGTGCTCTTCCAATGAGTAGCACTTCATTTTTTTCAAATTAAAGGCCAAAAGGCCAGGGAACTATTAGTATAACTAACTATATATCGCCTGAGCGACAGGTGCAAGTAGAGCCAAGAGCTCAAATGCATACCAATTACAATCACAGCAGAGAAGCAAAACGCTCTGTGGGGTTCTGCTTTTCTCCCACAGAGTCCATTTGCATTAGTAGAAAGTGAATTCTTTTTTTTATTTTCATTAAACAAGCTTATCAACTAAAGGCCAACATTTATGTGATTGATCTGCAAGGGAGGGAAAGAAATCCCCTGCTATTTCATCACTTTGATTGTTTTATTATAGACAGAAAAGCAAATACAGTAATAAGAGTTTAAGAAGCACTCTCCTAATACTGTGTTCCATATCATCTCAGCCGGACCATATTTAATTTGAATTTTTTTTTTTAATTTCTCAGAAAGATTTTATCTAGAGTATGTTAAGCAATTGTAAAATAGAACATTGCATTCTGTCCAAATCATAATGTTTTGTTTTCTGCATTGTCTCATTTCATATTCATACCTCCATTAAAGTGTGGTGGGAGGTCTGGGCACACTTGGATTTCAAATGATGCTGAGAGTGTGCACAGTGCTGTTGGAAGGACCTAAAACTACCATATCTGAGCCACCTCTTTCCAGGGGTAACATTGATCTCTGTTATGAGTGTTTACCCTCATTACAGACTAGTTTTATTGTACTGTATGTGTATGATTTCCACTTCAGCACAGTACATAGATCCACATTTACAGTAGTACAGCAGCACCTGTTACTAGTTTTATGTACTACAAAGTGAAAACAAGACCCTTTGCAAGTCTTTGCTGTACGTTTCTTCTTTTATCTGTTTTGTTAATATTTTTTAACAGAGCCAAAGGAAAGAAAGGAGTGTTCTTCCGCAAAATGAGAGTCAGCAATGATCCTGTCTGGGAGGTGACTCCGGAAGCAGGAAATGTGGGAAGATCTGGAACAGTCACCTTCTCCTGTCAAAGACAATCTCTCACTTTTGAGGACAGGTAAGGAAAATGCACAATGTCACTCTTTCACATTATCTGAAATGACTGAGAAGTTAGCGTAACTCAAGATTAAATTAAGTATAGTTAGGGCTGCGGTACACCATGGACATCATGCCAGCTAAACACATATCCCAAATACTGAAGCAGACATACAACATGGGATAGCATGTCTTTGGCCAGGAAGGCCTAGGACACATATGCTTACATAGTTTGGAATTCAGGCAGAAAGCAACATAAACAGAATGATAACATGCCATCTATTCTGCCATTCTCAATAAAGAATATTTTGATTACTTTTCTAGCCATGAATATAAGGTTAGGAAAGCAGCTCTCAGAACACAACACCTTATTTCCCGAATGAACCTTCTCATTAATGTCCCTATGGCTGTGGCCATCTTATTTACTAAAAATTTAGACACACTAAACTCTGACCTGTACCAAGTTTCCCTCTATGCCATCCTTCACTTCCTGTTGGGTTGGGGTATTCACATGTGTATTTGCTCAAAATTCTTAAACTGTTGTGGATTATCCTCTGTCAGACAAGGATCCATGCAGATAAAACACTCTATTATGTACTTCCAGGTAAAACTACTGTATGTATAACATTGTTGACATCTGTTCTGAAAAATACATGGATTGGTGTATTGTCTTATTTTTTTTAATATTAATTACAAAAATGACTCTTGCTTGCCATTTTTCATTGGCTCTTAACAATCACTTGTTCAAATGTCTGACTCAGGGTTGGGTGAATAAACTGGAATATCATTTTCTATTTATGTGACTATAAATGATTTATTTTACTAAAATGCTAGAAAGGCCAAAAGCCAGGGATTCACATTCTTGTCAGTTTGTACTTTCACTTAAAGGTTTTTTGGTTTATATGGCCTTTTCAGTTTTTCTATACTAATTTTAATTTAGTATTCCATATTTGTATATCTTTGACTGCTTTTTTCTGCACATTAAGGGAAGGTGAGGAATATCCTGAGAAATCTTTCTCCTAACACATTTTTTCGAGAAAACTGTCCTTCCATCTATTCATAAGACACCATGCACAAAGGCATATAATCATTTTATCTTTGAACTTTTTTAATGCATGTTTAGTTTTCAGACTTCACTTGATTGAATTATTTGCTTGTTTCTATTTGCTCTTTGCATTATTAATTGTTTTCCATCCATAGAAGGCAAATGTAGTTCAATAACACATTTTTAACACTGGCCCTGGCCCTTCTTGATAACACATGGATGAGTAGGTTTCACTGTTACAAGTAATGATTCATTCATCCATCCATCCATTTTCCAACCTGCTAAATCCAAACACAGGGTCACGGGGGTCTGCTGGAGCCAATCCCAGCCAACACAGGACACAAGGCAGGAACCAATCCTGGGCAGGGTGCCAACCCACCGCAGGACACACACAAACACACCCACACACCAAGCACACACTAGGGCCAATTTAGAATCTACAATCCACCTAACCTGCATGTCTTTGGACTGTGGGAGGAAACCGGAGCGCCCGGAGGAAACCCACGCAGACACGGGGAGAACATGCAAACTCCACGCAAGGAGGACCCGGGAAGTGAACCCGGGTCTCCTAACTGCGAGGCAGCAGCGCTACCACTGCGTCACTGTGCCGCCCGTAATGATTCAAGAGAATGAAAATTGTCAGGAATTGCATATAACAGAGAAACATTTATTTTTTGCCCTCCTTTTGCATACCTAATAATTGTGTGCTTTTCTAGATTCTAATGGTAAATATTTAAAAACTTATTCATAACAGGTTTTATTTCCATGTAAATTTGCTGCTGACTTAAGTTCAGATTCTGATTGAAAAATGTTCAAAATTCAAAAGAAAACAATTTTAACACTGTCTTTTTATGTGTCTGTGTGTTTCTATGGAAACCTATGCACAACAACGTTTCAATATATCAATATTTAGGGGTAAACGCCACCCCACAATAGAAAAACTAAATACCTTAAAAATCTCAAAAACACTCTGACTGATGTAACTGAAAGGTGCAAAGTTTGGCAAAGCATTTAGCAAGCACTTGACAGGTAAGTGCTTGACAGGTGCTGCAGCTATCAGCATATTCAATTTTGCACAACTGACCCAGTAAAAAACGTATTTAATATACCTCCCCTCATCTTATCTGCAACCTTGTGGCAAATGTCGACATGGGGACAACAATTCCAATTAGCCAATGGGCTGCTCCAGAAGATTTTATCAACGTTCACAAACTTTACATAACAGCACTGACAAATGCAGCGTTTTTTTTTTTTTTCAACCACTTTGGGATAACAATTTCATTGTCTTGCGGGATTACAACATTTATCTTAGAGTCCATCTTTTTGTATTGGATTGTGTTTAAATATGTTGCATTTACAAAAGACATTTTTCCCTCATTTAATTTAATCTAGTCCCTTTTCTGAGAAATGTGTTATTATCATTATAATAATAATAATAATAATAATAATTTAGAGTAAAAAACTGGTGCAATGGGTATGGCAAAAAAGCTTGAATATACAAGTGGTGAAAAACACAAACAAATGTTTGAGTGAAATATGTAAACAAACCAAAGTCATAAACATCTAGTAATAATGCTAACATATACTCATAATTCCCATTATTCCTTCTGATTAATCTTTTCAGTTCAAAGGAATAGTTTTAAGTAAAGTGCTGTGTTACAGTGGCCATCAATAAAAGCCAAGTCACTAGTAATGTTTTAGTGATGGGCAATTGCATGTAGCATGTTTAACAGTAAGCAGCTCAAGTGAACTAATAGATAGATAGATAGATAGATAGATAATAATAATCCCTGGTAAAAAAATTACAAATATTATATAAAGAAAAGCACTTAGTTTGTTACACAGTACTTCTGATAAACCTGATTACCAATCAGCACTGTAACTAAGGCCCTTTATCATAGAACATTTCCCAGGTAACACAGATAGTATCATATAAACCTGACACCGCAAATGATGAAGACTACCTAAAGAAATCAGTGGTACTGCAGAAATGTTGCTTTCCAGCCAGACACACTGTAGACAGCCTTGCCAAGAAGCTCATTTCTGTCATGTAGACATGATCGTATATGTTTATAGTAACATATGAAACAATGTAGCTGCTAATTCACACACCCCTGTGAACCAGGCCAGAGTAGAATGTTTTGCTCATACACTGCAGCTCACAGTCAATGATGGATTTAAAATGGTGCTATCAAAGCGGCTTTTCTTGGCTGACAGCCTAAAAGTTACAGACTGTGCACACAGCTACTCCTTGAACACATTAATATACTTGTATTCCTAAAGAAAATTTTTTAAAATGCCTTCAGTAAAAAGATAGCTTCAAATATGTTTGCACTTAATTTCAAAATAAATTTGAACATGCATAAGGCAAAAGATAAACTGCATAATTATTTAGAATGTTATTAAGCATGCTATTTCCTTTCTACAAATATTAAATTATTGGTGGGTTTCAATATGAATTATAAGAAGTGACCAAAATTTGCCTGGCTCATGTGAAATGTCAATGTTACAAATCCCAAAAATAAAATAATATACCGTATCTAAAATCCAGAAAAATTATGTAAGGCATACAGAAGGTTGTGCAAAAAATAACATACTGAGGCATGAAGGGTTTAAATTGTTTAATGTGTTGAAAACTCAAAGAAAGGCATTTGCTATGATAAGCTTACTTCTACATGAGTAAGAAAGCAACCAGAAGCAGAAAAAAATATCTAAAATGGGCATTGTTTCATGGAATCTCAGATTTGAAAATTCCATTATGTTACAAAAAAGAAAAAGCCCAATGATTCATCTATCCTTTGATATCACAAAATGTAGAAGTTTACATTGTTGTATTCCAGTGTTTCCCAACCTTGGTCCTGGGGACCCCCTGTGGCTGCAGGTTTTTGTTCCAACCAAATTCCTAATCAGTGACAACACCTGACAACAATGATCTCATTTAATTAGATGATATTATTTTATTCTACAGTTGTGCTTGAAAGTTTGTGAACCCTTTAGAATCTTCTATATTTCTGCATAAATATGACCTAAAACATCATCAGATTTTCACTGAAGTCCTAAAAGTAGATAAAGAGAAACCAGTTAGACAAATGAGACATATATAGATATATTCTAAAGGGTTCACAAACTTTCAAGCACAACTGTACATTCAGTAAAGCACAGCAGCATGATTTTTACCTTTATAAGACATTTAGAAGTATATCTGCTTTTGCTATAGATTTAAATGCTTAACTCTTTTTTGTTGATTTCATTATATTTTGCCCTTTCTCTGTGCAGTTTTCCTCCTTCGTTGTATGTTATTAATGACAATTAAAAATGAGCAGAGCAGACAACACTGAATAGTCAAAGGCTGCAACTACTTTAGCATCAGACTGACTAATTAGTAAATAATGGATTAATTAAACAATTAGAACACCTAGAAAAGTAGAATGAAAATCAAGATGAAAATATTGTTAAAAAGAAAAAAAGACATTATTCCCATATAACTGCTTGGTACATTTTAATACACATGTATTTTTTTTTAACCAAACCTCTACCTAACTTTCTAATTTCTATATTGTTCCCAAAACACAAAACTTGGGGAAAAAACACATCACTTAATTAGCCCAAGAGTCCAATTAAAAACAGAAGCTGGTTGGAACAAAAACCTGCAGCCACAGTGGGTCCCCAGGACCGAGGTTGGGAAACACTGTTGTATTCAGTAACAAGATTTATTCCAGAATATTATCTCGAGGGTGCCGTGTAAGGCAGTTCAATTGAACATGACAAGTGAAGCACACAAATGTAATTTTGGTGATGCTCTTTGTGTGCAGTTCAAACTGACACCAGTTACCTTGTAATTCTAATTTAATCTGTGACTATGACAGCTTTTAATAATATCTTTATGGGCTAATACTGTCTTTTAAATGCCCAGCATGTTTAATATGTGTTAAAAGGCAGGCACAGTACTGCTTTTGACAGAGCTTCTTGCACTTCAGATTGCTCAGTTGCTATGTGCTAGCATAATTCACAATTGAAATCTCTTCCTTCCTTGAAAATGTTTCCATGTTTTAATTTTGAACTTTTTACAAAATGTGATTCCTTTACAAAGCTTTCCACATTTCTCTGATACAATACATCCAGCTGGCCTCAGGAAACCATTGATGGCAGAACAGTGCAGTATCACTGGTGTTTTTACTATAGCTTGTCTTCTCTTATGAAAATTCCCTTTTCTTAAATGTTACTAAAAGAGTGTTTTAGAGCAACAAGTTTATACAGTTGTACTACATATTGTCTATACTGAGGCGTGTAGCAGGAAAGACAGTGAAGACACGGTTTGCTTTTGTAACTCAGGGGTAAACCAAAAGCATCATGGAGAACACCAAAGTATATTAAGATATCTATCCAGATTTCAGTGGTAAAATCATCCACCTTTTACATTACAGGGTCAGGGAGAGCCAAGGATACACTGACAGTACCAGGCATGTGTTTAAGTGAGCTCCTAGATTGGGCCAAGTCCACCATAGTGCACTCTCCAATAGTCACAGACTCAAGCAATTTACAGTTGCCAGTTAACTTTACATACATCTATTACATATATTGGAGGAAAACATTCCTCAAAGTCATATATTTCCTTGAAGAAAACCTCTTCTGGAGCCACCATGTGAAATAAAGCACCAGTCTATCAGTTACACTGGGACAATGTATAGTTGCCATACTGGAATCTGGGAATAAACTAGTGTATCCAAGTATGCAGACACAGAGAGAATGTGTTAATTCCTCAGATGTAGGTCCCTGAAGCTGTGGCACTATGGAGGTTGGGGCAATGTTAACCACTGCCCCAGCCTCCACTGATAAATGAAATGCTCAGAAGGATTCAAACATCAGGTGCCTTTCATCTGCACTATGTTAAATGCCACTTTCATAGGTGGCACTATCCAACAGGAATTTTTTTGTCAGTTTTCTTTAGGCTAGCGTTCATTCTGTTTGTCACAGAGATAGACTGTATGAATGCAATTGGTAAATCACTACCAAAACTGGCAAAGAATCTGAGGGCTGTAGAATTTAAAGATTTGTTAACAGGCCAAATAAACACTAAATGCCTATGCCCATAGATAGCCAGGTAAAAGCACACTGGGGCAATCTGACAAGAAGTGAAATAAAGAAAAGAAATCCCTAAAATATTCAGTTAATTTTGTGCTGTGCTGTGCCTAATGAATTCATTACTTAGAAGATGCATCTTGACTCATTCAACATGAATATTAAATAAGGATTAATGAGACTTCTTAAACTCATAGTTCGACCACACTGAACAGTAAAAAAAACCTTTTAACCCTGAACAGTGTGCTTTTAGTAATGATTAGGGTGAAAAAGGAAAATGCTCAGCTCAATATTGCTACTGTTTTAAATGTGTATTTGCCTGCTGTGCATACAGGATAGACAGAACAAGAAAAAAAAACAAAAAAAACACCCAAGCCTTAAAAGTCATTGCCTCCCATGGTCTAATTATAAGGCACTTGTATTACGATTTAGCCTATGTCTTCTTTAAATTCCAATTTGATAAAGAGGTAGGCTGCTGCGCGATGTTGCCTACTTACTACTGCTGCTAAGGGCTATATCATCTTAGGCAAATTTTCCAGTGATTTTCAGCCATAGCCTTCATTTACATAATCTTAGCAACTCGGAGGCAGTCAATGGTGTGCTCTCATGAAACCGACCATCTAATGTGACAGACTCAACAACTGAGACCAGCTAGTCTGCGACTTGATCCAAAAAAAGTCTGATTTTGTCTTTAGATGGTGGTGTGAACTGTGTGTAAATGAAAGCTGACAACAAATGAATGCTCATCCAGAAGAACAATGCATGTAATCTAGCAATAAGGAAGATGGGTTTCCTAAACATCATAAAGAGAACAAAAGCTTGTCTTTCTGATGCTTCATATTTTATATATTATGTCTTGCACTTAAAATACCCAACAAAAGGCAAAGGAGAAATAAAGGGCTGACACTGCTGTTGAACTTGCAGCAGCTGTTAACTCTTTGTATAGGGCCAGCTCCATTAGTTTAGCACTCTATTGGCTGTCAGTAAAAGGGACAGGCACAACTGCACTTGAAGATCGGCGCTCATCAGTAAATTTGACATAGACTGCAATTTTCTGTCATGTAATTTCCCAGAGTGCACCAACAAGACCAGCACCTGCTGTTGGGAAACACACTCCATGACAGCCTTCTACTATGATAAAGGACACATGTGGCCAGCTAATGAAGCAAATACAGTATATGTCTAAACACCTCACTTTATTGACATTCCCCATATCCTGCCTATAATGTGCACCAGCCAAAGTGCAAAAGACTGGACCATTGAGTCTAGAATGTTCACCCATTCATCCATGCATTACGTGTAATAAGAGTCCAGAGCCTATGCCACGAACTTCAAGCACAACACAATAAAGAAAGCAAGTGCATTCATACCAAGTCTGTTTCCAATGCCAAATTAATTAACCAAACACACAAGACTTCAGGTTTTAAAAGGTAAATGGTAATACCTAAAGACAAACTCATGCAAGCTTATTTTCAGAATGCAATTTCATGAAGGCCTTCATACAGTACCTACAAACCCAGGTGCGCCCATTCTATGATACATTGCCAATTTTCATTCAGTTGTTACACACAAACTAATATCTAAGCCATAAGCCTCTAATATATTATGGCCTCTAGTCCAACAGAAAGAAACAGTGCACACATTGAGGTATTAGACTAATTACTACTTAACACAATATACATTATGGATCTTTAGAAAACAGTATGAAATAAATAAAAGAAATTCTTAAAATTACAGACATGTGGTGCTTACTTGCTCCACTGCTTATTCACTCTATTTATACATCTAAAGTATCTCAAAGCCCCAGGCAAAATTATGCTTTCTACCATTTCCCAACAATATATTTCACAATAAATTAGGAGTAGTTTAAAACACAAATAGTATCTGGTTATTTTGTCATCCATCAATAATGCTCTGATACCAATTACAAGGGTAAACAATGCATAGTAAGGAAAGGGATGCTACTGGGGGGCAATCAACAAAGCTGTAGTTGTTTTTGCATTTGTCACACTGCATTTCTCAATTACCATTTCACAAAAAGGACTGTGTTTGTGATAAGGCTGTGGCACTTTATTTAAAGATGCCACCATGGTCCAATTCCTAGCCTGGTCACCTTTTTTCGGGGGTTTGCAAATTGCCCTAGTGCCTGTGTAGTTTTTCCAGGTGCCCAAAGATGTGCAGGTTAAGTTTACTGGTTACTCAAGCAAGCAATAAGACCTAAAGACTGACAAAAGGTCATACGTCTAAAATTCAGTCCCACTTCAGATTTGCAATGTCACTTGCATATGCGGTACTTATGAAAAATATATAAGTAACAAATAATACTGGAACATTCTATTTGTTAGGTGGTATTAATTAATAAAAGGTATTAAATATAATAAACATGGTTTACTAAATTCTTCTGGTATGAGTGAATGTGCCTTAAAGTAAACTTGCAAGTCATTGTGCACGATTCATGCACCCTTTGCTGTTTTGTGACCCAGTATCAAGAAAAATGCGGATGTCTGCTTGTATTAATCTAGTTAAAATTATTACACTGAAGTTGTATGTAGGCTACAAACGAATTAATTACATCCAGACAAATTTTAAAGAAAAAGCAAAAAAAAAAAAAAAATGGGAGTGAGACACCATTAGCCTTCTGAAATATGCTCTCCTGAGGAGTATTAATATCAATAATAACACTTTTAATATGAGAGCAAAAATTCACATTGAATACGAGATCATACAGAGACTGTAATCCATCAATGTTCATTGCTCAGTAGTGCAGCACCAATTGTTCCAGGGTCCCTTGTGAGTTTTCCTTTTCCAGGTTTTAGAGCTTCAAAGAGTAGATGATGTGTAACAAATATGTATTGCTGTTGGCAATTAGTCCAGGAACAATAGGCTGTTTGTACTTTCGGTTACACAGAAACATGTGCATAACATGGCTGATAATAAAAGCAGATAAAATACACTGAAAAGATTATAATTAATTTAATCTGTAATACTATTTTTAAAAAGACATATATTAAAGTAAACCACTTGAGAATTCTGTTAGATATCTATATTTATAAATCAGTAGTCTGAACTAGTGTTGGTCGATGGGTTTGTTACTTATGGCAAACAAAAAACAATGAATTTATGACTCATTTTAAGGATATTCATGGAGTTCTTTGATTTGACCTTTTTTTACCCATGCATTTTCCCAAGCCTTCTTTTTCCCAATAACAGACCTGTTCGAGAGGAATCAACCTAGGATGGGATGCAAACATATAACAAAGGACACTGTCACATACACCAGCCAGTCTTGCTTTAAATGCTAAGACCAACAAGGCCTCTGTAGATATTAGATTATTCCCAAGTTTAGATAAAGACTTTCTCGTTTTTATCAGTCCTTAAACTTCTAATCAAGCCTGCTTTTTGAGTTTGCATTGTGCACTCTGGAGTTACAGGCAATATTAATTCCTATAAGGGGTGGTGCTACACCACTAATTACATTCATGTAAAAACAAACATTTTCAAATCAATTCAATTTTATTGTCCCTAGAGGAAAATTTGGTTTTTCAGCTGATTTTAACAAAGCAAGAGCATGCCATAAAATTAAAAAACATAACAACAAAGAACACAGCTATCAAACTAAACTTAGTACAAATAAATAAAATATAGTAGGGATAATAATACTTATGGTAAAAACATTAGATCAGACATATTAGACATAATAATTTAAGTAAAAGATTTTACTGATGATTTATACAAATGTTATTTCTTCACTTAATGATTTAAGCTTGTGGATGTTTATTAAAATTGAACTTATTTAGAAGATTAATTGCAGTTGGAATGAAAGAGTATTTGAAGCAGTTGCTTTTTATCTTTGGGACCTTGAACCTGTGGCCTGAAGACAATGACTGAAATTGAGAATATAGTGGGTGAGTCCTTTCTGACAAAATACCCACTGCTTTACTTAATACAGTACTTGCTTGTTAAACAAGTCTGTGAGATTGGACTGATTAGACCTTGTTATTTTACTGCTGTCTGTATGGCTTACATATAACATTTACTATTAATCAGTCTGTGTATATTTTTATTTATTTCAAAATTATAACTTTCCCTTTGACCCACAGAATAAATGATTGTCAAAAATGAATGAATAAGTAGAGATTTAGAGGTACAATGCTTTGAGGTGCCTTGCCAAAGTGTGCATTCCTCAGGAAGTATAATGGTGTACTGTGAAGTTTTTAATAAAGGTTTTATGCACTTAGACATTCCCAGCAGAGAATCCGTTTTAATACTGAAACCCATTTGCCAAATATTGATTACCAATACTGAATATAATGTGTAGATATTGTCCAGACAAATCATGTTGTTAATATCAAGATTTGTAACAGTGTATTGATTAAAAGGTAAGGGAAACAAATGTCCAGTATCACAAAGTGGAAAACCTCTGCGCTGCTCATTAAAATTGCACACGGCCAATTCAGTTTGTTATATTAGCTGAAATACAAAAGCTGCAAGTAATACTGGGTATGTCAGCTCTTCCCTGTGAGGCTCGAGATAGGCTACAGCCCAGGTTTTCTTAGGTTAATTGGCAAATGTAAACTAGCCCAGTTTATGTGTGAATGAGTGTGTATGTGTTGCCTTGAACAGTCAGTTTTTGCAGGGAAATGCCCAGGCAGGCTCCTGGTACCTGCTACCTAGTATTGCAGAAAGCACAATCTGAAGTGGACCGAGAGAGAGATTTCCACTAGTAAGTTAAATGTCTCAGTAAAAATCTAACAGAACTGATGAAAGTAACGTTAGAGAAGAAACTTTTACTTTTAAGTTTAAAACCTTGGCCACTGGAAGACCACATAAACCGATATCTCTCTATTATTAAAAAAAAATCCCAGAGAGAAACAGTAGTGCGACGAGACGTGATCTTCACGTTAAGATCACGGAAGACACTTAAAAGACCCGTGAGACTAAAGAGATTGGCCACAGAGCGTCTCACGGGGACCTTAAACACGAGACTTTGTGCCAAGAGATTGACCCAAGACCATCTCACGATGATGTAGAACATGAGATTCTTGCAAGACATGCCCTACTTACAACTAAATAAGAGCACAGGCAGCAACACACTCAGTCATGTTTTGGCTTTGAGCACACACAGATTCAGGGCTTTAAGTGCATATAAAGAGTATAAGGACAATACGTTATAAATGAAACGTAGATGACTAAGCAAAGAAGAAAGCAGCTTGGAGAAAAGAGACTCAAAAGCATTGGAGAAACAAAAAAGAAAAAGAATAATCTAGGTGCAAATTCAGAAAATCATGAAAGTCATTCTCAGCCCGGAACAAGTGGAATTGAAAAAAAAGCACGCCCAATCTGGACGTTGGCGCTATACACATGCAGAGCAGGTTAGAGATTACAAAAGCAGTGGATTTCGAAAGGCTAAAAAAAACATTAGCGTGATGCACATGTGGAGAAAGTTAAAGAATATGAAAGTAAGAAAATTAGAAAGTATAAAAAAAAGAAAGTAAACATCGCAGTAGCGCAAACAAACGGAAATTATTATTCGAGAAAGGGAAAATAATCACCATGGACAAGGTGTCATTGGAAAAAAAAGCAGGATAAAGCAAGGTCAGAAATAAAAGACAGAGTAGAAAACAAAGTAAAACATCATAAAGAGGTTAAAAAACAAGGGGGCCAAACACGTAGAGCAGGTTAGAGATAATGAAAACTGGAATTCAAAAGAATCAAAAAAAACGTAGGCGCGAAACACATGCAGAGCAAGATACAGAATATCCATCCATCCATCCATTATCTAACCTGCTATATCCTAACTACAGGGTCATGGGGGTCCACTGGAGCCAATCCCAGCCAACACAGGGCGCAAGGCAGGAAACAAACCCCAGGCAGGGCACCAGCCCACTGCAGGGCGATATAGAATATGAAAGGAGAAAAAAAAAACAGTGTCAAAACAAAAAAAGTAAACGTTGTATTAGCGCAAAGAAAGAGAATTTATTACTCGGAGAAATAACGAAAAGGCAATTAGAGATCAAATATATGGACATAGGTGATATGTCAGAAGTATGTAAATATTGTAAGGCTTTGAAGTTTAAGTCAAGAGAATTTCAAAAATGGAGTTTACCTCACATGCATTTATTGGTTACTTTGCAAAAAAAAAATGATTAACTGCTGATGATGTAGATCGTTTTGTCTGTGCTGAAATTCCAAACAGAGAAACCTATCCTGAATTATGGTACAAAGTCATTAAACACGTCTCACTGACCTCATTAAAAAGATTCAGCACGTTGGGACTCGAAAGATTCCAAATATTGTTTTTACAGAAGCTCTGAAATAAAAGTGAAACTAATAAAACAGCAACAATTCAAAGAAAAAAAAATCTTAAAAGTGTGTATCCGGAAAAACAAAAATGGGGGTTGGCGAGCGAAGCGAGCTGGAGGCGAAGCCCCCTAGTATTTTTAAAAGTCAGGTGTGTTCACACTGCAATGAAGGTTTACTATGTTCAGATTTTTGGGTCATATTCAATTATCTTTATGTTAAAATTAATTTTGCAAGTGATTCTTATCTGATACAAGTGTGTGCAGATATTTGTCCTAAAAGTACCCTTCATATGCATACTTAATAAAAATAAACCTAATTTAAACTAATTGGCCACTGGGAACACCAAAAAGACACCGGCTGGTGTGCTACTTAACATTTTTTCTGTGCAGGACATTTATGAATTTGTCAGCTCATGATGAAAGGTCATAGCTGATGTTTTAAGCACAATTGTTAATGCATGATCTGTAGATAGAAATCTCTGAAGATGACAGAAAAGCCAAGGCTGGTGGCGGTGAGATGTGGAGGTTTATGAAGCAAAACTATAGCACCTCCTTCATCAAAAAACATCTTTCAGTTTGGCTGGCAAAGAGTTGTGGGGATCTGGAATAATCTCCTGCACCATGTAGTTTAAGTAAAAACCTTGACAACCTATAGAAAGGATCTGGATGAGATTTTGGCTAAGCAGAACGCTTAATGGACTGAATGATCTCCTCTCATGTATCAGTTTTTTATGTTCTTAGCCCAAATGCTTATTAAGTCTTACAACTCATTTTCATTCTATTGTCACAGTGGGTTAGTATTATATCTCATCTTGATTTTCAATGCTGAGATACGACAAAGATCACATACACAGTGAAGTAAAATTAGCAAGGAAGTGTATAGTAAGTAAGTTTCCAGATAATTCTAGTTTTAAGATTTTAAACACTGGTGACATTCAAGACACTATATTTTTCATACCACATACAAAAGTAGTCTATATCCATTCTAAATATGTTTGATTCCATGTGTGTAATTGCTGTTCACACATCTCTAAAATGACCAGATCCGTGTCACGTATGAGTGAATGCGAACGTAGGCTTCATGTTGTGACTCATCTGCTTTATTGCAGTGTTCCTCAGAGATGCCTGTCTAAGAAGATGTCCAGTCTCCTTGTGGTGCTGATGGTCAAACAGCTGAACAATAAACACCTCTAGTATTTCTGTAGCTTGTGCTCACAGTTGCCTGCTGACATATTTCACTTATGGCCACATAGGGGCTAATTATCAGACCCAGCACTGACACCCCACATTCTTTTTTTTAACCCGCTACTTGAGGAAAAATATGACTTTTAATACGTTGACGCTTTCCTGTCTTCACAGATAATATCAATTTTAAAGCATTTGTGATCATTTCTACATAAAAATCAAATCTTCTAATTCCTCCTTCAAAGAAAAACTTTCACATTTATTTTTCAGCTGGCAAAAGAAAGAATTTCACTGTACACTGAACAGGACAGCTAATAGATAACTTGAACATACAAATCCAAGTTTTTGTAAATATTATATAACAACTTGGAACATTACCCTCATGTTTTAGTGAGGCTCAACTATATAAAATGTGCAAGGAAAAGGGAGCACCATCTGAAGAACACAAATACCAGATTTTTGATTTTTTTTCAGTTAGTAATATTTTCCAAAGCATCTTTCATAATCAGGATCATCCCAGGACCTTCTTTGGCATAGCCTTATGGTCACATCCGTATGGAAATATGTGCCACAATATGCTGAGTTGACCACCATACCACATGAAGACTAAAGGTTCAGCCCCTGTTATACTACCTCCGGATTCTGAGGCATTCTTGGTATGCAATAGAGGCAGTACTAGTATTTCAAGGTTACCATAACCTCACTCGGCAGGGTGGTTGCCTTTTCATGGCAAGTCCAATGAGAGGTTTTCTTTACTTGTTCATGGTGCTCTGCCCTTCTGGCTTTCCTGGACAGAATGAACAGTCACACACACACAATTACATTCAAGCCAGAATGCTCTTCAATAGCAAAGAAGGTCCAAGAAGCATAAGAAGCAAAGGAATTGCCCAAAAACACTAAGACAATTAAATGCAAAGTCCCAAAACAAATATCCAGAAACATAGTCAAAACAGAGCAACAAGGAATGGTAAAAGACCCTCCAGATGTATGCAGCAGAGGGCAGTTCTTGGTAGTGACTGGGGAAGCTCCCACAAAACACATGAAACATAACACAGGCAGCTTATAGACAAGATCAAAAACAAAGAATAATGTGTATAATCAAGATGAAAAAATGACATGCAACAAGACTTTGAACCCCAGCCAGAGGAGGAACCCTGGCTGAAACACAACACATATAAAGTCTTATATAAACACAAGGAGTTTATTCAGTCTTCATGTAGTCAGTCACCTGGGCAGAATCCTATCCCAGAGAGGTGGGATTAAATTACAAACAGAAAAGTGAATTGTGTTCCATATGTAAAAGGTCTACACATTGTTTAATAAATATTGTTCATATAACAGGGATATCGATTGATTAGTTTTAAGGTGTGCTCCTCTGGGTCAGCTGAAGAAAACTGACTGGGAACTTGATCAGTGGAAACGTTATCTATCCCACAATAATTCTGTCATCTTACAAATAAATCAATAAAACATTTAGCCACAAAAAAACTGACTGATTTCTAAATGTTCATGCAACACTACACTGCTATTTTCCTATGTCTGTATATGAGATTTATGAAGGTTTGAAAGCTTGTAAAACTGAAACCTGTCATTAGCAGTGCTTGAGAAAAAGCATTTGTATTCAGGATGCCAGATGCTGATGTGGCTCTGTTTTTAAAAAATGAAATATATAGTGTATTTTAAGGAAGTGCGGCAAACGCATAAAAGAAAAGGAAAAAACCTGAATCTAAGACTTATCAAGAAGTATGATGATAGTCTGACAAGCTACAAAGGAGCAGAGTCACACAGAGACAATATTGTGCTTGCTATTTATACCCCATGAAGAATAACATGTTCTTAACAATTACAGTTTCAGTTCTGCCTAAATAATTAGACAATCTGTTTTAGTGAGCAGCAAAATGAGTGCACTGAAAAATGTTATTTATGAAAAATGCTGCTGTCACTAAAGCAGCAATCAAAGAGGATAAAACTGTTGAAAAAAACTATATCCACTATAAGATACCTTTTAAAAATTCGTCTGTTATCACGCTATTTAGCATTCAGGGCAGGAAATGAAATGACTTAAAAGTTGCTATTACACAGATCAATTAAGAAAGGCCTACTGTGAAAGTAAGACCTCCTTCTTGACTGTAAATTATTAAATTGCAAGGTATTCAGAGGTTAATTGTCCACTCCAAGTCTATTGATTATTATTATATGATTTGGTCAGCCTTCCCGTAAAGAGCCTCACTTTTGCTGCTGATTATTTTAATCCTGACATTCATAAGAAGGCCTTTAATATTACACTGTATAAAGGAGATTTATGTATTTATTGTACTCCCCTATTGCTTAAACCAGCTTTCGTGCTGACAAATTCCTCTGCCTCTCTGACACTTTCATTTGAAAACTTGTTTATTGCATTTCACGGCAAATTTATTTGATGGGCCAAGAGCTCATTCCCTTCAACTTCTTGGAATATTAAACACTTTATGCGAGCAGCATTGTGAATCGGGGAACACTCTTAAATTTCTAATTTCACTTTCACTTTTCAGATGCCAGCACTGTCGCTGTTCAATTGCATTTTCTCATGGTACTCTGAACAGGCTCAGTTTAAGTGAATGTTCCTGTGATGGCCTGGAACCACCTGCTATGATGTGCTATAGAAATAAGCAGGTTTAAATTTATGAAGGAATGAATACACTGGACCACAAGCACTTTTGTGTTTATTAGTCATGCAAATATCCATGTAAATTATAGTAATATTGATATTTTGTGTTTATCTATGTGAGATTAACAATATTATAATTAATTATAACATCATTGAGCATTCTTCAGTAAAATGAAGGTGGCAAAAAGCAACAAGTCACCTCCTATAACTTACGTGCTTGAAATGTCCCTGTAAATTAATATGGATAGAATTCCAAATTTCAGGAAAGAAAATGCTAAACATTTACCTGGAATCCTGCAATTTTTTTTAAAATTCTTTATCTAGCTGAACATCATTAAGATTGATTATTTTTTTCAAAAATTAATAAAACATTTGAGACTAAGATAAGCTACAATGTCAGTTTACTTTGATTCTAAGGTCTAACCTAAGTATTTTCATAGCTTCTGATTTTTCTTTTCTTTTTTTTTTTAATTTGTTTGGTTTGACCTACTTTGTGTTAAACCTACTTCAAAAAATATGCTTCTCTGAAAATCCGTTGAGTAGTATTTTCCTTGGAGTACAGTATACTTATGGGCTCTCACAGATGTTAGCTATTGGTCTTTAATAGGGGATTTGTGCCACAAGATGTCACCAAGGAATTAAATAAGGTCTAAAGATTAAGAGAGCTTTGGAGATTTCTTTTTATGGCTGATAAACAAACATGACCCTGTCAGTTTTGTGCATTTTAACTCAACTTCACCAAGCATTCAGCTATTCTATGATTGCTCATTTCTCATTTTGTGGGGCAGTTGCTCCAATCCTGGTTCAGAAGTTGGGGAGTTTCACCAGTAGGTTTATTTAGAAATCATTTTGACTTCCAGATTCCTCCATAACTGTCAAGATGTGTATTATACAGCAGGAACATTAATACCCAACTACAGCAATGTTTAAAGCAAATTTATAAACTGGGAATAGGGAACTGAGGATAAGTAGCAATGTTGTCAGATAGGTGTACATAAACACAGATTGGAGTGAACAGGAGTACTGGGCCTAGACTATTATTGTAAGTCCTAAAGACAGGATGTAATGACAGATATCCTAGAAAAGGGAATAAAACTGCAAATGAAGCTGCTAGCCAGTTATTTCAATATTTTGCTTAGTAGCAGATGAAGTGAAGGTGATGTGCACCATAAATGCCACCATTCTTACTAGCTAGTGTTAATTTAGGCATAGATTATGATAGAAGATTGGGGAACTTACATAGGCCCATTCTTCCCAAATGTCTAAGCTGTACATAAAAAAAGGTACTAGAAGATTATGTCTGAAGTGTATTTTTCCAGAGGATACACATAAATTGCATATACACTGCCTAAATACAGAGATCTCTAAAGAAGCAGACACCTAATGCCCTTGTACAAATGAGGTATCGACTTGTTTAAAAAGGACTTCTCCTAAAGGGGTTTCCTACCATGGTTTCACATTTTGAGTAAATGATGCATCACCAGATCGCTAATCAATTGGCAATAGTTAATAATAACTGGAGAACAGCGTAAAACAGAGTAGTTTGAACAAGATTGTCTTTATATGGTTAACGAAGCAGGTATAGTTCTGTTACCTTCTAATTCCTTCCACAGTCTCAATGTACAAACAGTTGTGAACCAGTAATAAAACTGCAAGACAGAATTTTATTCTTTAAAGCAGTGTTTTTCACAATTTAGACAGCAAGGTGTTAATCATCATGTATGAGCAAAGTGATCTTCGAATTACTCAGATACTTCAGTACATTATGTATTTATTTATTCATCATTATTGATAAGAATCTGGCTACTGCCTGACATCCATGCTCCTAATAGAACATCCCTGCTATTACGCCCAAAGAGGAACGACACTAAAAAAGCCACCATGTAGTGCTCCATCTGACTGATCTACAGATAGTGAAATCTATTCTGCCTCTTCTGGCTCTCTGACTCCACTCCTGTTCAATTGTAGCAATCACTTCCTCCCTCAATACTTCATTAAATTAGTAGTGTTTGTTAGCAGTGTCCAACCAATCTTCACCTATGGCACTTTCTTTTAAATTTAAATCTGCCTGCAGAGCCTATCCCTGGTATTCTGTTTATTCCACGTAGTGGATGCATCAGTACTGTCTTGCTGCCTACCGTTTCTATCATCAATGCCAAAGCATTATTATGGATCAAAGACTAAATTACCAAATTATGAATTGGGAATCTAGTGGTTTGATTTTAATCCTAGTGTTTTTTATATAAACACATGTAGTGAAATAAATGTGGTGATTCTAAAACTTACATTGGCCAAAGCTAGGCTTCTTTGTCTTTGACTTTGGCAAACTGTACCTTATTTCAAGACAACTTGAGAGCTACAGCTTTATAACAATGTTTCACTTTCCAAATGAAAGTGTCTCACATTATGTCTTGATTTAAAAGATATTAACCAGGATCAAGCTGGTCATATGCTGGGCAGATTGCCACTTGGAAATTTAAAGATGTTACCTAAGTGAATTGAGTATCCTTACCGGCTTGCTCTGATCTGTATGTGCCAGTATGACAGACAGAGTTACAGATGTAAATAGCACCACTGGCAAGTACAAATAACAGGCAGGGGACACTGAGGAAGGCAATAGTTGGCATATCTTTATTTTCATACCATCCACAGGGTTGGGCTTCTATGTGTGCCAGAACAAAGGAACTGGAACACAATAGTCAAGAGTGAATTAGCAAATCATTTAACTAAAAACCCAACATAAAACCATGGATTCAAATGTAGTAGTCAAAGGGCAAATTAATGTCTAAAATAAACATTCAATAAATCTGTTACAATATATTATCAAAATCAGTTTTCACAAACAGAGGCCAAGTCCAATTATCAAAAAGTCAAAACATGAATATTAAATAAAACAAAATTTACAAGAAATCTTCAAAACTTTCCAATTCCTTTAAGTGTACACCCTACTCCATGTCACATGATTCACCAAATATATAACAGGGTCATTTTATAATTGGATAATGACAGTAGTGTTATCATAACTCATAAAAAGGAGACGTGCTAAGCACTTTTTAAAAGTGTAAATCCAGGGATTTTTATATCCTTGGGTAATGAACACCTGTTACCTGTATGTTGCCACCATACAAAATCTAGAGAAATGAATTTATTTTAAAAGCACCCTTTGAGATTTAGTTTTGCTTTGCTGCAGTCTACAGCCTGTCTGCCTTTGCTTCATTGTGCTGCTCGAGCCTGATGGATAACTGGTAACAGGATGCAATTAATCAGAGATGCAGTATGTGGGGACACAAGCCTGCGGACAGATTATATAAATCTATCAATTTCTGGAGATTTCTGGAGGAGTATTTTATATGGTGCCCCAAGTTGTATAAAAGGTCTATCAGTAGAAGAGTAAGACTGTGGGCAAAGACAAAATATTACAGTAGGTGACATTTTGTTCAATAAAAACATGACAAAGTATTGTTATGAATGCACATTCACTGAGTTCCTGCATCAGCAGTTGAGATAAAGCAGTCAGGGTGGTTTTTGTTTGTTTTTTTTTGCAGTTAAGTTACATGTGCATCAGGGTAGAATAAAGTGCAGACCTGGTCTTTAAATAAATTCCCCAATGAGTACATTTTCAAAACTAAACTATGCCTATGGTTTTTCTTTATACAAAAGGGGAATCTGTGCAAAATTTGAGACAGATGAAAATGTGACAGATTCAGTGATGTGGATTTGTGTATCTGACAAACACATTCAACTTTATATATTTAAAAAAAAATCAGTATGCAATTCAAATAAACAACATAACCAAGTGGAATGTAAGATAATTAAAACATGCGATAAAGCACTAGAAGATAAACACGAAGAAGAGCTTAAAAATAAATAGGTAACACATGAACACAACCATGGACTGCCCACCAGAACTAACATCAGTACCCTAATTAGAGAAGTGACACAGATTAAAATACACAATGGTAATCCTACAGTATGGAGGTTTTTGGACTGAGCAGACTATTAACATAAACAGAGGTTCACAGTTAGATCTAAGGCGATAGCTCCAGCTGTGGGAGCCAACACCTTGCTCAATACAACTAACCGTAATATTAGTAAAGCTTTTATGAAGTACTGTGCATATAGTAAAGAACCAAAACCACTATGATGGAGGACATCATGCCAACCAGTTTTGTGTTCTTGTTTCATTGCCTGTTGTTTTTCAAAATTGGAAAAAATGGTGGTCAGTGAAACTGTTTTGCCCTGAGTCTCTAAAGTTGTCATTATGGCCAAATAACTTGATAGTTTATGTCTCAGCCCTTTAATACATTGTTTCAAAAGTAGCTTAATGTTCATTATATTGAAATGAAAACAAAGTGTATTCAAAATGACAACTAGAAAACATTTCTTTTTATAATTTTGGAACAAAGCAGCTAGCTATATGATTGATGTCAAGATCGTAACAAGTATCTGGATCAGTTATTGAGAGATTTTAGCCATTAGTATGATTGATCTAATAGTCTCCTTTCATTTGTTTTCATACCTGCTCGTTTATTTACGTTCTTGTGTTCAGTAAGCTTTCATCATGCACCTACTGTATTTCTCCATCTTTTTCAGGTCACCAGAGGACCTGCTGGAAATTATGCAGCTTGATTTTGCAGCAGACGAATTCAGTATTATCCAGACCATCACATGGCAGGTGCAATATCCAGGGACTTCACAGACTGGAGAGGAGGGCTTGACACGAGTCAACATTACTCAAAGAGAGACCATAGGACTAGCTCCACTGGCAATGGTAAATGGACATTAAAAAGGTTTATGCTTTCCATTGCTGAATACTTTCAGCAATTAGAATAATAATTTAAGATGGTCATCTTAATTTAGGGTTCGCTTCCCGGACCCTCCCTGCGTGGAGTTTGCATGTTTTTCTCGTGTCTGCGTGTGTTTCCTCCGGGTGCTCCGGTTTCCTCCCACAGTCCAAAGACATGCAGGTTAGGTGCATTGGCGATCCTAAATTATCCCTAGTGTTTGCTTGGTGTGTGTGTGTGCGTGCCCCGTGGTGGGCTGGCGCCTGCCCAGGGTTTGTTTCCTGCCTTGCGCTCTGTGTTGGCTGGGATTGGCTCCAGCAGACCCCTGTGACCCTGTAGTTAGGATATAGCGGGTTGGATAATGGATGGATGGATGGATCTAAATTTAGTTTTCACATCTGTTAATTTAGGTGTGATTGGTTCTGCCAACTCTCGAGAAAATAATTACAGCTATGTGTTTAACTGTCTAAACTACTAAACAGGAGTTCTGGCACAGTGACAAGTTAGAATGATCTTTATATACTTGCATAAAATCATTCAGTCTCAAGAAATGAACTCAAATCTCTGGTTAATTAACAATACTAATATGTCACAGGTGGTTGAGCTTATCCCAGTAACATTAGCTAATAAGAAGGAACCAACCCCGAATCTGAAGAGGATGTCAAGCTATTGCAGATCACATGCTCACACATACAGTGTTAACTTAGAGCTTCATACGGACCATTTTAGACAAAACAATATGGATGATCTTGAAGTGTGTGTATATAAGTAAATAAGCAGTATGTCATTTCAGGGCAGCACCCGCACACAATGGCATCCAGGGGTAAAGTTTCTGTGTTATAAGATGAATGGATGGATGGGTGGGTGGATGTTTGATTTTGCATGAAAGATTATTTTTGCTCAACTCCCTTTTATATAGCACTGTAATTTCTCTAGCACTATACACATAATCACAAATTAACAAAGGTTAGCAGTAGACACAGTAACAATAATTCATAAATAATAAATCATAATAATTCACAGATAATAATTTTAAATCACAGAATAATTCATACACCTTCTGGACTTGTTAGTAACACTGTGCTGGAATAAATAAACATTAGCAAAACTTTCTTTGAATTCTTTCTTGCACAGTTAACTTGAAAGTAGGAAACATCATTCAATGGAACTTGAACAATAGCTGTACTGCAATGTTAAAAGCTTAGCAAAATGAATAAAAAGGTATTGCTATTTTATTCTTGAGTCAACCATCCATGTAATTTCAAACAAAATTAGTCCATTTTACACTAGATGCTGGAGTTCACCTAATGACACTGGACATAATGCGAGAAAAAGTCTGCAAAGATGGCAGCTCACTATAAGGTACACTCTCATATACACAATTAACCTAACACATATTCTGTGGGATGCCAGGAGAAAACCACATAACTGGGAGAAACAAGCATGTAGACATAGAGATAAAGGTGTACGCTCCTAACAAAATGTAAATGAAATGAGCTTTCTTAGGAAGTGCTATTGCTACTGAAAACATTTTATTAAGAGACCTTGAATTAAGCATAATTAAGCACAATAGTTTCCACTCTCTATAAGAAGTGTACAAATTGTATTTGTGTTTTTGTATTTTCTTTCAATTGTCTTTTAAGATATTTCAAAATCTCTTAACATTGTTTTGTATGCTTGGCATTAGTGAACAGCATATTTCAAAAGGCATTGTGCATATATATATGTGTAACCCACCTGCCCAAAGATGCCCCTTTTGCAGGCCTGAGACTTTTCTGCAGTTAAATGGGTTTTCTGTTTCTCTAGACAGAACACTTTCAGACACCAGGTCAATAAAGTGATGAAATAAGGTCGTAAGTTTAAAACAGACCAATTCCGGTATTGTCCATATGTCTGCTTTCTGTCCCGTGACAAATTAAGACCATGTTACTGTCATGATATATTCAGCAAATGTTAAATAAATATTATGCTGATGCTCAACCTGGTAAATTCCTGAACATGACTTCAGATTTTCAACCACTGCTTTTTATTAGTGTTCAGTCAATCCATGGAATCATAAAAAGCTCATGCAGAGAAGTTCACAGCATGCATCTTTCTAAGTGCTCACTCAAATGGAGTTTTCTCCAACAGACAAATACTGTGCCATTACAATGACTGGCTTTACCAATGCTTTCTCAAAGCTATCTTTTCTTAATTTGGATTTATGGAGACAAATGCCTAAACATGCACTTACTTGCTAGACATTTGAAGTACTGCCAGTTCTATGGAATGTGATAAGCATCCTCTATATATTACAGACTTTGTGTACCATTATTTCTTAGAAATGCAGTTTGTTGATTATGTCTTTTTTACCTTTGTTTATTTCTTTGTTTTTTGTTTCCTTATAGTCACTTTAGTTTAGTAATACATAACATCAGCCAAGGACTTTATTGATGGAAAGGCTGTGACAATGATACAGAGCCCGGGGACCAAGAAACACAGATTAGTCTCTGCCTCCATGGATATTGATAAAGATTTTGGCATGCTCTTCTCCTAGCAGCAATACTTTATAATAAGAACCCTAAGCCTCAAAGAATAAAGAAGCAATGAACTAGACATGAGTGCAGACTAGAAAGTATGTTTTCACAAGTTTTTGAATAAAACAGAATTTGTGACTTTAGGCATTAATGCACCTGAGGTGTCAGAGAATGGCGACTGGTGAATATTATAACATTAGGGAGTATCTTCATGATGTTTAACCATGCTTTGAGTAATGTTAAGGTGTCTGATCGCAATAAACAAACAAAAAAAGTTCCAGTAGCATAAATAATGAAACACAAAGAGAAGGGATCAACATGGAGAACACAAAGTATAAAGAACAGCCAGAAGTAAAACAATTATGTGCCCTTTTCTGTCAAGTATCAATAAAACTCAACTTTCTTACCTCTTGTCTCTCTCTTTGTATCCTATACGTCCCAGACATGTTAGCACCATCATTCACCTTTCATTCCAAAGTCCCTCCCTATTCAAGTCTCATAATGCCATTGTGACTTTAAACTTGCTCATGAGGTCAATTCCAGTCATAATCTTGAAAGACTTACTTCATCAGAGTCTGCCTTTTATTTTGCTCGAAGGATGCCAGTAAAGTGTGACCTCTAGTGGCCCCTTGTTGTTCTTGCACCAGTGCAGTCCAAGTAGCTCTTCACAGGGGTCTTTGCAGCAACCTAGTTGTCCATTCCCTTATAAGAGGGCTACTACTGACTGAACTGGAGTGTCCTGACCTCTTGACAATTCTTCCTGACTTTGGAAACTGTCTCAGTTTCTTAGCCTGGGATATTGTACTGCCATCTGCTGGCCACACACAATTCCAGACTTCATGGTCTCTCTTACTCTCTCTTTAGATGGATCAGGCTCTCACCACATCTTCTGGATCATCTGCCCTCTTATCTTTTTTTTTTAAGAATCACACTCAGTCCCTATCTTTCCTGCTTCAGCATCCCTGACTGTTTCACTTCCGAGCACCTCACATGAGACACTTACATTCTTCTGGGATTTGACTTAATATGTAGTGAAACAGGACATAATGTTTTGGGCAGGACAGTGTTAGTTTTGTATGTCAGCAGGAGGGTTCTGAATGAAACTGGTTACTACTCTCCAGTCTACAGTCCTCTGCCTTCCTCCTCTGACACGCTGAGTTTCTCTCTCATTGCTAAGGTGGATGTTTCTGTCCCTCTCTAGTTTTACATGGGGCGCTTCCCTCTAGTCTCTACCGCATGGTCCACAATCTTACCAGGCCTTTAAAGGGCATCATTCACTCAATAGAGTCTCTCAGTATTAGCTTTTATGTTGCAGAATCTGAGCCAAAAGGGTGGAGTGAGGCCTTTCATCCTTAGTTGGCAACACAGAGAACAATTAGAAATCAGACAAATAAAGAAAAGCTGCAAGGTGATAGGTAAAGACACAAAAATATATAATTTCCACTTAAATCTACAATCTAAAAGAACATTAAAAGACACCCAAAAATCTCCAAATGCACTAACAAGCACTACATTCAAAATTCTAAAAAATAAAACACTGAACTACCTGTAGATTAAGGGCTTTCACAGAGGTTTACAAGCACCAGTGTGGAGCATTCAGCAGTCTCAGTGCAACATTTGTATTTGTTCCGATCATCCTATTACATGACTGGTCCATAATAGGTGTTGCCAAGCAACAGATGCAGATGAGTGATGCCAAGGAGGCCAGGGTGGAGTCCATGAGTGCTTTTCCTACATGGGAGGGAGGTATCAATACCCTTGTCAAGGTGCCTGTTGACTTACTGGTCTGTAACGAAGGATTAGGCCGATGGGTGGACATCAGGGCAACTTTACAACATTCTAGTAGAGCCAACTACACTAAACAACAGGCTAATTTTTACTTACATGACTTTGTATTTTTACCAGCTGGGACATTTGCCTTTTAATAGATGCAGTTCCTTATAAAGAAAACAACTACTGATAGACATTCAGAAAACTGAATGTAATTTTGAATCAGTTAAAACACATACAAATATTTTCTTTGGATGTATTTTTTTATCTGCCACACACATCAAGTTTGGTCCTGGAGGGCTGCAATGCAGGTTTTTGTTCCAACCCAAAGTGAACTTGAGGACACCTGTCATAGAGTAAAGAGAGGCATGTGCAGCTGTGCTTTGCACCTTTTAGTTGTAGGTTATTGTATTTTCATTTTTTGTATTTTGATAATGAAACCCTACAATTTTTTGATTGTTCATAGATGGAAATGCAGTTAAAATAGACTCATGGATAATCCATAGATAGATAGATAAATACTTAATTCATCCCATCAGGGAAGTCTTGCCAATATCTGCACTACCACTCATGCTTCAGAACTCTCCATTATATTCCTCTTCCCCTGATGCAATCTTTTGTTCATTTGTATTGGTCATGCTTCCCTCTTAATAATAAAAAAGTATTAATTAATACATATGCTGTAACAAGGCAGTTCGCTAGGATTAAAACTGAATTAGCCAGCAATTTGAATTAATCTTGCCTTCACAGAATGTTATCTAATGTTTTTTTGTAATTTTAATCATGTGCAACAAGTAGTATCTCCGTGATCACGGTACATTGATTTTCTGACAGTGAGCTGTAAAGAAGTGGCTGTAGTTTAATGTTTTGCTGGAGGGTGGATACTCACTAGTTAATATGGTGCATTTCTAAAGAGAATACCATCCTAGGGTGCTTCATTGATATGTTAACAGTGCAGAAGTATTTATCTATAAACAGTATGCACATACATATTTTTAAAGTCAGTGCAGTGTATATTTTCTCAGATATGGGCAATTTGAGTTTATGTAAGCTTTTATGCATGTGAATAAAAATATCTAATATAAATACACAATTCTGGGACAACAGAAAGTAAACCTTTCAAGACAAACTTGGGGTTCATAGTGGAGTCAATGTATGCAGAAGTAGACAGTATACAGAAGTCATTAAAAGGAATAGTAGGGTAATAACTACAGTTATATACAGTAGATCCCACTTTGTGTAGGGTGAAAAGTTAAATAAACTTAAGGTAAAGTCATGCAACCTGTGTAAGATTCCACATCTGCAATACTGTATATGCCAGTGATATACTTCCCAAGTTCAGTCCTGTGGGACCACTATGGTTGCGGACTTTTATTCCAAACAATTTGGCAACCAGTGCAACAAGCTGGACTTGCTCAAATTGAATGTCATAGCCCATTAATGTAACACTTACCTACACACCTGTAACTGACAGCAGCAGATGTCTTATTCAAGCCAGAAGTAGTTCTTATATGTTTGGGTGGTTATTGTTTGTTTGTGTTTTATACTGTATGTACAGTATATACTATATATATATTTTTTTTCTCTTGAGCTTTTGTAAAGTCTATCTATCTATCCTTTTTAAATGATCTCACTATTTAGTGAGCTTCTCTTATTATTTTAATATTCTGAGAAATTCTGAAATATTTTTATATTTGCCAAATCATAAAATGCTTACTTTTTCTTTCCTATAGTGTCAACGTTCTTAAGAGTACCCAAATTCTATTAATATGAATAGGTAAAGGGTAGCAATTACCTCAGTGTCATATTCACATGTAAGAAAGGTTTCATAAATAGCAGAGAAGTTAAATAGGCAGTTAAGTCAATACTCCCATTTACCATTCACTGTTGTATACACCTGTGTTGGCACTGCACTGCTCATTGCTAATTATCAGCATTTGGATACAATTAAGAGGGCAAACTATTAAGAAAGGGGTAAATAATAAAAACTGGCAAAAGAAGCATAAGCTTAAGAAGTGTGCTATTACAAAGAATCTAAATGTTTACAAACTTACATATATATATTTTACTTTTTAGAAATATTTATAGGCCAGACAACTAAACAATGCAATCTATTAAAAGTAAGAGTGATGCACTAAACGCCATGTGGAACTGAACTTGACATCCACTGTTAGATGCTGTTTCACTCTCCTTATAATGAGAAGTCAGTAAAAGCACTAAAGACAGTCCAGAGAATGGTTACTGGTTACTGGACTTATTGTAGGACTGTGGGGTGCGAGGAATGGGTACAGATAAAGAAAAGCTGGGCTGTGATAGGACAGAAAGTTTAAAATTATGAACAGGAATAGATAAGATGAATGTTTTTTTAACAAGAACATGGTAGCACAGGTGATTGAAATTATTTTCTGACACACAGGGTTGTATACTCATGAAATAAGGTACAGAATAGTGCAACTTAAAGTAAAGTTTTGGAGGTCTTTAAATCCTAATGCAACAATCTTTTTAGAAAGTGAAGTGAATCAGAAATAATAAATGTGCTGAACTATAAGGCCTGTTCATATCAAAGTTACTTTATGTGTTGTAAAATATACAGAGGCAATTTCCGTAAAGTTTATTGAGGTACACTTGAAGGACTTGTTAAGAAATAACTAGCTAATATCTGTGCATAGAAACAGGAGCTGATATAGGCTACATAAACAGTCTAGAATGACATTTTAAAATTGCCATTACAAAGGTTTTAAAGATTTTGAAAATATGCAATTTCATTCATAACAGTCTATAAATTCTTCTAAGTACAGTACTCCACACATAGAGATACTTAGTCCGACATTTTGTATGCTTTCTTAATCCCCTCTATACACTGACAGGTTGTGGACTCCATAATGTCCTTCATAATGTGTAAGTTATAGCTCTGAAGTCCAGGGAATCTCATAATGCAGCACATTTAAATTTAACCAGTTTTTTAAAATGTATTTTTATCTAAAGCAGTTAAATTAGTTAAATAGTACAACAGGCTCATCATTGATTCCTACTGGACACAAAAGGAAATTGACACAATAAACCATTGTCATGTGTTCCATATCATTCCTGTTTACAGACCTCAGCCTCAGTCATTGCCACAGTTACAGAAGGAATTAGTCCTTTTAGAGGATGAAAATTAAACAGAGAAATATAAAAGTCCATCTGCATTTTTTCTTTCAATATACAACATTGCCATTCTAATGTAAAGTTCAGGCAGTACCACAGAGTGAATGCAACTGCCGCAGTTATAATTGTTTGACAAATTCAGTAACTTTCACATTGTACAACTTAAGGTGGCCCATCATATTGTTTGAAATGAATAAGCAATCTTTCTAACATAATTCAGATAGGATGTTTATTATAGGAATATAACTACTTTCCTTAAACTATCAAAAGGTAACCTGCTAGTTCAATAAAGGCAGGAACCACGTAGTCTCTGTTTAACTTGCAATCAAGAGTGAAGACTTACAGTCTTGGGTCAAATCATTCAGCATTTTCTTTTCTACATCCAAAATGAGACTGCAAAAATCAAAGATAACGCTGAAAAGGCCTGTGCAATTGTTGTTAACTTACAATTCACACTACCTCAGTCTGTCAAGTGCGCTGGTATCCCTTTGAGCATGAAATGCAGTACAAACGTGCAAAGAAAAAAAAATGTAGCCACAATAACAGATAAAATCTGGTAGTTAATTCCATGTTCAGATGTGGAAATTAGTTTTGTACACATGGGCTTTCTTTTTAAATTGCTTTCTTGATATGAAATATTAAACACTTCCTTATGCAATAGCTTCACATTTATTGTCTAGAAATATTACACCTACGGTGAGTCTTCTATATCACTTATATATTTTTTAAAGCTCATATTTGATATATATTAAACATCAAGAACAGACAATAATCACATCTGGGCTGCAGCATTACTGATTCATCTCTGTCTCATTCCACTTAGGACATTGCAGTGGTTTACCCAAGAAGCTAATGTGTAGAGCAAGAAACAAATGGACACATAGTGTGTGCTGTTCATGGTGCTCTTCATGGGTGCATCAAAGCTAAAATCATCAACAGTTCATCACCTTCTACATCTGAACACATCTGAGTCTTTAGCCTCCATCACAAGTCACAAAGCATATCTACAACAAGGAAAATTGCTAACTTGTGTAATACATGCAGGGAAGCTCTGAAACTGTAACTATAGATGAAAACTGACAATAAAGGAAATGTCTGTGCTTATTTATAGTGGTTAAAAAACAGATTTAAATTATTAATAAGAACATTTTACAAAGTAGGGATGGGACATATAACAGGCATATAAATAAAGCTCTTACGACACAAGTGGCAGACTTTATACTTATTTATGCAATGGTTCCTCTAAATAATAATTAATTAATTAACCCTTGGATTCAGCACCATGTGTTGACCCTTTTACAAGTGTAACTGCACGTAAGCAATTACTGTAACTTTCAGGAAAAAGTTTACCTCCTCGTTAATGCGAAATGTGAAATCTCACAATTCTACATTCTTCTCTGTAAGCCATTCAGTTATGAACTGATTCAAGTGGTTTTGATTGATGTAATGACACAAAACTGAAAGACCTAATACCCTACTTATAAAACAGTGAGGATGAGAAATCAAATATTAAAAAGTCCTTATTTTTATCATTTATAATTTTAATACTGCAGAAATGTGTTATTCAAAGACATTTGAAAATAATGCCATTAAGCAAAGTACAAGGCAGTCTCAGCGCCTTAGTTAAATAACAGATAATGATTCCAAATATAGTTGTGTGCTTTACAGAAGTTCAATGTTGACAGGCATTGCTAGTGTCATCAAAGGATATCAAATATTAACCTGTGGGGATTTTTCCCAGCAAGTAAAGGAATACTAGGTAAACAGATGGCACTCAGGTGCACAATCCAGGACTAAGTCACTTCAGAGAACTTGAGAGAATGAGAGAAATCCAGATCAGAAGTACCAACGTTCCTCTGAGAGCTTGTGTGCGAAAACAGTGGAATGTACTGATCAGCATCTTTTTAAATAAGATGCACTTGCGTCTTGGTAGGAGGGAGAGTGGTAGTGTGGCGAGAGCAGTTCACTAAGCAGTTCACTAAGTACACAGGGTGTAGGATCGTCCACGACTCTAATTGCCACCGAGAGCTGCTAATCGACATAGCTGTGCCACGTTCCCATTTTAAAAAGGGAAGCAAGAGTGAGAGAGAGGAAAAAAGGATTGAAAAAGAAAAGATGGACGTTAAAAGAAGAAAAGAAAGAAAGAAAGAAAGAAAGAAAGAAAGAAAGAAAGAAAGAAA
>JANRMT010062838.1:8564080-8603994 GCA_026402145.1 Polypterus bichir lapradei | reverse complement strand
AAAGAAAGAAAGAAAGAAAGAAAGAAAGAAAGAAAGAAAGAAAGAAAGAAAGAAAGAAAGAGCCAGTGCGAGCGAGCTGAGGAGAGCAGGCTTGAGGGAGAGAAAGCAGGCAGCTGGGAAGTGAGCTGCAAAGAGGAGTGTGTGCTGACACTCTGGGGTATGGTTGGAATGGGTCACTCTGGCTAAGTGAAGGCAGCAGGGGTCGAGGAGGCGGCTTGGGAGGAGAGCCCCAGTGTGAGAGCCCTTGCCATTGGGGACCCAAGCCAAGGTTCAGAGAGGGAGCCTTTCCGTAGCCATGGGACAGCAGGGACCCGGACCTGAGGAAGGTCAGCTGCATCTGCTGTTAGGGTGACTCCTCTGCTGCCAGGCTTATACGGGATAAGCAGAAGAGCCACCAGTGAGGAAAAAAGCAGCATACTTTTTAGTAAAGACGGTTTCCAGCCAGTGGATTTTAACCTCATTTTAAAGAATATTTATTTATTGTGATTTTAACCTCCACAGATACCCCTTTTTATGGATTATTTATTTATTATGGATATAGGAGCACTGCACTTTTGAACACTTTTGGATTGTTTTTAATAAAAGCACTGAACCTTTTTGCACTTTTACCTTGCTTCATGTGGTGTCCTTATTTGTACAGCTCATCCCAATCATGACTATAGATGGTGTCGGGTTCAAGAGGCTCCCAAATAAGAAGAGAGAGCATGGAGCTGGACTCGCACCATCACAAAGGGACACAGCAGTCTAAAGTAAAATAGACAGTCCAAGTTTGTAACCGACAGAGGAGGAACTAAATAAACAAAGACCAGAATGTGACACAAAATTTTAGATTGAGAAGTGTAGCAAGATCTGAAAACCCTTACCTACTCTCCTCCACTCCACTCCAGACAGTGAGAGAAAGAGAAAGAAAGAAAGAAAGAAAGAAAGAAAGAAAGTTTAATTATTAGCTTTTAGTCAAAGAGCATTCAATAATTATACGTGTATCTTTAGTACCTAAACTTTTTTCAATTACTATTACAGAAATAACTTTTAAGTTTCCCTGTAGCTGGCACATACTGGAATACATCATTACAGCTATTAAATGCTATAGTAATTAAGAAACTAAACTAGCATTAAAAAACAAGGGTATGGTATTAGTAAGACAAGTGCAGTCTATCTTTACCTTAGCAGTGTATCAATCAAAAAACTTCTTTGTCTCCATCAGCTTATTTAAAACAATTTTGTTCTATTTTCTTTTCTTTTTGACAGCACAGTTACAAATGTCATTGTCACTGAAGAACAGTTTTGAGATATTCAATCTTATTCAGGGTATCTCTTATGCTTGTATCAGTTAAGGCCTGTAAGACTATTAATTAAGGAAAAAATATTTTGTCTGTCTAGAAATTGTGTCATTTTGCTCTTTAGGGACTCATTAGAAGACAAAAATAGCAATAATCTGTGTAACAAATGCAAACACTTGCTTCCTAATTGAACTTGGCTTTCTGTAATGTACGAGACAAGATAAACGAGTGTATTAAGTGTAAAATCAGTAAGTCAAAGTACCTCATTAGGATAAATGTTTCATGTGTATTTAAAAGTTTAAGGCTTAAACATACTAATGAGTCATCTTGCAGATGTATCTGTAGTTATTTTTTTAATCCAAGTAAGGCTATTTTCATATGCAGGCCAGGACTGAAATCCAGGAATACTCTCTGGCTCTGTTGAAATTTCACATTTTGCTTGAGTCTGTGTGTGGTTTACTCACAGAATAGTACATGTAAGGTTATCTGGTAACCGTAGATTAGCTGAGAGTGGTATGAGTTTGTCCTATACTGGAAAGCGTCCCATCCATGCCTAATTTCCTGCATTATATTCAGTGATTCTTGTCAAGGCTCCAGCTCCCTGTGATTACAGCATGGATTCAGAAAATTGAATTGATATGTAACATACGTTACTCAATGAATAATCTTTCAAAAATTGTTTTATACAAACATACATGAAATAAATATGTTCACACACATCAAAAAACAATATACTGTACAGTATTTGCTCAAATCCCAGCCTACTTTGCATTTTTGTGGATAATCTGGTGTCATCTCATATCTCTATGGCCGCCTTAGGTTGATTTGTTACTCTAAATCAACAATGTCAAACTCAGAACCGAAGAACCACAGTGGCTGTAGTTTTGTAGACCAGAGAAGCTGTAATGGCTACTAATTAAGAAAGTTGTTGGAATGAAAATCTACAAGTAGTGCAGCCCTCCAGAAACCGAGTTTGACACCTGTCCTGTATTTTGTTCCAATGTCTATTTTCTGAGCTAGGCTGGCATCCCATCCAGGGCTGTCTCCACTCTTGTGGATGGCTTGCCTCTAACACCCAGTTACTCTTATTAGCATTAAGGCAGGATGGATGGGTATATGTATAATGTTTTTACTAAGGTTAACAATAAGTTAATATTCTTAATATATTATTTTTATTTCAGTCACAATGTTATTCAGCTTGATCAATTTATTGATAATTGATTGTTTTCCTTCTCTAAAAGGACTCTCTGACAGACTATATTACAGTACCTGTTTTTCATTATTCACTTGTTTGGTTTTTTTTTTCTGTTCTCAGTGAAATACTACATTAACAGTTTTGCCTAATTTCAGGAATTGACTTTATCTTCCAAGGTAAAATATGATAGCTGTACTCACAACACTTGTTTACAGGATACTTGTACATTTCATAGTCCAGAAAAAAAGACGTGTAGTTTCCCTGTCCAATATTTTCATCTAAGCTGAGATCAAATGAATAAGTCATGTTGTGGTTTTGTCCCAAGGAAACTTATTTTTATTTCCTCACAGGGACACTCTCCTGCACTGCCCAAATGAGCTTTCAGGCAGATCAGGAGCTTGCACATTATCTCTGTGGCAGAGGATGCCAAGTGAAATTATGTCATCTGTTGAAACTTTAACAGGCTTTTTATTTCTGAAATATATTTAGATTTTGAAATCTTGTTTAAGAGTAACAGTGAAATAAAAGTAAATGTAGAAGCCTTTCTTTAAAATAACAAGAGAACCACAAATTTTGCCAAGATAAAATACTACATAAAATATGTAACTTCTGGATCATACTATACTGAAAAACAGATTTCAATTTTTAAAAGAACTATAGAAAGGAATTTTTTTGTGTGCAACAGATAATTTTACTTACCGGTACTTATGATGTTATTTCATGTAAATATTAACAAACACTATTCACTTTATCTGGTTCACACTTATACTTGTTAAAAAGGATCATGAAATATACTACTCATGTGTTAGCATTACTAAGCTTCCTGCCCATAAGTGGCATTGACCATCTAAATGGTACACTCAGGCTTTCCTCTTAATAGAGGATTCATACAATGATGTTTTCACTTTGAAAAAGTGCCATTATAAATGTATACTTATGTTTTTCATTAATTTTCCTAGTTATACAATGCTAATAAAGGGGAAAATCAAAGATCTCAGATGTGCTTTTTTCTATCTAGACTTTTCCTACCAGGTAAAAATAAACCCTTTTTCTATTTCTGACAGTTTTCTTACACATATAGACAATGTTGTTAGTTTTTTTTCTTTTGAAATCTTGTCACAGATCAGACACTAAGCAGATATCACATACAGTAGGTGAAGGCTCTTGCAATGAAATGCAAAAAACACCAAGCCATTAGTACAAAAATGAATTTTGGTTGAAAGTGTCTCTCCACATAAGTATTACTATTCACCAGTGTTAATAAGGTTTTCTCAAACATACCCCAGCCGTGTTTATACCCTCATTACTCAGCACTGTGGACATAACATTATCTGCATAGGTCATCAATTTCAAGGCCTGTTCTGAACAATAGGACACATGAATTGTTAAAGTTATTAAATATTATTACACTCTTTGGAAAAAGAACATTTGTTTCTTTGGTGTATTCTTATAGTTAATGCAAACAGAACCCTCTAGCCACCATCATTTCAAATAAGCCTAGAGCCAAAAGTAAAATGTCTAATGATGTTCCTGACCCTCTCATGCTTTTTGATGTTCCAATGTCAGTAGATCAGCATTAAAATTAACAGCTCATTATAGCCCTGTCCTGAACACAAAGAGTTTTTATCCTTGTTAGTTTTGCCAAAGACTTGGACAGTTTTTTATTACAACAATAAAGGAGACTTTCTGGACACTGGTTCTGTGAATCAATTATATGTTAGCACCAGTTTACACGTACTTCATTCTGTGCCATTCAGTTTATTTATTTTGAAGCTGACACATTGGTTTCTTATAAAGATGAATGTAAACTTATGGGCATTTTCAGGATTACATTGACCTTCTCAAATGTAAGTGACATGCTGTTCTGTTTATGATTCATCTACACGGTATTAATTGTGATTTTTTTTACTCCTCATACAGTTAAGAACTGTACAAGTACACATATATAGACAGATTGTCTGTAAAGACAACTCACATTCTAGTATTATAAGACAATGCTCCTGGGACTGGCTGTGACTCTCCACAATCCTTTTATGAAAAGAAACTGGACTCATAAAATTGTTGAATGGAGAGACACTTGTACAAAAAGAGAAAGCTAGGGGTTAATATGTTTGAGTTTGAATGGATGATTAAATGTGCAGTGGTATTTTAAAATTAAATTCAAATTAAATCACATTTTATTTGTCACACTCAATTATATAGAGTAAAATACAGTATGCAGTGAAATGCTCAGTTGCAAAACTCAATGACTGTGCATTAAAAAGAGGAATATTAAAAGGACATTAAACAATTTTATATATAACTCTATAAATATCAGTATATACAATAGAAGCAGTAATGTGCATTATATTAATAGTTTAATAAATAGGTATAGATATACAGTGTATTACAAATTAATATAACCATTCATGTACATGACATATGAGAATCCAAGAAAGTAGAAGTATTTTAAGTAAAAAATTGTAGAAGTGTGCAAAGTATAATAGCTTCACTGTGTTTAGACTTTATTGTGGCTAATTATGCCGGACAATATACCATATAAAGTATTAAAAACTATAATGTCATTCTAATAGACATTTGGTATGTTTTAGATTACAATATTTACATTTTGGTCAAATTTGAACTCACATGCAATTAAGTTGTTCCTTGGCACTAAAAAGGTTAAGAAACACAGAGCAACAGCAAATTTTCAGGTCTTAAAAACTTTTTAAGTACATGTCACATTAATAAGTATTGAAAGCATTCAATCATTGCTTCAGTGAATGTCAAAACAAACACCTCACTGTGACTATAACTGCGAAGTCAGAAGTCTTCTTTATTTTGAGCCATTCTGGTGTGTTAAGACTTGAGTGTGTGTGTGTATATATATATATTTTTTTTTTTTAATGAGATTCTGTAAAAAGCCAAATTTTCCCCTAGGGATAAATAAAGTTGTATCTAACTATGTATCTATGTATCTCAAATCAGTAAGTTTCACTTTAAGATAAAAGTAAAAATATTTAATTCTTCTGTTTTATGGTTTACTAAATTAGATGAATAACTTAATATCTTACAAGCTTCTCATTAGGGTGGTGCATATTAAATCTACAGATTCAATCTTGAACCGATGCCATTGACATTCTTTTTTTTCATGACTGTTTTCTGCCTTTCCAAGCTTAGAGGACACTTCTTGGCTACCTATGGCTTTATTTATATCCAAAGATTAAATAAGAAAATGGCCTGTGCAACTGCTAAAGCCACTACAGTACTGCAACAATTAGAAAATGTTGTGTATACCAATTGGGATTTGGTGAAGTCCCTGCATCACTGGAGCATTTCCATTAATTGGTAGTGTATGGTTTTAAGATGGCATCTGTAATACAGTATTTCTCCCATTTTTCATAAAAAGATGACAAAACAACAAAAGGTTTTCGTCACCAAAACAAAAGCAGCCTTAAAACCCACATGTCTTCAGAGTCAGTGCTGATCTTAGTCTGACTTTTTGTTAAAACATACCTTCAAACTCAACCCTACACACTTATTTTAAGAAATCATATTACACATTCAGCGGAAATAATTAAATGAGACTCAAAGGTAAACTTCTGCAGGTATAAACTAATCTCTTCAGCTCTTGGAAAGAAAGCAAAATGTTATAAGAACTGGCAATGAGAAGCCATTGGGAAAAGCATATGCTTCTGGACCAAGAGTTACTTGCCAGATGATAGGTATTATGCATCAGCTAAGCCTATATGCATATTGAGACGTCATTTATTTAAAGCACTGCTGAGATAATTTGAATTTACATAAGTGTGACTGATAACTTTTTAAACATTTATTTCAGGACACGGCCATCCTCAATACTGCAATTCTAACTGGGAAAAAAGTCACATTACCGGTTAAAGTGTTGAAAGTAGAACAAGGAGGAACAGTAACTGATGTGTCAGATTTGACAGACTGCCAGTCTACTGATGAAGATATATTGAAGGTGAGAAATTTGAAAACTTCACCTTACTCATGCACATATGGATTTAAATTGTGTACTGGGTACTTGATTTTGTTCAACTCTTCCCACAATTATAGTGTCAACCCTATATATCCTATAGGAATAGCGAGCAACAACTAATATATATTTTTCATATGAGAAATCTATTTGTCATAATGATATATTGTCAGTGTATATGTTATTTTCATCTCTGGCTGCTGTAAGAATAGAAATGTACACACCATTCTGTTATGCTCTGGTTTCTAACATGATCCATTACTAGACAATGGTAGTCACTTGTATGATTAATGGTTAACTGATTGATCTGCTTAAAGAAAGAATGTGCATGGGCACTTGGGTTTGCGTAGATTTTAAGTTCAATCCTTCCATCTCATTTTTGATGTTTTCAATTATCTTTAGTTTATTTTGTACTGGAACTACTGCTTTAGTTACTCAGCTGACATTCTAGCTAAGCCTGCAGACCTTTATCACTGAGGTGTAGGATATCTTTTTTGTGTTAAAGTCAGTACTGCATTTGGTTCTGAATGGAAGTGAGGAGGAGCAACATTAAACATTTAGGAAGTGGAGATGGATAAAAAAAAGAAAATACATCAGTCCCATGTAGTTCACTTGCTCAGTCCTTAAAAATGAAGTTCTTGCATCACAGCATCCATGTAAATTGTCACCAGTTTCACTGCAAAGAGGCACTGTTAAGAGGTATACAAGTCTGTCATGACTTTGGGGTTTCTAAGCACAATAGTTCCATAAAATACCTCAAACTGCACACTAATGGGTGGAAAACCATCACGCTACTAGTAATGAAATGACAAACAAAACATCTTTATAACTAAAAGATTTATCTCTCTATTATAAAAAAAATCTTGGATGGCTTGGTAGGAGACGATACGTGATCTTGGAAGACAATTTGACGTACTGTGAGAGACACTTTAACATCACGCAAGACAAAGCAGTGAGATAAAAGGACAGCTGCTATACAAGGTTTTAAATGATTGACACTCAGCACGACAAGGAGAACACGCAGCTCAGCATGCGTTCAGCACCCACCCCCCCTTGACAATGCCTGGGGGGAGGGAATGGGAGTGGGTGGGCGAGCAAAGCAAGCAGGGGGCAAAGCCCCCTAGTTTTACAAAAAATGCTCTTCTTAACAAAAAGCTCCTTGGAGCAAAATAGGCAGGAGTTGCCTGAAAGGCAACCCCCAAAGCAAACAAGTCCCAATTCACAAACCCTAGGATCAAAAAAATAAAGCACAGAGGTCAGAATCTAGCTAATCAATAAAAAGGAGAAAATGTCTCCGAAGAACTCACCAACACCAGCACATTCCATGAACTACAACAGACTGCTCATTCTCCCAGCCTTTATAGGATTGGAGGTAGCCCCTTAACGGTGATAGTCAGGTGGCCCCACCTCTTGGGAACCACCCATGAAACACAAGGACCATAGTAGAAAATACATGGACACATAGAAACTATATAATCATCAATATTAACATGAAGAGAAGAATAAAATTAACAAAAAACACATACAAAATTAATTTAAACTGCAACTGGGTGGAACCCTAACTTGAAATGTAACAAACTACAAAATTTGGTTCAGCACAATTAATAATTTCTACTAGTATAAAAATATTAAACATTTTTTGAAGAGAACAGGCCATTCAGCCCAGCAAGCAAACATTAATATTCACATAATTTGTCCACTAACATTAATCAGGTCAATAATTGCGTTTTGTGTGTGTAATCAAGTGATTTTTACAAGTATCTAAATGAAAAGACCATGATAATTGCACACGTGAGGAGATATAATGATAAGTATAACAAAACACCTTGCATAATTTAGTTATACAGTGCCTTTGATAGATAAAAAAGCATTTTGGACAGTGAAATTAGCAGGATCAATATTAAGACATGTTAACTCATGTTTAAATATCATGAGTAAGCAGCACTGTTGTATTCTGCCACTTTTACATCCTTACGTAGGTATATTCAATTGCATGGTTCTATTTCATTGCCTACCCAAAGTGGTCTGTTTTGATCTGACAGTAGGTTTGACTTTGATTAACGTTCTTGCCTGTTTGGGATGATGCTAAAAGCAAAAACACATTATAAAAATCAAGAACTTTTAAATGAAATTATGTCTTTGGAAAATTAGGGCTTTAACTAATGATTTCTGTGCAATAATTCTAGTCTGACACAAGCAAATAATCTTCTACTATGTTACGTGGCACTTGACTCCTCATTTAAAAAAAACAACAACAAATCTTTAGTTTTAAGTTTTTGATAGCAGCTCAGTTCAGTTCATGTTTTGTATATCACTCTGGATTGAAAAATGGCTATCTTGATGTTTTAGACTTATTTTTGCATTTTTTGCTAAACATATTCATTTCTGCTTTTTCTCTTTTTTCTGGCCCTTCTTCTCTCTGTCTCCTAGTTATGGCTCACTCACTCTCTGCCACACAATTTAACATAACTGACAACGATACTTTAGAAGGTAGAATTAACTTGAGTACTGACAACAACAACAATTGTGTCTATAGCGCGTTTTCATACAAATGATGTAGCTCAAAATGCTTTACAAGATGAAGAAAGAAAAAAGAAAAAATATATAAAAATTAGGCAATACTAATTAACAAAGAATAAAGTAAGGTCCGATGGCCAGGGAGGACAGAAAAAAAAAAAAAAAAAAAACTCCAGAGGGCTCAAGAAAAAAAAAAAAATTTTTAAAGTAACACAATTAAAAGGAATTTCCACATTTGCAATATCATTCAGATATTCAGATCTGCTTGATAGAGCAGACAAAGAATACACGACAGGTATCAGAAGTGGTATTCTACAGTTTTTTTGGGTTCTGGAAATTTTCAAATACAGTTATTTAAAACTGACTAATCCATAAATAAAGCTCTTGTATTAAAATTCCATTCTTGCTGTTTACTTTGCATGAAACTGGTCATAAGTTCTTAGTATTTCTGAAAATGTTCCGTTGCACCAAGTACACACAAACAAAGATATGGCACTGTACATACAAATGTGCTGATATATGTCAAGAGTGCACTGTCTCAAAAGGTGTACTTCATTTGGGTATTTTTTGTAACAAATATTAAATCTGTTAATTTATTTTCTGTTAAAATAGTAAATACATGCAACAGAATACCTTCAGTGATACAGAATTAGAAAACCGGTACAACTGGAAAAGTATGAAGAGCTGCTTATAAGAGCAACAGCTGGCTCAGATATTAATTACCACTGCTGGCAAAAGAGTGCTAGCATTAATTAAAGGAAAAGAGACAAAGGAGAATAAAAGGTGTCAATTTATGGAGAGAAACTTAGCGTGTCCTTCATTTATCACTCGCTAAATGGTAGGGAAATCTGCAGTAAGTGGAATAAAAAATGAAAAATACAAATCTTAAAATACTATAATACACTGGGCAATATTGAGATTAACGATGCCACCAGCACTGAGAAGACAAATGTTTCGAGCAAAATGGAGAGCAGAGCCCACAGTACCGCACTTCGGGTAGCTTTATTTAATGCACACTTCTTGGAGCTCTTGTTTGCAATTTAAAAGTCCAAGAATGAGTGAATCATGACTCAATTAATGGTGGTAATGTGGTAATAGAATGGCTCACAGGGGGGGCCTTTAGTGAAATAACTCTTTAAATGTCCTTGGGTTATCATCAATACTGGAATCTCGTTATAAAAGCAATTAACTGTGGTACAGCCAGAAATGTTAGTCTAAACATACACTTCTGCAAGTGGTGATGCGTGTATAACCATAAATTGCCAGAAATAGACACTTTGCCATGTATATGGCAATATGATATGTATTTCCTTTATTGGTACATCATTGCCAATTCCAAGCAGATTCGCTTTTTGAGTCATAAATGCCATTGAGCAGCTTCTGTACTGTTTTTTTTTTTTTTTGTATCTCGTTTCATGCCCATGCAGTTTGCTGACCCAATGGTCTTTGCCTTTCTACTGTTTTCACATGACTAGTCATGTATATATTCATCTCTATAAAATTTGTACTCAACAAGTAAAGAGCTTTGAGAGAATACGGTTACCATGTAAGGCACAATACAGTAGATATTAGTCAAGAGATGTGTAGCTTGTAGCAACAGTGAGCCCCGGTAATTACCATAAACTAAAAATCTTGGCAGTGCAGTTTTTAGCACATATCAATTAAACTGCCCAGTCGCTGCTCACAGCAGCATTCACATTCTTTATGGGGTTTTCTTTGAGATAAGTTAAGACCCATTTATACTTTGTGGGTTAGTATGACGTAAATTTTGTCAGTAGTCATGTCATACCAATGTGAGTGTCTGCACTTGCATACTCAAAGATTTTTGTGTTTGTGTGGCCTTGTGTACATTGACTGTGACTTCACTAGACAACGAAACATGGAATTGTTCAAAGAGAAGGCCAGTGCGCATGTGTGGAGTGATTCTGCATCAGTGCAGTGTTGTATACACATGATTGTTGTACTATGAAGGGAACAGGATCCATATCCTGTGTTTGTGACCACATCCGCAGTTGTCTGTGTCTGCTCAGTTTTAGGGTATAAATCTTTATTTAGTAGAGATTGAGAGTAAATGTGCCATGTGTGCACTACTCTTTTGAAAACAGTAAAGCTTTACTTTATGAATGAAAACTAAAAACATATTAATAGCAAAAGAAAAAAAGTACAAGAGAACATTGTATCATTCATTGTTGTTGCATTTATTTTCAGTTAAATATTGATGTGATACCTTTACAAAATAGTTTAATTACCAAACAGTAAATCCAATAAAATAAAGAGAATTGCTTTTTTCAGGTTTAGACTGGGGGTCCCATAAATAAAAAAATATTGAACATACTAATTTGTCATTCCAAAAATAAATAGATAAAAACATATAATAATAATTAATAAAACGAGTAAAGACTTGGTCAAATCTGACACATGTCTCCATTATAAAAAAGATCTTGGGAGGGAGACGAGACATGATCTTCTCGGAAGACACTTTGAAGTCCCGCAAGACTACTTGCACAATATGCCCTACTTACAAACAAATTCTAGGAGACACTTTAACGTCCCGCGAGACAAAGAAGTGAGATAAAAGGACAGCTGCTGTACAGGCTTTTAAACGATCATTGCGCAGTGCGACAAGCAGATCACGCATCACGCCACAAGCAGCAGCAGCAGCTGTACAGGCTTTAAATGATTGTCACGCAGTGGGGGGATAACTCATTCACTACAGCTTTATTACTGGCAAATATCAAGAAATAAAAAATAAATGAAAATGAATGAAATGAAAATAACAATCTCTTTAAATTGTATATCCGGATAATCAAACCCGGGGGTTGGCGAGTAAAGCGAGCAGGGGGCAGAGCCCCCTAGTAAACAAACAAAAAAATGCCACAAAAAGTAGTGGAGTACTGAATCTGAACAAGATTAGAGAGCAGAAGAACACTAAAATTATGATAGTCTGCAAAGGGTCAGAGCTGAACTCTGAAATACCTCATTATATTTGTCAATGTGTTGCTCCATTTTACCCACTTTTTCCACTGTCTCACATATAAACTCTTTTTCTGGATTGCCCCTCATTGTCATCCATGGCCATCAGCTTGTTGCATTTATGTGATCCTGAACATGAGTTGGTTTCAGTGTTTGACTTACTCAGCCAGCCATGGCTTTGCCTGAATTACTGTACCGGCTATGTACTAATTGTGAAAAGCTTCCATTCCTGCCAGCATTGAGAGCTTTTCTGGAGTCACTTGGGCCTTATAGCAGATTTAACTAGTAATTGTTATCCCCATTTGCTGCTTATTGTCTTTGATTAATGGCATGTAAGATCCCTCAAGACATTTATGACACTGCAAGGGAGCAGGATGACAAGGAATTTTATAACTTGTGCAGCCACTGAAAGTGAAGTTGTATTATTTGCATTCCTCCTTGAGTCTTCTGCCAAAGTCAGAGCAATTTTTACTCCCTCAGCTTAGCACTTAGGAAGGCAATAACAGCAGAAAGTCAATGGTCTGTAAATTACAATATTGATTAGAGAAAAGAATATTGATAGTGGTCTTGCATAACTAGCTAATGTCTTCTAGTAATTCAAAAACTGTGCCACATTTTTCAGAATCACCTGAAATATAGCAAGGTTACCCAAGAAATTTCAGGCTAATGGGTTTCTGCAAAGAACCATTAAAAATATTAATGTTTAATACAATGTATTATTAATTTAAGATAAGCTTGCCAAGCCACTCTTCTTTTATAAAGGTGAGTGACATGAGGGATGACTGTCCTGTTTGAAATATCACAGGCGAGAACCTGACTTGGAATGTTATTTCTTTCTCATTAAGCTGATACTTCTCACATTTGCCTTTGGGCTTGATTTCTGAGTAGAACACTTACAGTACTTGCATAGACCAGTGAACCAAAGTGTCAAGATTTTTTAGGTGAATTTTCTGAAATGCCACTTAATAGCTTATATTTCCAAAACTTTTTAAATTAAATTTGGATGATTTTCTTATTTGCTGAGTTCTCACTCTCCCAAAACATCAGGTCAACCCAGTTTTATTGTCACTAGACATTCATATCAATACTATGTGTTCATTTTCTTAAGCCGTCTATATCATAACAGGGTGCTAGGAGACTGAAGTTAATCATCATTGCTTACAGCAGGTTAGTAGGGCAAAGTCAAGTACACTCATGGGTGCACCTGCATTTACTCATAACAGGCACCAATGTAATAAAATCTTGCCTTTTGTCATGACTCTCACTCCGTAGACTAGTAAAATAGAAGTACAAAATGTACCAGGCAAAAAGTAGGCACTATTTAGAATATAGTGAGAGTAGGAGTCAAGCTAAAGCTAGAAAATGGGATGGCCGTAGTACGGCAACTGATGCTCCCTCACAATACAGTTAATGTGCCTCATTTGGTACTCCAAAGAGACACAGTACCAAACGAGTCCAGTCTTTGTCTCAGGTCACTGGACAGCGTCCATATCTTGCAACCATCTAGCAAGAAAGGAAGCACCAGGACTCTAAAGACTTGGACCTTCGTACTTTTGCATAGATATCGGGAGCGCCACATACCCTTTTCCAGTGACCTTATGAACCCCCCATGCTCTCTCAATCCGTCTACTGACTTCATAGGATGAGTCACCAGAGACATGAATGTCACTACTGAGGTAAGTAAACCTCTCAAAAAGGCTGACACTATTTCCGCAAGCAGACACACTGCTGATGGCTGTGCCTAATAGGTCATTAAAGGCCTGGATGTTGGTTTTTATCAAGGACACTCGCAAGCCAAGATACTCAGACTCCTTGCTCAGTCTCTCAAACGCCCCAATCAGAGCCTCCATTGACTCCATGAAGATCACAGCATCATCAGCAAAGTCAAGATCAGTAAATCTTTCTTCACCAACAGATGCCCCACAGCCACTGGACCCACAACCCTGCCCAACACCCAGTCCATGCAAGCAGTGAATAGAGTAGGAGTAAGAATACACCCCTGACAGACCCCAAAATCAACCGGGAAAAACGCAGAGGTTCTGCCTCCACTCTGCACAGCACTCACAGTACCAGTGTACATGCCGGCCATAATATCCAGCAACCTTGAAGGGATCCCCCAAAGTCACAGGATGTCCCAAAGGGCAACAAATTTAAAGCTTTGCTGCTTTAATGTGGATGATTTCTGTAAGTTTAAAGGCTTTTATTTTCAAGATGGTCCCTGGTGTCTTTTATCTCTATTGTAAAGCACAGAAGCTGGCAGAGTGTGTTTTTTTATTAAAAAATGCTTTACTTTAGGACATAATTTCAAGTGGTAAATTAATACACACAATGACTGTGATGAAATAACTTTGATTTGAAAAATGCCAAACTTATACCTTAAATAAACTCATGAAGACAATATTTAAGCAGCACAGCAGATTGTTTTATAATCAGAAGTAGAAGACACCTTCAGCAAGAGTGAAATGTGCTAAACCTAGGCTCCACTTGGGTCATTTTGAGCACAATGGTGACCCAGTTAGCTGGTTTGCAAGGTTGGAGTGCAGCATCCATCTCAATAGCACTAGCAAGAAAAAGCTGCAATAACTGGTGTTCAGTGGTAAATACAAATAGTATGTGCAATGAGGGAATAATACACATTACCACATAATATTGAACCAAGAGATCTGAGAGCTGGAAATCCAGGCAGCCATTGTCAACAAGTCCAGACTCACTATTAACTGTAGGACTTTGCTAATAACCAAGACTTTTATCACCATAACATACCATTACATAGACTGACAGATGACATTAGATAGATAGATAGATAGATCTTTATTGTCATTGTCACTTTTACAAAGGAACAACAAAATTGAAGGTGCAGTCGACTCAGTGTGAGGCATAAGAGTTGAAAAGACAAGAAGAGAGAAGATAATAACAAACTGAATAGTAATAAAAGTACTTTACAAAACATACAAATTGCACTTGTTATATATACAAATTGCACTGATTGACTTAAGGTCTATATTGCACATTGGGAGAATGATATGGAGCAGTTTTAGTCTGAGTTCAGGGCCATGATTGCTTTTGGATAAAAGCTGTTTTTAAGGTGGTTTATCCTGGCTTTCATTGCTCTGTATCTCTTACCCAATGGCAAAAGCTGGAAAAGGCAATGTGATAAATCCTCTGAGATGTCTATTGCTTTTTTGCGGCATTGGGAGGTGTAGATTTGTTCCAGAGTGGGGAAGGTACAACCAATTGTTCTCTCTGCTGTCCTGACGACCCTGTGGAGTGCTTTTCTTTCTGAGGAAGTGCAGCTGCCATACCACACACACAGTCCTTACGTAAGCACACTCTCGATGGAACAGTGATAAAAGGCAAGGAGCAGATTTTTGGGGAGATGTTTCTTTATGAGGATTTTCAGAATATATAGTCTCTGCTACTCCTTCTTCAGCAGATCCTTGGTGTTGGCGCTCCAGGTCAGGTCATCCTCCAGCTCAATGCCTAGAAACCTGAACACCGGGACCTTCTCCACACAGGCCCCGCCAAAGATGAGTGGCTGGATGTCAGTTTTGTTTTTTTAAAGTCAATAACAAGCTCCTTTGTTTTTGTGGTGTTGAGGAGCAGGTTATTGACTCTGCACCAATTCTGACAGCCGCTCCACCTCGTCCCTGTATGCCAGCTCACCCTCCTTGCCCAAGATAAGTCCGACCACTGTCGTGTCATCTGCGAACTTTATGATCTTGTTGCTATGGTGATTGGGGGCATGGTCATATGTGTAGACGGTGTAGAGGAGTGGGCTGAGCACACAACCCTGCGGCGTCCCGGTATTGAGGCTGAGAGCAGTGGAGGTGTGGGGACCCAGCCTGACCCTCTGGGAGCGACCAGACAGGAAGTCCAGTATCCAACTGCAGGTGAGTGATGGAAGTCAGATATCTGCTAGTTTGAACACCAGTCGTTGTGGGAGGATGGTGTTAAACGCCGAGGTGAAGTCTACAAAGAGCACTGGTGATACTACAGTCACAAAAAGTGCCAGCAAGACATATAGCTGTGGACCTTCTTGAGAACCTAGTAGTTATGGTTGCATGTGTTCACGGCAACATGCGTAATGCAAAAATAAAACCTTTTCTGGGAAATGTAGGTTTAATTTTACAGTGCTATTAAGAAGTGTATCTCTTTCATAATTTAAAGTGTGATACCTAAATCCCATGATCTTTGAATGCCATAGGAAAATGAAGGTCTCAGAGTAGACTTTGTGCTAACAGTGACTGGACTGGAAATAGACACAAGTCCCTGGCCTAACAGGTCTAGCAGCATGCCACATTCCTATTATTCTATTTATATTGGACCTCTTTTTATGGCTTTCAAACTGCTTTTTAAGTGAATTCATTAAATGGTGTAAATAAAACACTGATTCATCTAGGGCATTTCTGGTATTTTGGTAGATTACATTAATTAGCTAAAGCTGTAGACTAGCATTATTCAAAGTAAGTTTGGTCTGTGTTTGCAAAACAAAGCAGGATAATTTGTGAGCAGACCTCAATCATATTATAATGCAGAATCTGGTAAAAAAATGTTTCAATGTATTTGCAAATATTCTAGCAAATAATTGGCTAAAAATTAAAATAAACAAGAACAGTTGAGAGGAAAAAAAAAGTTTGACAATTATTTTGGAATTTTCTAGACTTCTGCTAGAGTGTCTCCTAAAATATGATCAACTGTAATCTTCATCCAGGTCAAAATGACAGATGAAGAAAGTCTGATTAATGAACTACATGGACCTGTATTAGGTATTATTTTTTAGTAAATATATTATTTAAATATTCAGGTTCAAGGATGGAAAAAGTAAGTGAACTTGTAAAAAAGGGGTAACTGGATTCAGGTGTTCCAGTCAATGAAATAACATATAATGTGTGTGAGCATGAGGTGCTCCACCCTAATAAAAAAACACCCAATCATTTCTGGGTTGCCGCTATTTGTAACAGAGTTTTGCTGAAGTGAAAGATTTTAAAACTCATTTTTGGAGGCTTGGGCTACAGTCATGTGGACAGCACAAAAATTAAAGAAGTTCAATACTAATGGAGTGGGCATACTGAAAAGATAACTGCAACAGCACAGCACATGGTACAACAAATGCCCAGGGGGACACTGAGTCCAACCAGTCTGCAAGTCACCCTGATAAAATTCAACATATTTTATAAAACAATATGTTCAGTAAGTTTTGAAGAAAATTAGTTTTAGAGGCCATTAATGCAGGAGTCTAGAAAATTCCAATGATTTCACCAACATATTTTCCCAGCTGAAGATAATGAAAGTTTTGTGACATAAATCAAAAGTGTTAAAGCTGCATTCTACAGCTGGTATAGTGTTGACATTGATGTAATACTGTACTTTTACATCAACACTGGTCTCAGCAGTGTCTGGCCTACTGTGATGAATGGTGGACATAAAATCTCAAAAGCAAACCAAGGTGTGACCCCCCCTGTAAGCCAACTTGTGCACATACTGTAGGTATAAGAACATGCATTTAAAAATCATGTGTTCTTCACACAAAATGGTTTACCTTGAAATGCACCACATAAATGACTGAAGTTATAATGCAGTTTTCTAGTGGCAGAATGGAAAATATATTTTTTTTATATATGTTTTACAGGTTTCAGATGGATGTGATTTCATCTATGTGAATGGAAAAGAAATGAAAGGAAGAGTAAAGACGGCAGTGAACTTTACACACGAGGGTATGACTGCACAGTTGGAGATTACAGTGTGGGTTCCTCGTCTTCCACTTCAGATTGAGGTGTCTGATACAGAGCTTAGCCAGATCAAAGGCTGGCGGATCCCAATCACTACTAGCAAAAGGTAAGCAATGCCACCTGAGCAAAATTCCGTAAACCTAAACTGTGAAATGATAAATATGGCCATTTTGCAAAGCAGCAACGTTTAGAGTGGAATTCAGATTACTACCTGTCAGGTACATATATGCACTTTATTGGTATCCAGATATTTATAACATAACATAACATAAGATTTTCAAACTTTGTCAAATCTAATATAGGGTTACAGAAAGCTGAAGCCTATCCTGACAGCACTGCTCACAAGGCAGGAAACATTCTGGGTCCACTGAAGCACATGCCTACGCCTACACCCACAAGAGTACCTGAAGCAACATTCATGCAGGACATGCAAACTCCAAACACACGATGATCAGACGTAGGATTTAACTCCGCACATTTCTAAAAAGGGAACTTCATAACATTTAGTGGAAACTAAGAAGTGCATTTAGACAAAAGCCAGGAAGAACTTCTTTACACAAAGTGTTGGGAGAATCTGGAACCTACTACACTATAACCAGGTAGTTCAAGCTAAAATTTAGCATATGAAAGACATGTTGAACCAAATTAGCCATGAACTATGGTTTCTTTGTTTGTAATATTTATTTTTTTAACACAAAACAAATCAAGTAGTTGCTACAAGTATCATTTCATGACATATTAAAAATAAATACAACAACGATATACATTGAGCATGATGTAAATATCACACTCTGTGTACTACAGTTTATATTCTTAAAACAATTCTTAACTATTAAATAATAAATATTAAAAACAATTATTAGTGTTATGGTCCTTATGAGAAAAACTCCACATAGACTGAAACTTGCAGCATATAATTTTAAAGTCTCCTTCCATTATTTCGATATAAGGCTGAAAATTTACATACACATAATAAGTGTCCTCTGTAGAAACATTAGAGTCCATGACTTTAGTAATTTGATCTATTCATGACATTTCAAATAAGAGCAAACTCAGATTTCTGTTTTTAAGGTACTGTTTTCTATTCATATACATTACTGATAGAACAGAGTCATCTTTCCAGATTTTATTGAAACTTAAGCTGTTCAAGTCCAGTGAATAACCTGAAGTGTTACAAAGGTAAGTGGTAAACTGCCTTAAACACATTTTTGGTTACCAAAATTTGCAAAAAATCTAATTTTCAAAGCTACATAAAACAGTCTTTTTCAGGGAACAAGTAATGAGTTAATAATTTTCATCTTTTCCCACTGTCTGTTTAAAGCAGTTTGTAAACAAATTGTGTTACTACACCCTCTGAAGCATTATTTAGGCAATATTGCATTGTTTTGTGCTATTACATTGGTGAGAAAAAGGCCAATTAAGAAAGGATGACAGTCAAACCATTATAACCTTTAAAAGTATAAATGTTTCCTTTAGAGAAATTACAGAGAAAGACAAATTGTCAGAAAAGCACAGTTTCCTGCACAATCAAATGGAACATGGAGGGGGAAAAAAGGAATTTTTGACGGTGTCTTCACAGCCCTGTACAGTGCTTTATAACTTTGAGACTCAGGAAGGTGTCATACCAGAATATCATGCTGCCCAAAAAATGGATTCCACTGTCCACTTGTAGAAGTTCATGAGAACAATGTCAAGAAGTAAAGGCAATGGTGAGTCTTTTTGACAACAGCCAAAATATATTGTGCCCACATCAGTTCATAAGTGATAGTTTTTCCAAGAAATGTAAAGCCTCAACACAGCATCCCCTCCAATGCAGATGGGAGCATGTTCTACCTTTTGCCTCCTAAATTATGTGACCATTTTGTTGGTATTGCTGATATTAAAAGTGAGATTGTTGTCCTGGAACCACAGAATCAGCAGGTAGACCTCTTCTTAGTAAGCCGTCTCCTCGTTTTTAGTGATCAGGTTTATGATAGAGTTGGAATGGGGTTTGCCCTCACAGTCAAAAATGAACAAACAGATGCTGTGGAGTGCCTGTGTCAGCATGGAGGTGAGACGTGATGCTGGCCATCCACACCTGCTGAGGTCTGCCTGTTTTGAAGTCCACAATCCAGTTGCACAGGGTGGCACCGAGTCCTTAACTGTGGAGTTTGGCTGTCAGCTTTGACAGCACAACACTAGGAGCTGCCATATATCAACAGGACTCTGAAGTAATAGTTTATATTATCCAAATTTGCAAGGATGGTATAGAATATGAAGAGTACAGCATCCTCTTTTGACCACTTATGATGATATGCAAACTGGAATATACTGCTTAACGTTTCCCAGCACCAGTCTGCCAAAACACTTCATCACAGAAGGAGTACATGCCATTGCTTTGTAATGATTCAGACAGTCAAGTTTTGTTTTCTTAGGCATAGGGTAAATTACTGTCCTTTCAAAGCCAGCAGAAACCCAAAATTCTCTCAGCAAGATACCCTGTATTAAAAAATGAACCCTTCAATGCTTTCTAAGATGAACTTACGAACTCTGATATACAGTAAAAGGCTTAAATCTTGTATACCTTTGCACACAAAAGGTGAATAAACAGTGCAATACATTGTCAGACATTTAGCAGCTTTCTTTTTATGGTTAAGATTATTATATATTTTTTCTAAGCTTGGGACATGTACAAATAAAGATTGAACATGAATAAGTTCCATTTTCAATGTTATTAGATCATTACATCTGGGCCAACTGAAATCAGGCCAAATTAGATGTAAAATGTCAGAATGGTAAATAACTAATAGGGGATTACAGGAGGAAATTAAAAATCAGTTTACCTGTATGAATCAACCCAGAACAAGGAAGAGATTCACAGCAATATAAACAATGAACAAGGATTATGGTTCCAATTACAGTAAGCAAAATGCTGCACTGCAGTATTATATGACTGTCTGGTATAATTGACATTTCCTAACCTTTTCTGTGTTACCCTGAGAAGTCACTTATTATTTAAATTCCCTTTGTTGCAAATTATGTTACTCCTGTAACTTTACACTCAAGCACAACAAATCCTAAAACAGCCCACTTTTGATGGTGAAACTTTCATGAGACAATCTCTGATCATTGCTAGCCAGTAACATGGCATGAAGTTAATATGATCCCATGTCATAAAGTATTTATAAAGCATTTATGACACTTCTTGACCCTGTGCAACAAAGCTACCAATGTGATTATGATTCATCCCTTTGCAAAATGCAGATCTAGCCACTTCACTAGGTATATGTAATACCCATTAGGATGGTGATTGCAGCATAATTTGTTAGTAAGTTTTCAGTGCCATTACAAGTCATAAAATTCAATTTGATATTCACAATACATAAAATAATTTGTTCTTTTAAATAACAGCTGGGAGCCTTGGCATTTGGGTAGACCTGGCACCCATAGTTTTAACTTCCCTTAACTTCTGGCATTACTTGGATATCTTTGATAAATATATTTTACTTTGTATATTGATTCTTTATTATGACATAGCAGGAATACTCAACAGCTGATAGAATGACTACAATAAAAAAAAAAAAAAAACTCATTACACCTAGGAAATTTTGAGAAGCATACATTGTGTTGACATAACATATTTTGGTACAGTTATGTCCAAATAAGAGTGTGCTACAGTTAGTGTAATAGATAATTTATAATTTGATGTTGTTAGGCAATGAAATTAGGATGCCCCCAGGTGCCTTCCACATGAGGTATACAAAATAAGACCTACTGAGGGAAGACCTAGAGACATATCCAGGTTCAAACTCTCTGCAGTACTGTAGTAAAATAATTTGATTGTATATATTTTTAAAAAATACTAAATTATACTATAATATAAAAAAACAGGAATAAGGTAGTACAGTACTAGGGATGGGATGGTTGCCGGTTTCTACAGTTAACCACAATGGAATTGTTTTTCCACTGCTTCATATTTTAATTATCACTATAGCCACATAACGTAATTACGCATGCGTAGAATGGAAATTGGACACCCGCTGCTATGCAGCAAATTCAAAGTAATGCAATTCTTTATTCATTGCTTTAGTGGTCAGTGACCTAGCAAGTATTTGCTTGCATACAGTATGTATAATCATGTTGTTTGTGTTCCATTTGTGTCCGCAATGTTTAGTGAGCCAGGTGATTCACCCAGTATATTTTGTTCATTCAAAGCACTAGTCTAGTACAAGTCTTGATAACGTCCCATCCCAAGATAGTACTCTTGCCTAAACTGACATCTACTATAATAGGTTTCCCTGAGACTTTAATGTTTATTTGGATTCAACTAAAATATAAACAAAAGCAATAGCTGATAACAATATTTAAACTTTCATTATTATATCATGATGAAATGATGCCACTTTTGGATTTGATTCTGACATTTTAGGAGATTTTTGGGCCTCTTGCCTCAGCAATGACTTAAATACCAAGTAACAAAGACTAAAACTGTTAAGTTTAACCTTGGTAGGGCAAATTTTGAGCAGAAGCGACAATGTCTAAGGTGGATAGACTGGGATAAGCTTTTAAGTGTGGAGACAGTTGAGGAAAAGAGGACAGGTACATACCTAAATTTGGATTTAGTAGGAAATTAAAAAAAACTCCATAGTGGTTTAATAAAGAGTTGAAAAAGAAGCTGCAAAGGGAAAAAGAGCTGTATAAGGCGTATAAGATTAGTAACTTCAATGGGAATTGTAAGGCACATGAGAACATGAGGCCAACCATTAAGAAGGATATTAGAGAGCCTAAAAGGCAGTTAGAGAGGAACATAGCAGATAAGGTGAACGACGACCCAAAGAGATTCTTTCAGCATTATAGTAGTAAAAGAACAGTCAAGGTGGAGGTGAAGTGCATCAGGAATCTTAAAGAAGAATTTAAAAATATAGACAGTAAAATAGCAGATGCTCTAAACTTACATTTTTATGAGGTCAAAAAGCTCCACATACAGTAGGTAGTACCTATTCTGAGATTCAAAACTAGGAGTTGTAGAAGCAACAGTTCTAGCCAGTATGCCATTCCTATGAGCATTTTAATAATGCCCTACTTATAATGCCCCTATTATAATTTTTATAATTTACAGTTTGAAATGCTTATTGCCCTAAAAAATAAGAGTCCTAAATCTTGAGAATCTTGAGAAGTATGACGTGTGATGGCAACACTGAATGTTTAAGAACAAAGGATAGCTACTCTCAGACAAGACATATTTGCCCTGGTTAATAAAGGTTAAATATGTTTTTACAGTTAATCCCTAATCTTCTGATTGATTCAGGCAAACAAACTTCGAGGCCAGCTTTGAAAGCTATGTAGCTAATCTTTACAAGAAATTTCATTAATTTTAATTTAAGAAAATGCCATTTTCACTCACACAGTGTATCATCTCATGATTGGTATTAATTAATGTCCTAATTCAATATGAAGTATCATTCAGACTTTAATGATAAACTATCATCACCATACAAGTGAGATTTAATGATAAACTATCATCACCATACAAGTGAAAGCTGTGCTCTTGAATGATAATTCTGAAAGGCAACAAATTGTGGGAAAATCACACTGGTCTCAGCATTGAACCTCAAGGAGCACCTTATCCTAGTGCAAATAACAACAGAGTAATACCATTATCAGATTGTGCATCAATCCAAAATACTGTAGTAAGTATGAAACAAACCACCTATGAAAAGTGTATCTACTGTGCAAGTATACTGTCAAGCTACTGCAGTAATATGATTTGGTTGGTCATGGCAAAAACTGTACTTTCTGTTTATCTAAAATTATAACAACAAATCTTTTGCAGTACTGGAAAATGTCTATTCAGCTACAACACCAGTTAATGCTGAATCAGAGATGTAAATAAGAACTAAGACTGACTGAAAGTTTTCATATTTGGATGAGGTGAGACCTGAGTTGGGAAGACACAATTTTATATAAACTGTTAGGTCCACTTTTTATTTAGTCTTTAATTCCTTGGCCTTTCATTTAACCCTAATTGTTTAATAGTTTAATATTAATTCTTAATAATAAATCTTTGCATTTATAAAGCACTTTTCTCACTACTCAAAATGCTCAGCAATTGCAGGTTAAGGGCCTAACTCAAGGACCCAACAGAGCAGAATCCCTTTTGACATTTACGGGATTCGAACCGGCAACTTTCTGATTGCCAGTGCAGATCTCTAGCCTCAGAGCCACCACTCCGCCCTAAATTAAATATTGTCAAATGATGCCCAATTTGCAGGAAACAAGGAGACTTCTATCTAAATTCCTTGGACATTCAAATAAAACAAATTTTTTAAAAGTCAAACAAATGCCAATTTAAAGGAAGCCGGGGGAGTCTGTGTAAAAAAGATATTAATTATTTTGAATATGGGCTGTATAGCTACTAGTTTGATTTGGTTCATTTCAGTGATAAATTCTAAAATTCAAAAATTTCCTGTTCTGTCATTAATTTAAATTAACTAAGGTGGTTAAGTGTAAGGTGTAACATGTTTTACTTGATCTGGTTCAACCTGTAATCTTATGTAAGCTATGTTTGCCATTTATTATGAAAAAATTTCGTAAAAGTCATTTGCCATTTATTATTAAATAAATTCTTAAAAGGCATTACTTCTAATAGTAATTGGAATCATGTCAATTTTTTCTTAGTATTTTTAGAAATAAAATTTGCGAGTTGTTATTATTTTCATTTCTCTTTTTTGTACAGTGTCCCAGAATCATAAGTCATGACAAAACCCAAGTAGTTGTCAGCAACAGGCATCTTCTCATCCCTGGTCTAGATAGTTTCTTGCTGTTCAGTTTCATCATTTCAATTCTGATGTCAGCTCACGAGTCAAGCTCTTGGAATCTTTTAGTTGTCTCTCTCTCGGTTTATGCAACATGAGGAACACAAAAACATCTTACTGGAGTTATGCTGACTATTACAATGTGATTTCTCTGTGTAAAGGTTTTTTTTTAGTTTCTGTCTAATTACTTAGCAGAGTAGAACCTGATATTAAAGCTGTCACCACTTACAGATTTAAAGGTTCTTTCTTGCCACTGTTTTAGAGTGGCACTTAGTTTTTTTTTTTTTTTCCAACAAATTCACTTTGTTTCTTTTGTTTTCACCTGCAAGGTCAAGCTGGGACAGTGATGATGAAGAGGAGGATGATAAAAGAGGAAGAGGTTGCACTCTACAATATCAACATGCTATAGTGCGAGTACTTACTCACTTTGTGGCTGAACAAGCTGATCCACGAGATCAACTTGCTTACTTCCTGGGCTCTGACTGGCAATTGGACATTACTGACATGGTCAGGTACTTCATGAAAGTAGAAGACCCCCGGATAGCAAGGCTGCAGAATGGGAAAGTGATAGTAGGTCGAGAGCTTGGTGTTACAACGCTTCAGGTATTTATAATATAGAAAATGCTAATTTAATTTAAAGAATTTGGTGTGCTACATTGCCTCTTGTGCTGCATGACAGCAATTATACAGTAAAGGAGCTGCTGGAGTTTTGCTGTTTCAATAAAGAGAATATTTGTTAAACTTTGCTGGCAAATTGTATCTGTCAAAATCCATGTTATGCCAGACAGTCTTGAGATGTATGAAAAATTAAGGAAAGAGAGTAGTACTGAGTAATACTAAATACATGTGTGGCCTTTATATCAATTCTATGAGTGTAGATTTTGTAATATCTTTGAAGTATATCTGTGGGCAAGTCAGTGACTGAGGAATTATTATAAACAATTTTAAATAATGCAACTAGTCCGCTAAAGGTGGTGTGAGCCTCCAAATGAAAGCCAAATTATTTTTAATTGTTCAAATATGAGGAAAAGAGCCTCACAGTTGAAGCAAGGTACACTGTTCCCACTAGTAAATCAAGCACCTCCAAAATTTAAAACCCTGCTGACATACGAGTAATATGGAAGTTTGTGTAATGACAGACTCAGGGCATTGCCCTTGTTGTGGTTGCTGCTTAACACAATCACTTAGTATGTCAGAGACTGTCATATCTGTTTATCTCAAACCGACAGCTGCAATTTTGACAAGAGCGTATAATAATTTCTCCACCGTTCAGTGTAAATAGGAAAGAATATAAGTGGAATAGATTAATAGTTTATTCAAATGATGCTGTAGGTTATGGTATTTTAATCATCTTTCTGTTTAATTCTCTTGGTGCAATTATTAATTATTAATTTAAATCCCATTACCTGTATATCTTGTTTTCAACCTTGATGTGTTTGTGAGAGGTACAACATATTGCTTAAAATTGTGGCGCATTGGGTTGGTGAATGAAGTTGTCAGGAGTATCTTGTGTTAACATTTGCTATGAAAAACACTATTTAAAATTCCTGTTGTATTGTGACCATTCCTAATCTCATAAATTTGTCTGTGAAATTTGCTTCTCTACTTTTATCCAACAATGGCCATTCTGAGCATGTTTTTAAAGTTTATTCAGCCATTTGAAACTAAGTCCAAATTCCAAGAGCACAGAGAGAGAACATGCTTGCTCAGCTTCCTAACCAGCATCCAGCAAATTCTATAAAGTGATATGTATTGATTATTCTCATTTCACTGTTACGCTGGCAAATTAGGACTCTTTTTTTAATCCATGTAGGTTCTGTCCCCACTGTCTGACTCAATCCTGGCAGAGAAGACGGTAACAGTCCGCGATGACAAGGTGATGATCACAGAGTTTGGGATTCAACTGGTCACAGAGCTGTCTCTCTCCTTGCAGTTTAGCCCAGGGAGCAGCAGAGCTATCCTTGCCACAACAACCACGCAAGAACTCTTTCATAGGCCTAAGCAGGTAATACACAATAGAGCTGTTCCTATTTTCGGATTTTGTGTTAATAAAAAATTCATTGCATCATTCAAAAAACTGCCTTCTAAGTAGAATGCAACCTTCATTGCAACACATCTTCTTAAGGTATATGAAATGAGACCAACCAATACAAAATGCTACAAAATGAAATTGTTCAGAAATCAACAGGGAAAGTCTCATTTACTACAGACCAGTGCCACAACTACATTGGTACCAGAAACAAAATCATACAAATACTACAATCAAAATTTAATATGTTTAGTACTGGAGATAAGTGAATTAAGGTAGGTCTATCTGGCTGTTTCTTTTCATTACCGACAATGTTACTCAGGAATACTAAGGAGAAAGGTTTGAGGGGGGTTCACATTCCATCACTAAAGCTTCTTCTGAGTAGCTGTAGTGTCTGCTGTCTTGCATGCTGGCTTGCATTAACAAAATATCATTGATTCAAAAGACATTATTTAAAAAGAGCCTCTTACTTACCAAGATGTCTTGTTTTTTTCCTGGTGTTGCCTACAATTTAAACATAAATACAAATGCAGGAATCATAAACTGAAGAACACAAACAGATGGAAATAGCAAGGTATAGTTCAAAATAGCAGGACCATCTGCTTTCTAAAGGTTTTTTTGAATGATTTAAATGTGAAATAAAAAATACATTTATTATTTAAAGCAGTCACATGCACAATGATTGCTACATTTTGAGGCCACAAGTCAATTCTGAATACAGAAAGAGGATATTCTAATTAATAGTCTACGTGAACAAAGAATGAACAAAACACAAGAATTTTCCTCATACTAAGAGAGAGACAGGTTGTAATAAACAGCTGCAGACACTGTTGTTCATCCGATACAATCACTACTACTTTATGCATAACTCACCCTGTACCCAATGATAGTTTTTTTCTGAGCTTTCCTATGATCTTCCACACAGCAGCCCTCAGGTCTTACTATATGCAAGATTTAACCTTTAACTTTCTCAAGGATATCCACGGAGAACTGCAATAAAGCTTATTAAAACTTAATTTATGTTCTTTTAATGCACACTTTTCTTTGAAGTCTTTGGTACTCTACGGTGACCAATGCTGGCCAACACCAAACAGTATCAAAAACACCAATAAAAAAATCTCATGATACTAATTTCACATAATCCACATACTGTATCAGTTATGCAGTAGTAAGCTCAAAACATGCAAATATTGTGCTTCCAGAAAAATAAGCACATATGCATTAAAAAAAGAACATTTCAGCTATGAATGAAAGGGAATAGGACTATTGACCAATGAATAAAAGGGAGGTGGATCTTCAGTTCAAAAGCTGAATTTAAATACAAACTGCATTTTCTCTTTATGCCAAGAACTGATATTTCCAGAAGCATTTATTTAACAATATTTTAACAATTGGATAACGGATATGTGAATTGTGTGATATGAGATTTTTATTTTTTTCATGGACATTTTTGATAGTGCTTGCTGTTGTCAACACTGGTCACCATGGAATGTCAGTCATCTTTATCTTTGTTCTCCATCAAAACACAAATTCCTTTAAACCCTCTGTCTAACCCAAGGGTAATCAATGAACTCAGTAAGAAGCCAAGGTTAACGTCAAAAGTACTAAGGGTCACAGTCAGTGTGGTGCTTGAGAGGTCTGTCACAAAGGTGACCAGCTGTAGTTTAGTATTGTGTAGTACATGTTTACATAAATGACTTATAATTTTCATATACACAAGTTATTTCTTCACAGTCAAAGTGTAAACATCCTTCCACCATCTTCTCAAGAATCTATCCTGGCCTCAGCAGGCTCAAGACAGTAACTAGTCATGGGCAGAACAACACCAACACAGACATTAAACAGTGCCAGTAAAAAAAGATTTGGCGCAGTACCTTGAGCATTGAGCCCAGTAGTTAATGCCAAAATACAGTACCTTAAAATCTTAAAACTGGGTGGGTGAATTTACATAGCGGCCCTCTGTCATTTTGCCCCAGGCCACTGGAGATATCTGGCATCCTGTCACAATGTGTATAATATTTATTTCTAAAATGTAATTGGTTTTGCTTTTCTAAGCAATCTCTCTCTCTTTTGTTCACTTGATTTAAAAGGTTAGAGCATTTTTGCCATGCGAATCTAATCTAAATATACCCACAAGCTTCATTCTGTCATAGAACAGTAATTATGGCTATGCAGTCATGTCATTTGCCAACTAATCCTTCGTCCTGCCAGCTTTCATGCTGTGAGATAAAGCATACCCACAACCGCAATCAACTTAAAGACGCTGAAGCTCATACTTAAAAATGTTCCGTGTTCTGCTTCATGAACTGTCACGTTTGAAGCTTTTCAGCAGGTTTCCAAGAGCTGTACAACAAGGTGAATTACAACACAGTTTGCTTCCATAAAATAAGTCATATTTGCTTACTTTTTACTTATTTATTTTTGCGCGTTTGAATGGTAGAAGATACAAGCATAGACTTAATGATGCAGGTTAAGTATGACTTTATTAGTTTGGTTAAATACTGAAATTATGGAGAGTTAAAATGAAAAAGCTTGAAAATTCCACAAGATGGAACTGAGTGACCGAGACCCTTCATCCTGTCTCTTATCATACAAAAGAGAAGATAAATGCTGGAATTAAAGGAAAGTTGTTCTTCACATCTGATGCTGAAATCCATGGACCCATAAAGAGAGACTCATTCCACCATTCCAAATGGTCTCCCTTGATATATTTACTGTATAGAGTTATTAATGACTATAATAAACCTTCTTATAAGCTATTTTTTGTACAAATGTTTGTTCTAGATGTGAATTCATAACAAAAACAATGTATGGTTTCCTTTAATATGCAAATTGAATTTATTCCAAAAATTAGCAAGTCAAGAAACTACTTTCTAATAACTAAATCTAGAAAGGCAATTTTTAATGTTTCTTTTTAGCCAGGTTATAAAATGACCCCAGTTAACAATTACTCAGAAGTTAATATTTTCATTTTAAAATTAGTATTATTCAGTTTCAACATAATTCATAAAAATAACATTTTTTTAGACTAAACACTGAGTTCTAGAGTTTGACTGTAACAACTAGTGATATGCTGTTGTACTTTGTAATTCCTAATCAGTGATGTGTATGTGTGATACTCACCAGAGGTAAAATCTAGGCACCTGCAGTCTAACATGTGTAAACTCTTACATTATTGCTCCATCATTTAGTTGATGAGGACCGTTTTGTTTTTAGCATGACCAATAATAATTATTCTTCCTGTGTGAATGACTAGTGAGTCGTGCAAATCCACATACCATATGCACCACAGAAAATCAATCAAACAATGGGATGCCCACTGACATTGTCATCATCTGACAAAATACAGCCATAGAGATTTAAAGGTTAAGTAAACTGAAGGCCTTGCAACCAGTTACTGCCCAAGAAAATACATAGGCAATGAACAGACATTAATTGAAGAAGCAACACCTCAGATTTAGAATCGAATGGCTTTGAGGTGAAACAGAACATGATACAATAATATGGATAGAACATGCAGACTACACATACTGCACAACTCAAACACACGACAGTGGGGCAGCAAACAGCCACATGAGACCAGCAATTGAACAAATGAACAATTGAAAAAATGATTTTCAAACAAACATCATACTGTTGGCTTCTATTCTAAAAAATGGAAGAAGCACACATAGGCCTTCCATGATGGCTTTTTCAGATTGTGCACTGTAACAGGCCCATTCTAATCAGTGTAATTGTCTTGCACTCGATGCATTCCTGATCCTGATCTGCTTTTGTTTTTTTTCCTACTTTATTGTTGAAAGATTTAAGGGAACAAATGGAAATGGACTTTGGATACTTGTTCATGGGCCTACACTGCATAGCCATTACTACAGTAAACTCAAAGTGTAAATGGGGAAAAAAAACAGATGTCCTTCAAACTTAAAAGCTCAGACTGCACATGTACACACAGGGATGACAGACCTAACACCATGAGCAATTGGTCAGCACAATGGCAATTTCACGTACAAAAGTTACATTGTTATAATAGAAAATTAGAAAAAATTAAAAATATCTGAGTGAAGCTGATTAATTATTTTGCTCAATATCTAAAGGCCGGCCCTTAAAGCAGAAATACCACTAGGTAGACAGCGGAGAAAATTTAAAGCAAAAATTACTTAAAAGTATGAATGGTGTTAATTCTAAAAATGCACTCTTTTTTGTGTTTTTATGTTGAAGAAATATTCAAACTTTGTATTCTAGAAACAAGCCTGCTTTACATATATTTTTATTTTTCACAAACCTTAATAATTAGGTTTTTCATTGAATCTTCAGGAGGCAATGCTGAGTGCCTGGATCCAGTTCAATGATGGTTCCATGACTCCTTTGGATATATATGATCCAAATTATTACCTGCTGTCTGTGGCTTCACTGGATGAAGAAGTGATCTCTGTTCGAAATGACCCTCAACTCAAGATACCTTTCATAATGGCAGAGGGTGAGGGACAGGGAGTTCTGTTGAAGGTGGAAATGGTCATCTGTGAGGTATGCCAAAAATCCAAAAGAAAGAGTGTTTTAGCTGTTGGGAGTGGAAGCCTTAAAGTCAAGTTTCATCAGGATGAAAAGAAAACCAAAATCACTGGTAGTACAGATTATGGCAGTGATGGAGAGGAGCTGGAGAATATCAATACTGACCAAAAACAGAAGATAAATGGGCAAAGCCAGACAGGAGCAGATGTTCTTTTCTATGGGAGTACCATCTTAGACCAAGAAGAAAGTGCCATTAGAAAATTGACAACAACAGTCAAAACAGTCAGCAGGGATCTGGTTGGCGGAAGTCTTTCTGGAAGTTCTCCTCAGGATCCCATTAATCTTATAGACTACACAAACTTTCCATCGCAACTAGACCTACCTAAAAAAAATGGTGCTTTGGAAGAAAATGACCTTGCCCAAACACCTCGGTTTCTAAGTGATCTGGAGATTGGGATGTATGCTTTATTAGGCGTTTTCTGCCTGGCAATTCTAGTGTTTCTTCTAAATTGTGCATCATATGTGCTGAAATACAGACATAAGCAAACCTCATTACAAGGACAAGAAAACCTGAGTCACCTACATGACTGGGTGTGGCTGGGGACAGATGCTGAGCTGGTCATGAACATGGCAGGCAGCCCACCCTTGCACAATAAACATAAGACCACAATTATTGATATTGGTTTGGGCCTGGAAAATGGTGCTAATCTAATAAGTGAGGCACTAGAAAATGAAAATGGGCCAACACTTCACCCCACTGGCTCGCTTACACTAAAGACTAAAAATGACACCATAAACTCTCCTACCACAAAAAGGAAGAGAGTTACATTTACAACATTTACTTCAGTATCATTAGACGGTGAGAGACCAACCAGTGACTTCAGATTACTGGAACGTGAAGATGAAAAGTGGGTCAGTCAATCAGCACAAAGTGGAAATTCCAAAGATAACAGAGAGCTGCTATAAATTTTATAACTGTACATATTTAACTAAGGACTTTTTTCTTTGTGGTCACCCTTATGCCTTTAGTTTTATCCACACTGCAAATAAAAATGGACATGTTAAATATGAAATAAAACAAAGCTGTGGCTGTCCCCCTTTAATCACCAGTACTTGATGATTGCAGTCTGGCTCAGTTGGTGGCATAATGGTAAGTTTATTTAGAAATGTCTCACTTTGTTTTAAATTGTATGTTTTTACCCTGTTCCTGCATTCCTGACTTTCTGTTCCGAAAGAAACATCTTACTGAAATGATCAAATTTGCTATTAGCTAGGTACAATTTGACCAGGTCCTCAAACATCAAAATTCCAAACACAAACCAAGTAAAGTGACTTGTCAATTTTCAGCAACCAGGTCACTCAAATAATGTAGAACTTGAAGTGATATTGACCCTCTGTCAACAACCAGTGGTCCTGTTTGAATCAGTGATTTTGCGGGGTACTCCTCGTTCCATATCAACTGATACTGACAAAACCTGTGTGTGGATGGGCAGAGAGTTGGACGGATAAAGACCAATGTCCATTTCAAACAGCTAATAGTTGGGCATGCCTGCATGCCAAATTTCCTAAAGTGTAATAAATCTGTTAGTTTTGCTTTTCAGTTTAAATTTTTACTAGTACATGTCGGATTGTTATAAACTGTGCAGTTGACGTCTCTGAAGTAAAAAAATGACATACTTGAAATCATCCATCTACCTTGTCATTAAACTATTTTAATTTTCATACTGTGTATATTGTAAAAATGTAAATATATTTATAAAAGCAATCAAAAATAAACAACTCTTGAAATGCTGCGACTTTTTCTACTAGTATTCTAAACCCACTTATTCCATTACAGGGTGTTGTGAAGCTGCGGCATATCCCAGCAGCATCTCTCACTAATCAGGACTCCATCTCAGTTCACACTAACACAGAGCCAATGAGCTTACAGTCTTGCAGCCAGATCTTGGGGGATGTTAACCATTTAAACACTGGGGGAACATCCTGACAAAATATGCCCCAGCTGGGATTGAAACTGGATCCATTACATCACCTTAGGCTAGTCCATTTATGCTTAAATGTGTTTTTGTGTTGGGTGTTATTCCTAGATTAACTTCACACTATAGGAAAGGCCAGCCCAATGAAAAAACTAAATTAAGGCAATACTAGGTCCACTGGCCACTGTCCAAATTATCTCTTAACTTTGGTAAGACCTTTCCTTCTTATATCTTTCCTATTGTTAGGAAACAAATAGGAAATTTGAACAAACATCAAGAATTGTGCATATGCCACCCAGATCCAGCAAAACCGAGTATGTCCACCTGGGAGTATCAGTTCCATGAAATACCAGATGTGATTTTTAGGAAATGTGCCATGGAAAGGTAGTTGTTTATAGTACTGCATCAAAGCTACAACAGCAGCAACAACAACGATCATGTTGCAAATTAATTGTTTTAGAGTTAGCATGAATGAAATAAACATTTAACATACAATACCCATCAGTTTTTCTAGAAAAATCTAAATTTCCATAGAAATTTGTCATAATGAATGCTGCAGTACCAGTTAAGGAGTATGGGGTCCAGTGGTTCTGCAGTTCTCTATCGTCAGGTCATGGCAATACTTTTTTTTGGTACAATAAACCAATCAGTGTTTAATTAGGAGCTTCACCCCTTTATGATGGAAATCCCAGGGAACAAAGAACTTTCTCAGCACTCCTCCCAATAAAGACCAAGAAATCCTTTTCTCACACACTGATACAGCATACTAGTAACAACTACACTGCAAAAACGCTACACCCTTTTAAATGTCTTGTTTAAATGTCACAGTTGTTTAAAAAAAATGTTACAATTTAAGATTAGGACTCTGAAAGCTAAAAACAAGACTTTACTTCAAACGTTAGGCCTCAACAAGAGGCCTAGAAGTAAAACCTGGCCCCAAAGTCAAGAAACAGATTTAATGGTCTGCACTCATCAAAATGAACCAAACTTGTCATGAAGGAGACAGGAAACATGAAGCCTCTGGCCTACAGTAACAAAACATTTTCTGTAATATATTTAAGGAATTGATGATACAATAATTTTAAACACAAGAACAAAAGAGAAGAATCAAGATAGTTCCCCAAAAAAGGATTAACCAGGAAGCAAACAAAGCAATGTTTGCAAAGTTTATAAAAAATTAAATCAAAAAGGAACTCACAATAACCTCAAGGAAGTCAAAATCCAAAAAAAGAAAGTGCCTAACAACAACAGGGGTCTGACCCTTTAAGCATAACATAAAGAAAGCAAGTTACAAAAAAACAAAGATCTAATAAATCCATAAATAACATAAAACAATAAAAAAGATAATTACTCATAGAATAACAATAAACACAAAAAAAAAACAATTTACAAATTAAAATTGACAAGATAATAAAATGTACTATTAATGTTTAGACAGGTAAAAAGAGTAAAGGAATAAAAAAAACTAATTACAAAAATTAGACTAAAATAACCCTGCTATTCCATGGCCAGCCGAACATGCACAATTAACAGTTTGACTCTCAGTCAGGGCCTGTGTTCCTTGCCTGGATGGGATATGGAGTGTAAGTCACAAGGGACTCTATGATGTACATCTTTGGCAAGTCGTATTCAGACAAAAATGAAAACAAGTTTATATGAAATAAAAACACTAACCAAGTAAAAAAAAAGTAGTGGATGGGCTACAATGTCACAATTTAGTTTTTATTTTTCCTCATTGATATCTCTCATTCACCTTCCAGATCACTTTCTGAGTTTATCTTGTAAAAATTGTTTTATTGTAGTTCTCTACCAGGACTCATTTATGCATACTGATATGCCTGTTCTTTTATTTTCAAATCCTCAAAGAAACTAAATTTTGGGTAACTTGCCTGACCCATCTCCTTATACCCACTTGCCAGGGATAATCACACGAAGACCACAACCATCCTTAACACACAGATGTACACGTAACTTTGTCAAAGCAGCAGATCTTAAAGAGTTAGGCATGCTATCTTAATATATTAACGTCTACATTTTTTCCTAGTTGGATGGAATCTCACACAGGTGACATTACATAATATTTGATGAGCCACTTCCACCCTTACCCATGCTAAAAAAGCATACATTATTTACAGTACAAAGTGACAGGAACACCATTTTACAATCAGTTTATTTTAACAGTAAGATGGTAAAAATAAAAATTATTGGTAAAAGGATACATGTGCAGTGTGCCCTATTAAAGAGATTTATTTAAATAAACGTACGAGACTAAATAAGCAAAACTGCAAACTTCCTTCTACGTATTGGAAAGCATCCGTCTTTGGCACTGACAAACACAAACACACAAACTTTCCCATAAGCAGAGACTAAGAGCAGCAGTAGCAAGTTGCAACCAGAACGGCAGACCGTGTCTAATCTGTCATCTTATAGAAGTTAGCGATTCCTACTGACAACTAAGCGACTTCGGATGCATTTGTCTACATTCATTAAAAATGAATTGCACACACGCCAGCCAGTAAAGCCGTTAGCAAACTCATAAAAGGAGCAGATGCATCAAGACATCTAATTTGTTTTTTATCCCCTCAATCCATCATCATCAGGGAAGCCTGCCAAGTGACAAGAGTGTATAATCTGCGGACCAACTGACTCACGTTTGCACACGCCTGTATCGAGTATCTTTTGGCCAGAAGAAATTAGAGCGGCGGGTGCTTGGCTGGTGTCACCCACCATGTGATTTCGCCAGGTGCTGATACTTTCTCTCACTACCCAATGGGTACTGAAGTACAAATAGAAAGATCAACTGAAAAAAACAGACTTCATAAACAGCACACAGTTGATTTTAACCTAAGAAAATTAAAACAACTTAAAATGAAAAAAAAAAAACACTAACCATGTTAATAAATTAGTGGATGGGCTACAAGGTCACATTTTAGGTTTTATTTTTCCTCACTGATATCTCTCATTCACCTTTCAGATCACTTTCTGTGTTTATCTTGTAAAATGTGTTTTATTGTAGTTCTCTATGAGTATTAGAATGCATTTATTTACTGTAGTACACATTTTTTCTTAATCAATAGCCTGCTTGCCTCCTCAAGGTCAGCCTCTCCTTTTGAGAGGGAATAAAAATGCCTTTACAGATGACAAACATGAGGGAGAGAAAGAAAAAATGAGCAGTGTTATCCTGTGGCATGGTAACCTTGACCGGGATTTTACCACCCTATGAACAGTGGAAGACTGTGTAGAAGTAAGGCTTCCCAGAGGACATAAGATCTTCAGATAAATCTAATGTAAAATCACAACAGTCGGATGATTATAGGGAGTGAGGAACAATATCAAATAATATAAGTATAAAAAGGGTCACGGCTTTACTACACAGGATTTTATTACAGTTTATTTTACTGTATCATAATATACAATTAAGCATATTAATTTATATTAATTATGTACACAAATGTAGAGTCAAATTAATAGGAGATTAAATGAAGTAAACAACTTGAATAAATATTTAATTTGAAACTAAACAGATTGGTTCAAATGAAGTAAACCAGCTACACAGACAAACAGATTCATCCAGTGATGACTTAATGCCTCAGTGCATGTCAACTTTTACAGATCTAGGTGGATATGTGTTTGTGTTAATTTATTTCTCTTCATCATCCAGCATGTAATCTTGTATGGTAAACAAGTTGTCATCTTGTTGTCACTTATGAATGTCTTTGAGTGTGTGTGCCTCTGTGTGTGTATACAGGTATATTTAAATAAATTATGTATCTCAAAAACTACCAGTACAAAAATGTTACAAATCAATAGGCCTGGTCCTATGACTAAAGGGAGCAGACTGCAAAAATTCCAGTTTAATAAAAGCATTTCTGTGGTGGATATCGTTGGACATAGATGAAACCATGTTATGAAGGATATGGGGATATGTAATGGACCAAAAAAACAGGCCTGGAGCCCATTACAAGGCAAAGAGGGCACAACTTGTTTGAAGTTATCATTGTACAGAGGTTTCCACAGGCACAAACACACACATACAGATACCATGCTAAAATGAACTTCTGTCAAACCTTCGAACATCATAGAATTAGAATCTGAATATAAATTTTGACAGTGAATTTTTGACAACCTCACCTAATTTCGATTTACATGGAAATAAAAAGCATTATTGTTTAGTTCATCTGTTTGAAATGTTTGAGTAAATAATGCAGTAGAATTTTTGCAGTGCAAAAGTAGTTCAGCAACTAATGATTGGAGTTGTATAATGTGCCCAGACATCTGATGTTTATGCATGTTGCTATAAAATGTAAATAGGGCCAAACAGAAAAAAACTCTATTGAAACCAAATTACTGCCAATAAAGTATAACCCTCCAGGCTCTAAAGTGTGGCTGATTTCCAGGGGCCACATTGGCCAGTAGCCACCAACAAGAGCTGGTGTTCCACTCCCAATAAAGACTGGAATATGGTCTATTAGAGGACAAAGTTACAAATAAATACAAATTTAGATTTGCTCAAATGACCTGAAGAAATGCTTTGGCCTGAAAAAGGCAACCTGAGACATCCGTGGAAGGAAACACATAAATACAGAAGTCTGGCATACCCTACACAAAAAAGTATCTTGGCCCAAAATACATTCAGGGATTGTGATTAAAATAAAAAAAAATTGTATAGTGACATGCACTATAATTTAAGAATAGTACCTCATTAGCCCAAAAAAACAATGACAAAAATTAAATCAAAATAACTTTCTTGCAGTGACAATAACAACTCTAATAAAGTCTATGTACATCAAATACAAAAAGATAGTTTACTACATGTCCAATCATGCATGTTCCTTTAGTTTGAAGTTTCTTTCCTAACGTTTTTATGCTGTGTTATTTACATGGTGAGGGGCAGTGACAGTTATAGTAGATTTGTTGTTCATACTTGCATTCAACCAGAATATGTTATGTTCACGCATAACAAGACTTAATACAAATAATACATTTTACTTGTAACATGCATTTCAGAGCCCAAGGCTCAAAGCATGACAAAAATAGTTAAAAATAAATAAAAGGAAAAGGATAACAAAACAGATTATACAAAGAATTTAATAAACAGGTTTTAAGTCAATTTGTAAAAGTTGGTCGTGAATCGACATCTCCGAGATTCTGAGGAAGAGCATTCCACAGGACTGGAGCTGAAACAGAAGGCTCCATCGCCCATTGTATTCTTCCTAGTCCTGGGAATGGTGAGTAAAGTACTAGTTTTAAGGCTTTGTAAGTTAACAATAGTATTTTGTAATGAACATGAGATTCAACTGAAAGCCAATGCAGTTCCCTCAGAGTTGGTGTAACATGTTCCCAGGGTTTAGTGTAACAGCAGAGTTTGTTTAGAAAAGACTTTGGAAGAACAAAGAATAAGGCATTATATATATGTAGCTTAGATGTAACAAATGCATGGACTAAACACTCACAATCTGCTACAGTCAAAGATTGTCAAAGTTGGGCTAAATTCCTAAAATGATAAAAGGAAGTTTTTACTAAATTATTAACAATTGCAGTTTGTTGCATTTTGCTTTTAGTATGCTGCATTTTATATCAATGTTTTGATGCAGCTTGTTGTGGTTAACTCACTAATTACAAATCAGTCATATAGCCAGGGGAGTTCAAGTAGAGCTACCCCAAACTCCTGGCGGTGCTAAAAATAACATATAATAAGCATATAGTGTTTGTAAAATACCATTTACATTTTATTAAAAAAATACAAAATATATCTGCACTGCCCAAAATTAAATACTTAAAAAAAATCAGGAGTGGTCTCCCCTAGATTTTCTTATATACTCAGATATGGGAATGGATATTTTAGGAGTAAACTGCAAGACAATGATTATATTTTTATATTATGTACATTAAAGAACCATCAACAACAAATCAAATCAAATTATTAATATATTGAACAAATAAGGGCGGCACAGTGGTGCGGTGGTAGCACTGCTGCCTCGCAGTTAGGAGACCTGGGTTCACTTCCTAGGTCCTCCCTATGTGGAGTTTGCATGTTCTCCCCGTGTCTGCGTGGGTTTTCTCCGGGTACTCCGGTATCCTCCCACAGTCCAAAGACATGCAGGTTAGGTGATTCTAAATTGTGTGTGTGTGTGTTTGTGTGTCCTGTGGTGGGTTGGCGCCCTGCCCGGAATTGGTTCCTGCCTTGTGCCCTGTGTTGGCTGTAGTTAGGATATAGTGGGTTGGGTGATGGATGGATTGAACAAATATTAAAAAAGTAAAGTTGAATAAATTGGACTCTGCAGTTGCATGAATAAAAGGTAAAGTGCCATTTCCTGTTAGTGGAAATAGCCCAACAGTTGATAGAAATCTATGTTTTGTACCTGATACTTGTATGCACATTTTGGTTGACCTAAGTGAAAGTGCATTCAAGTTATTGTGTTTACACACACACAGACATAATTCCATAAATGGTATTTTCGGACTCAGGGAGGTCTAAAACGTGGAGATTCATCAAAATCTCGAAATTGAATTTTTGGAGGATTCCAATACTTTCCCTACACTTTGTATACAAGAAAGTAATAAAAAGGTAATTATGAAATAAAAAATCATATGAAAAAGAGCAATGAAATATATAAATGAATCATTAAATTTTGAAAAACAGCAGCAATGTATGTAACAGATTGATTAACTTATAAGATGAGAAAACCAGATTAAATGAGACCTTCTTAAATAAATAATAAGCTATTGTGAAATGTGTCTTCCGGAAAAGTCTCACTATGAAATATAAACAGCCTTTAAAAATAAGGTAATTTTTAAATTAAAACTTCAAAAGTCAAATTAAAATTGCAATATTGAAACAGAATAAAATGCTGATGTAACATTTCATGATAACTAGCAATATGAGATAGATAGATAGATAGATAGATAGATAGATAGATAGATAGATAGATA
>JANRMT010062838.1:8551951-8564070 GCA_026402145.1 Polypterus bichir lapradei | reverse complement strand
TAGATAGATAGATATGAAAGGCACTATATGGTAGATAGATAGATAGATAGATAGATGGTCTGAACACACACCAGACTGTCTATAATGTAAGAAAATCAAAAGAAAAAAAGTTCTTGACTTTTCACAGTCGAAGCCACAGTAAGGCAATATACAGACATATTGCTGTTGGTATAAAGGAGCCCCAGTTTCTTGATGCAGTTATTGTGTCTGAAAGAGGATGTGCAGCATTGCTCATAACAGCACTCAGTTTTCTTGTAATTCTCTCCTTTGCTATGACCTCCACGGTGTCCAGAGTGCATCCTATAACTGAGTTTGCCCATTAAATTATCTTCTCAATTTGCTGGGCCTCTCTTGAAGTGATGTTACCAGTCCAGCACACCACAGCACAGAAAAGTGCACTGGTATTTAGTGTTTTCTAATACTGTGCGCTATTTTACAGTTATTTTACAAGATTTATTAATTTATTTAATTAGTTATAAAAAAATATTGGCCGAATTTTGCTTTGCAATTAACACTAATTTGATAGTGTTTCAAGAATTAGTATAAGAGATTGGTTTTAAAAGGCCTATCTTTTCTGTGTTCATTTGAACAAAAAATACATGACATATATTGAAAATTACAAAATGGTAAACTAATAAAAAAAAAAGTCCAGTTTTTTGGAAAAAATACCTCACCCCACAATGGTGGCTGGCTATGCCCCTCTAAATGCAATCTGGGATTTTCTTGGTAAGATCGCTCTACTCCCTAATCATGGCACTGGAGAGTGGTGATGTGCTGCATGATGAGAAGCTCATGAAAGTAAGGATTTCTCTGGACTCTGTAAACCCATCCATCCGCCAAACCCACTTATCCAGAGCAGGGTCACAGGGAAGCCGGTGCCTACCCAGCAAGCATCAGGCAGAAGGCAGTAACAACCACTGGACAGGACGCCAGCCCACCACAGGGTGAACACACACATCAAAGGCTGGACAAAATGTACAGTGCATCCGGAAAGTATTCGCAGCGCATCACTTTTTCCACATTTTGTTATGTTACAGCCTTATTCCAAAATGGATTAAATTCATTTTTTTCCTCAGAATTCTACACACATCACCCCATAATGACAACGTGAAAAAAGTTTACTTGAGGTTTTTGCAAATTTATTAAAAATAAAAAAACTGAGAAATCCCACATACATAAGTATTCACAGCCTTTGCTCAATACTTTGTCGATGCACCTTTGGCAGCAATTATAGCCTCAAGTCTTTTTGAATATGATGCCACAAGCTTGGCACACCTATCCTTGGCCAGTTTCGCCATTCCTCTTTGCAGCACCTCTCAAGCTCCATCAGGTTGGATGGGAAGCATTGGTGCACAGCCATTTTAAGATCTCTCCAGAGATGTTCAATCGGATTCAAGTCTGGGCTCTGGCTGGGCCACTCAAGGACATTCACAGAGTTGTCCTGAAGCCACTCCTTTGATATCTTGGCTGTGTGCTTAGGGTCGTTGTCCTGCTGAAAGATGAACCGTCGCCCCAGTCTGAGGTCAAGAGCGCTCTGGAGCAGGTTTTCATCCAGGATGTCTCTGTACATTGCTGCAGTCATCTTTCCCTTTATCCTGACTAGTCTCCCAGTTCCATCCCCACAGCGTGATGCTGCCACCACCATGCTTCACTGTAGGGATGGTATTGGCCTGGTGATGAGCGGTGCCTGGTTTCCTCCAAACGTGACATCTGGAATTCACACCAAAGAGTTCAATCTTTGTCTCATCAGACCAGAGAATTTTGTTTCTCATGGTCTGAGAGTCCTTCAGGTGCCTTTTGGCAAACTCCAGGCGGGCTGTCATGTGCCTTTTACTAAAGAGTGGCTTCCGTCTAGCCACTCTACCATACAGTCCTGATTGGTGGATTGCTGCAGAGATGGTTGTCCTTCTGGAAGGTTCTCCTCTCTCCACAGAGGACCTCTGGAGCTCTGACAGAGTGACCATCGGGTTCTTGCTCACCTCCCTGACTAAGGCCCTTCTCCCCCGATCGCTCAGTTTAGATGGCCGGCCAGCTCTAGGAAGAGTCCTGGTGGTTTCGAACTTCTTCCACTTACGGATGATGGAGGCCACTGTGCTCATTGGGACCTTCAAAGCAGCAGACATTTTTCTGTAACCTTCCCCAGATTTGTGCCTCGAGACAATCCTGTATTGGAGGTCTACAGACAATTCCTTTGACTTCATGCTTGGTTTGTGCTCTGACATGAACTGTCGACTGTGGGACCTTCTATAGAAAGGTGTGTGCCTTTCCAAATCATGTCCTATCAACTGAATTTACCACAGGTGGACTCCAATTAAGCTGCAGAAACATCTCAAGGATGATCAGGGGAAACAGGATGCACCTGAGCTCAATTTTGAGCTTCATGGCAAAGGCTGTGAATACTTATGTACATGTGCTTTCTCAATTTTTTTATTTTTAATAAATTTGCAAAAAATCTCAAGTAAACTTTTTTCACGTTGTCATTATGGGGTGTTGTGTGTAGAATTCTGAGGAAAAAAATGAATTTAATCCATTTTGGAATAAGGCTGTAACATAACAAAATGTGGAAAAAGTGATGCGCTGTGAATACTTTCTGGATGCACTGTACGTACTAGAAATGCAGTAGAATGTTACTCAAAAGCCTTTTCGCACATTTTTAACTAAACATTTTGTAATATAATGTGTAACGAGGAGGGTGCTGAAAAGGCATGCTGTTTCCATGAACCTGCTATGCATACAAGGACCCAATAAAAACCTGAAACATTACTAAAAATTCAACTTATATACGTTTTCAGTATGACATAATTAAGTTCAATATTTTCAGAATGTTTATGAAGAAAAACTTGCCTTAAATCTGAGAAATGCCATTGCAGTGCCAAGTCTGGCAAAATTCTTAAGTATTGCTGATGAAAACGGGGTTTCTGGTCTTCTGACAAGAATCACCAATTACGTTTAGCTGATGTCAGACTCATTTTCCTGGGTATTATTGTAATTTGTATCGTCCCATGATTTTCCTTTCAAGAAAACCTTTGTATCGAACGCCTTATTTAATTATTAATATATTTATTCAACCGACTTCACAAACCTTCCAACACTTGCCTCCAACTGCGCGCGAACAAGGAGCGTGGACTTGAAAGCGCCGAACTCTCGAAATCTCGCGAGGTGTTCTTTCCCGCTTTGACTTCGGTGCCGTGTGCACACACAGTATACAGTATACACTTCATTAACGCGTTCAGCAAGTTCAAAGAGACGAACGACACGCAACAGGTTTTGTGAGGAAAGGTTTAAGTGAAATTCACCACTTGATCGGATGCATAATCTAAGAAGCAGTACTTTTTACATTGCCAACAAAAGAATAAAACACACAACATTTATCTCTACTGACAAATTCATCTTCAAAGAGACGAAAGAGGAAGACCGCTATAGCTTCGAGTCCTCTGTTTGCGAAGAAAGATTCAAGTGAAGTCCACCCCTTGATGCAGAGTCGTCACGGTAGCCGTACGGTTTGTGACGGATGATGTTGGACCACTGGAAATTTTTAACCTCAAAATGCTTATTCACTTGGACGCTTAAAGAATAAAAAGTTTTATTCAGAACAAGTTATATTTTTCCTATACAGTCCTACTTGTGGAGGTCGATGGGACGGGCTCCGTTACATGAGTACCGCACGTTTCCTTTAAGCGTGTTTTATTTTAGCACGTTACTTCTCATTGACGTGACATTTAAGCCGAACGCCATAGTGTTTCTTTAATATGACGTTTCCTTTCACTGCTTTAATCATTTTTCTACAATAGGACGTTTTAACCTAGAGGGCTCACTTATTGCTCGCCGTCAGCAGTCTGCTTGAGCCCGCTGGCCGCGGTTTCCACTTTATAATGATGTATTATCGGAAAATATTTTGAGTAATAAAGATAATGTATAGTAAATGTCATAGATGGGCAGGCATCAGATGCCAACCGATTGCAGTCAGTTTTAAACGCGGATGGAGGATTACCGTTAATGCCGCAGTTAAGTTTCTTATCTCCCCCTATCCGCGGTCCCGAGGCACCGACTTCTCGAGCCCGCACTACATCTGCAGCGAGCGGCGACATTTTAAACCGGGGCTCTCAAACGCAGGTTTTTGTTCCAATCACCTTATGTTTTTAATTAGACTCCTGGATTAACTAAATGAACTGTTATTTCCCAGATTCTGTGTTTCTGAATATAGAATAAGAAATAATAGCAGCTAATTTAAACGAGATCAGTGTTATTGGTTGTTGTCACTGATAAAGAAATCTGGTTGGAACAAAAACCTGATGCCACAGTGTGTCCACAGGACTGAATTTGAGAACCCCTATACTCTAAACGCTTGTCATTCTGGTGAGGGCACTCAGCTTCCTAACTGCCTATGTCTCTGTCGATCAGTCTCCAGTCGCTGTGAGCGGTCTCCTCCACTTTCTTCCTCCCTGATTCGGGTGTTTCCAGCCACAGGGAGCGTTCCTCCAGACCAGGGGTCTCCAGCTCCAGTCTTTTAGTGCTACAGTGGCTGCAGGATTTCATTCTGACCCCTTTGTTAATAAAGTGACCAGTTTTTGCTGCTAATTAGTTTCTTTTGTCTTCATTTTAATTGACTTGTTTTTATAAGACTCAGGCCCCCTTTATTATTTTTTCCTTTATTAGAAACCAAACTATAGTAAGGTGCAAAACATGCCAACAAACACATGAGTAAGTAAACTGTGTCCATCATACAATATCTAAAAATAAAGAAAAGTGAAGCTTTTAGTAATGTTGATCTGCTTAGGTCCACAAAACAAGATGATGGCGTTCTTAGAAAAATGAAGAGTCAACCATTCTCGAAAAGTCTGATGTGGCAGAATGACAGCACCGACAAGCCATGGAATTAAATGACAGGTTTAATTAACAACAAGAAGTGGCATCTAACTTAGAAACTGGATGGACTTTGAAACCACTGCTTAGATGGTCATCTGTTGGCTCAATCACTTTACATCTCATTTCATGTTTACATACCATTTAAGGAAAGAAAAAGAACCAATTCAGAGGACCGAATCTTAAAAAAACAAATTGGTTAAAATGAAGTAAAATTACATTTTTAACAGCACAAAGTGGTAGCTAATTAAGAAAAGGCCTAAAATGAAAACCTGCAGCCACTGTAGCGCTCCAGGACTAAAGTGGGACAACCTTGGTCGGGGCCAGTGGTTCTCAACCTTTTTGGCCTTGAGGTCCAGTTTTATCTATTTATGTTCAGTGATGGATGTAACTTTATTGTAAACTACACAACATTTTCCCCTGAATGGCACACAGCAGCAAATAGATAGATAGATAGATACTTTATTAATCCCAAGGGGAAATTCACATAATCCAGCAGCAGTATACTGATACAAAGAAACAATATTAAATTAAATAGTAATAAAAATGAAAAAAATAGATGTTCAACATGTAAATACATTGCACATACCAAGTGAAACACGGATGGACTTTTAATTTTGTGCCATTTTCTAACCCGCCTAATCCAGACCAGGGTCACGTGGGTTCTGGAGCCTAACCCAGATAATGTAGTACGCAAGGCAGAAACAAACCCTGGACTCAGACACAGAGAAAACACACAAGCTCCACACATGGAGGACCTGGGACACAAACCCTGGTTTATGTTCAGGTTTTCTCAATGTGTTGTTATCCTGCAGATAGCCTAGTGTGCAGTAAAGATTTCTGTTTTGTCCACATAGCAGGGATTTTTATTAAAGACAAAATAACTTATTTCATATGTAAAGAACCCCCCACAGAAGGAAATTGTTCTTTGGCAAGCATGGGTTCAGTCAGGAACCACAGAGCCCAGTAAAATGCCATTAAGGAGCCATTAGAGAACATACACTGCTTTTTAAGTAAGTCAGCCTTTAACATATCAATACACCTTCATAACAATCTCTTTGGGGGCATCTTTGATTTGGGAAATCGAGATGTAATAAAAGAATGTTGTATAGCAAGACTTGTCAAAGCAGCAGCCCTCACTATTCCCTCTTTTCAAGTTCACAGGTTTTGCAACATTCTCTTCAGAGTGCCAGCCCTGAGGTCACTGCGGTTTCTCTCATCCCTCATCACCCCGCCTGCTGTTTCCATTCTAGTGACAAGTGGACAAAAATTACAAGTGCAGCTCAGGGAGGCCACATAACATATTGTAACCTTTTTGTCTCAAATTACACCAGTCATTTAATTTGCTGGTCTTGCTTTTGGTTGAAGAGGGAAAGCAAGACCCCAACTAATCTGAAATGTGCTCAGTAAGAAAGAAATAATGAAATGCTAAAGAACTTAACATGTTAAGGTGTTGTTTGTTTTTACCCTTTTTTTAAAGAACATGAAGTAACTGCTGACTTCAAGTAGTTTCCGTTTGTTGTAAGTTCTTAGAATAAAAAAAGATATCCATCTTCCAACCGGCTATATCCTAACTACAGGGTCATGGGGGTCTGCTGGAGCCAATCCCAGCCAGCACAGGGCGCAAGGCAGGAACAAAACCTGGGCAGATTGCCAGCCCACCGCAGGGCACACACACTGAGCACACACACACGGGACAATTTAGGATCGCCAATGCACCTAACCTGCATGTCTTTGAACTGGGAGGAAACCCATGTAGACACGGGGTGAACATGCAAACTCCACGCAGGGAGGACCCGGGAAGCGAACCGGGTACTCGTGACTGCGAGGCAGCAGCACTACCCACTGCGCCACTGTGCCACCCTATTGATACTTAGCTTACATTTAAAAGTATAAATAATATATATATTTATCCAGACGTAGTAACCATCATGTATTAGATTAAAGCGCGGAAATTACCTGGTTCCTGGTTTTCTCTACAGCCAGCCTGACAATTGGCAACTCCTTCTATGTTTCAACATTAGAACACTCTAGACGAGAACAGGCCATTCAGCCCAACAAAGCTCACCAGTCCTCTCCACTTATTTCTTCCATAAAAAATATTCTGCGTATTTAAACTGGCTAGCAGATTGGTAGGCTCAGCAAAATACTGAGGAAGACCACAATATCCGTAAATCACCCAGCCTATGGTGGACAGATATGTACTCACAGAAAGAGAAGTCACTTGAGGTGATGAACACCCATGAGAAGGACAACAACCAATTCAAAATAACTCCAATTCCAGCACACAATCTCCATTTAAGAAAAAGCCAGAAATCTACCACCCAACCTGTATGCATTGCTTAGAATTAAATCTTAAAATATGAATAGTCTATAATACAAAGACTTAAATAAATTGTTTTAAATTCATCTTACCATTTTCGCCCCCTACTGTCATATTCTGATCTACAGTAAAATGCACACTTTGAGCCAGAGCAGTCAGGACAAGAAATGTTTAATAAAATATCACCTTCTGTATTATTGAGGGCCCTTGAACGGCGGCGGCTCCTCTACGCGTTCCTTAAATGAGTTGTAAACGCTGAGGGAAGGACGCTGGCTTGGCTTTGCAATATGGATTAAGTGGAGCAGATGATACAAACAGCATTTCTGATGCACCTCTCTGTTGTTCTCCTGTCTGAAACGCTCATAATTACACACTGTAATTGAACTGATTAGAAAAAGACTTCCATTGAGTGTGCATAAATGTTCAGTACATCACATTATTTACTTCTTTTTGTTTACACATAGAAAACAGGTCACCGTAAGTGACGAAATGAAAATCAACATTCTGTAACGATGAACGACAGCACCAGTGACATCCCACTTTATTAAACACCAAAGACTTTGTCATAGACATTTTCACGCCATGACCCCCAATTACATTTTACTTACCAGTTCTTTAGTATATTTTGTGCACAGGGCATTGCCATGGATGCTTTTTCTTGACAGATTTTGATGCGCAGAGCAATGAGCAGTGAGTAGGCATTAACGTCTACTCATTGCACTCCAACATTTACAACAACAACATTTATTTATGTAGCACATTTTCATACAAAAAAATGTAGCTCCAAGTTCTGCTTTTCTTTTCTCAGCATGACAGTTCCAGATTAAACAATCAGTCTAGTGCAGGGGTCTGCAAAGTTAGTCCTGGAGGGCCGTAGTGGCTGCCAGTTTTTGTTCCAACTGAGTTTCTTAATGTTGATGCACCTATTTATCAAGCATCATTTTTATGTTTCATTTTAATCGTCGAACTATCTGGTTTAATAAAATGTTTGGAAGGAAGCTGAAGAGAAAACTCTGAATTAGCACAAGTCACCCTCACTTTGGGTGTTTGCCTCTCCTTCTCTGCATGCCATATAAGTGAGTGCAGACCAGCATCGGTGGGCTACCAGCTGAACACCACCAAGAAAGGACAACTCTAAATCGGCTTTGACGAGGCGTACTTCACGTTCAGGGATACAAAAAGATCATCTTGACTTCTAAATAGTACTTTAATAGCTGAGTTACACCAGTGTCCAATCATTAGAAATCCAGACGCCATCTGACTCAAAGTGAAAAACAGATCCCCTGAACCAGTCGTCTCAAAAGCAAGCAGCATGGCCGATGAAGTGACAGCCTCAAAGTCGGGGCCACCGCCCGGCTCATCAGGAACAAACAAATCTGTCCACTGGACGTCTACGACGTGGTAACTGGCTGACGTGTTCGCTTTAAGTTTCAATTTGTTCACTCTGAAAACTTGAATACAAAAATATTCATTTTACAGTACAATAAAGTGCATTTTAACAGGTACTACTTAGAAACCGTTATAAAAATGGTAAGAACGACTGTGCATATTTAAATATCTCTTTTCACATTTCATACTTTAAAACATTTGTGATACCAAGTTTTTGCTTTTATCGAAATTGTTTCCCAGGTATGATTTTTTTTGCTCACAATTACATTATTGAAATGAAGTGGATTGCTTTCGCAGTCACTCACAATTGTACAAGCAATAACCCCACGTAATATTTACAAATATTTTCATTTCTATTTAAAGTATTAATGGATTAAAAGACAATTTGTTCTTTATAAATAACTTAAAAATATATGAATATTTTTTCCTTATTTTGTACCTTTGTGCCACATTTTGCTGATAATATATAAACTAAAGCCACAGAGAAATCAAACCAATACCCAGTGCCAGCTGTGTGCTTCAGGGAGCGGAGGATTGGAAAGGCAACAAAGGAGCAACAGTTTTAGGGGGAAATGCCGACACAAACCAAAATGACACCAGGTGACCTCTGTCCACGGCAGTTACGGCCTGTGGTCCGCCGTCCAGTCACTTTAGTAAGTGGATGAGCTGCTGGTAGGTCGAGCGCTCCTTGTCCATTGAGTGCCGCTCAGTCACGTAAGCCTTGGCATTGACAACTAGTCGCTGCCGCAGTGAAGCGTCTTGCATCAGTTTCTTTGAGAGCTGAATGAACTCCTGCCAAATAGAGACACATACAGAAACAATACTGTAATAACTAAATCACAGTGTCTCACACGTATTTACGGAAACAAAAAACTGTCATCATGCTTCAGACTGCTTTGTCATGCATCCTAGAAAGCCACAACTTGGCAGGCAATTGAATTTTGGACATGCCTGTTAGACCAGAACTTAAAAACAGGTCTGTTTAAACGGTGGAAATGACCCATTTTTAAATATGTCTGCGACGTGGATTGAAGATAGTAAGAGGCATTAAACCTTTACACATTAAATATTAGAGTTCACAAGATTTAACATTTACTGCCATGATGTCCTCACACAAGTAACATGCTACAAAGGGAAGCATTAGAATCCATCCATCCATCATCCAACCCACTATATCCTAACTACAGGGTCACGGGGGTCTGCTGGAGCCAATCCCAGCCAACACAGGGTGCAAGGCAGGAAACAAACCCCGGGCAGGGTGCCAGCCCACCGCAGAACATTAGAATCAAATAATGGAATGTGACAGATAGGGGGCGCTATCGCTCCCTTGAACCCCTGTCCACGACTCCAGACACCAGGTAAAAGTCCAATAAGTGACTTTATTAATCTTCCACAGTGCACAAAGCACCCTCTCCTCCACTATACTCATATACAAACACAATAATAACTACAATACAATCCTCCACACTCCCAGACGCGTTGCCACCCTTCCACCCAGCTCAGCTCGCCGTCTGGGAGCTCCCACAGACCTTTTATATACCCTGACCCGGAAGTGTTCTCAATCCCCAGTCCATGTGATCTTGTATCACTTCCGGGTCAGGTAAAATGTTCTTTTCTTCACCCCGGAAGCCCGTCGCTCTTCCTTTGACAAACTTCCGGGTTAAAGGGCACAAAGTCGTCTTTGGTCCTCCCTGCAGCTCCCTCTTACAGCCCCTGTGGTATCCAGCAGGGTCTTGTATAAAAACTACATGTCCTATTACTCCCTGCTGGTCTTCGGGGCACCTCCATACTGCAGGGAGGGCTCCATCTGGCGGCCTGGGGGTATTGGCCGGGATGACAAGCCGGCCACATCTCACAGGAACTAAGAAAAAAAGGAGATAAAGGGCTACATGCTACACTTCTATTGAGAAAAGGGATGTTTTGTCAGAAGTGGTCTGCCAACAATGAAATGAGTTCACGTCAAGTCCTGTCTCAACAAGTGTTTCGCAAAGGGAGACTCAACTTTCCATGTGAGCGTAAACAATGAGCTCGACGACACAGGCTAATGCTTCACAGGTCACACTTGTTAGCATCTTCCCTGTGAGAGGCAATTAATGTACTTGTGCCAGATCCCTTACACAAGTGGTCTGAGATATTTCTGTAAAGTGAAAATTGCATTTTGCTTTTACGCTCGTATCTTCTTGCTCCATTCTGACTCAGACAGGAAACCTGAGAGAATTATATAAAATTAGAAAGGATGCTGGCTTGTAAGTGCTCACTTATTTACAACAAAAGTGGGTTCGCCTTAGCCAAAATTAAATGTGCGTTGTGAAAACATGAAAAACAATTTAATGAATAGTATCTATATTGTGAGAGCTTGAAAGTTGAACCCTGTGGTGACCCGTGGCTACTGCCAGGGGGCGCATAGACATTGGCTAAGCCCTGGACTGTAGCACTTCCGCCACACCAGGAAGTGCTGCAGGAAGGTCATCAGGGAGCACCTACAGCACACCCGGGTGAACTATAAAAAGGGGCCGCTTCACTCCATTCAGGAGTCAGGAGGCAGAGGACGGAGCTTGCGAGTGGAGGAGTGAGGGTTGCAGAGAAGAAGGAAAGACTGTGAGCAATAGTGCTGGTGGGTTATGCACTGTGTGTGAGGTGCAAAGGACTGCGTAGTGAAGAAACAAAATTAAAGCGTGTGTTTGGATTTCTGTGGTGTCTGTCTGTAGTCGGGCTGGTCTTTCACAAAATATATACACAGTATATATGACAGCTGACGAGGATCTGATTGGCCAGTACAATGTGTTTCACTCTCAGCAGATGTCGCCGTTGTTCTTTTCCTGTCAGCCATGTTGCATGTCCATGCCGCCGTTTGCCATGAGAAGGACCCGAGGCCCATTTTCGCTGCTGGGTTTGCCCATTGCACCTCCAATTTTTTCCAATGGGGGCACATATCACATCATAACTAAAACCAACATCAAGGCCCCGTGGTTCACAGAGTGTTGCATAACAGATGGACAACCCTTAGCATTTCATTTATATATATCCAGTTCCATGTAACTGTGCTAAGTAGGAGGTAAATTAATAAATAAGGAAAAATGGGACATTTTCAAATGCTGTTATGATCTGAAAGTGGAGCACAGGTGTTCTCAGTACAGACCTTGAAGGAAACAGAAAGTCTTTACATTTCCTAAAGACATATAATTTCACACTAAAAAACAAGATCCCTTTAGATTCTCTACCAGATTAAAATCCTCTTTAATAAAACCCCTGTGTGCATCCAGGTGTTCGTGTGTGTCTTCTGGTGAAGTGCGCATGCGAGGGGCCGCACATGTTCAGCCTCTTCCTGTGCATTCCCTGGGCAGAGAGAGAGAGAGAGAGACACACACACACAGGCGCGTGCGCAAGAGAGACACACACACACACAGGCGCGCGAGGCACACACACACACACAGGCGCGCAAGAGAGAGAGACACACACACAGGCGCGCGAGGCACACATACACACACACAGGCGTGCGAGAAACACACACACACATACACAGGCGTGCAAGAGAGAGAGACAC
>JANRMT010062838.1:8528974-8546705 GCA_026402145.1 Polypterus bichir lapradei | reverse complement strand
AGTAACTTGGTTTACGAGTGTTTTGCAAGATGAGCTAAATTTTTTAATAAATTTTGACTTGATAAACGAGCGATGTCTTGCAATACGCGTAGTATGGATACACTTTGTCTGCTGAGCGTCATGTGATCACAACTGAGCGGATGGTTCTTCTCTCTCTCGCACGCGTCTCTCTCTCTCTCTCTCATCTCGCTCACTTGCGTGCGTGTCTCTCTCTCTCTTCTCTTCTCTTGAGGGCAATCGTCTCCTATTCTCCATCTGAGTCTGTGTTGGCTGGAAATGAGCGTCAACTGGATGCTAACATACATATAAGACCGCAAGACAACCACGTTAGTGAGTCTTCATTGTTCAGTTATTTAAATTTTTAATTTTGTGTTTTTCCCACCAACCATAAATATATAAAAATAAAAAAAAAAAAAAATAAATTTATTTTATATATTTATTTTTTTTTTTAAATAGATAAAACAAAGTGAATAAGTCAAGATGGAAGCAGTAATGCCTGCACTGGTGTTCTTTCTTTTTCCTCATTGAAATACAAAGTGCTAAAGAGGCACAGAGCTCTCCATAAAACTGAGCTGTTCTTTCCCCTGTCCATCTCCCATTCCACTTATCTGATTCAGGGTCACAAAGAGCCAGACTCTGTCCATTGCACAAGGCTATACTGCTATATTACAAGACACACTCATACTCTGTCATTTAAGCTGTGACCATTTAGAGTCACAAATTAACCTAAGACGTGTGTTTTTAGGTGAGAACAGCAGTACCTGTAGGAAAACAGAAACTCGACTAGAACATGCAAACACCACCATTCAATCAGCTCCCAGACTGGACTTCATACTCAGGATTTTAAAGATGTGAGGAAGCATGGCAACAGCACCTATAATTTGTCATTATTTGTTAAAATGTCACCTCTTTGAAACTCTCTTTGCTTACCAGAAGATCATCATATACAAGAGCTCAAAAAAAAAAATGTTTTTTCATCAGCTTGGATAAAGAAGGTCTGGCTTACCTTTTAACACTTGACGCGACCTCTTCTGTAAACACAGGATCAATCTGGAAGTTAACATTATTGGTGTGGTTAACATTTTGCATCAGTTCATCTGTAATGTTTATGACATTAGAAAAACTTCCAGTTAGCGAGGGTGACACTTAAAGAGGCAATGGGCTCCTCCGGAAATGCTGATTTGTTACTCATACAGGCATATTGTACTGGAAGGGCCAGATCAGCTTCAAGCTGAGTGTCTAACAGCCACATTCTACGATAACACGAAGTACAAAAAAGGGAAGTGAAAAGACATTACAGTATATCAAAATCTATGACCACAGTAATGAATAATTTCTGAAAATTCAAAGCATGTTTCATTCTAATCACAGTACTGAACTGATAACCAAGGTAATTCAGCAATCTAAATTAAAAAAAATGACAATCTTGTTTTAATTACTTTCATTCCCAGTGACTTGTGACACTGTATCAGATAGCACATAAGCGCAGGTCACAGAGGAACCAATGCCTAGAAGAGGTAGGGAGTCAGCGCCACCGATGAACACTACACACCAAGGACTTGAAAAAGGCATCAGGGCACCTCAGTAATTCCTACAAACAGTGAGCCGCTGGGAAAATAAGCCACACTGCACACAGAGCCACCTCAGTTTTATTTAAATCAAAGAGAGGTAATAAGGGCTCAGGGTACTGCAGTGCTTGAAGTGCCTCTCAGCTTCTCTCTGATCATGAAGCAATGTAAAAAGTCAATTTTTGCTGGTGTAATTTATTGCCTTTTACAGTCATGATATCAGTTTTGCACTACAGGAAAGCAGAGAAACAAAAGAGTGCATTACAGCTCGGCTCTTCACAAGCATGGGCGCTGCAGACACTGGCTCACTCAAGTACACAAACCTTTCCTTTTTTAATAAGAATGCTTGTGTTAAATTATGACGTGAATGTTTAATTGCAATGAATCGAAAGCCACGCCAGGCTAAACAACTACCAGATGATCTCCCTGTGGTAATGTACAGCAAAGGAAAATCATAAAAGTTTTTCTTGGACAGTACAGAGCACAATATGAACGATTTTAGACTGGGGTCAGCATCACTGCACTAAAACAAGCCTATTGAGAAAAGACCCTGAACAGCAAACTGAGTGAAATCGCTTATTGGCCTATTTTATAGTAAAGATCAGCCATGCAGCAGAAAACTGTCAAAAATCATTCAAGCGGCGTAGCAGCAAACTATAATGTACAGCAATGGCGAGAGCATGTGCAGAGATTAAAAGTGGCAAATTTCAAAAGCCTGGATTTCTCCATTTCAGCAGTATTGATTATGTCATAAGTCTCTTTGGTTATCCTAAATATCACAGCAATCTTAATGAGACTGTAATCTTTCAATTCGATCTGTTTCATGCACATGAACCGTATTCATAAGCAGGGATTTTACAATGCTATCTACCCATCTATCTATTTATGACCTCACTCTTTGTACCAATAGCACTCCAGATTGTCGTCATGGGCCAAGCTGATTAATGTACTGGCAGCGAAAGATTAAACAGAGCCAGCACGTGGCACTCACCTTGGTGCTCAGCTCGGCGATATGTAGGGTAGACTGATTAATGAGATAAACTCCACATTGTGTTAATAGAGTTATTTTAAATGACTGCAAAGACAACAACCACCAAGCGACCTTAAACTGAAGCAAAAGTAAGGCGATTAAAAAGATGATCAGAAGCTACATTGAGATAATTAGGTGGGTGCAAGGAAAGCAAAGAGAACGTTGCGATATGTGTGCTTGCTATGGAGACCTCAACATTGGATTAGTTTACATTATAAAGCTGCTGCTAGTGTGACAAGGCGCTATATTGGCACTGGACCCGACACAGACAGACACAGGATTCACACTAATAGAAACAAATAAATATTTTATTTTCTTCGTCTGTTGGCTACGTCTTCTCCCTACCCACAGACACAACACAGTCCCAAAAGCACAAACAGAAACACCAAAATAAAACACTCTTCTTTCCTCCAGTCCTCTCGGCAGCTTTGTCTCCTGACTCTGGCGCCTTGAGTGGTGGGTGTTGGCTTCTCTTATAGCCCACCCAGAAGCGGTCCAGGTGATAATTGACCAAAATTAAGCTGCGTCACAGCCCAGGTACGCTCAGGAAGTCATGCAGCTCCCCCGGGCGGTGGCCACGGAGCCCAACAGGGAATTGTGGACCCGATGCAATCCAGGGGGGCTGCCACCACGTGTTCCGGGGGAAATTCAGTGTGCATCTCATGGCTACTTCCCCGGATCCAGTGTCAAAGGGGCGTCCCGGCCGTCCACCACACTAGTCTTTATTTGCTTTGTATGTGAATTGGGAGCAAACTGACACCCACTAGAACTTGATAAGAGTCCAAAATAATGTGGGAAGGTGAGAAATGTCAACTCCAAATTCCCCCATAGCAGTCAGTGAAGGCCCGAGGTCAGCTGCCCTTCCTTAAAATGAAAATCTACATTTTTTTTTGTAGTCCCCTTCAGTGTTTGGATGTCATTGTGTGACAATGCAAATCACTCAGCTGGTGGAAAAACAATGAAAAAAAAACAAAAAAAAAATACAAAGTCAAGTCAAGTTGGGGAGCATGCACTGGTACAGCGTATTGCCGCACCCACTACACGACGAAACAACTCAGGATCCCGGTTTGCAACCCCCCAGGCAGACATGCGGCCCACTCCCACCCTCTGGAAATGACCCTCTATCTGCCGTAGCCAGGTGTTATGTGAGTGACCCCTTGGCCTGGTCCAGCCACTTGGGTCCCCAACAATGAGGATCTTACGAGCTGGATCACCCTCGAGGAAATGCGCCACATGGCTGTAGTGCCGTAACTGACGCTCCCTCACAATGCAGGTAATGTGCCTCATTCGGGACTCCACGAGCAAAAACAAAGTCAAACCAACAGTACCCAAGGATTTTCCGGAGAGACACAGTACCAAAGGAGTCCAGTCTTCGTCTCAGGTCACTGGATAGTGTCCTTGACTCACAACCATAAAGCAAGACAGGAAACACCAGGACTCTAAAGACTTGGACCTTATTCCTTTTGCATAGATATCGGGAGCGCCACACACCCCTTTCCAGTGACCTCATGACCCCCCATGCTCTCCCAATCCGTCTACTGACTTCACAGGAAGAGTCGCCAGAGACATGAATGTCACTGCCAAGGTAAGTAAACTCAACAAGGTCGGCACTCTCTCCACAGATGGACACACTGCTGATGGCCATGCCCAAGAGGTCATTAAAGGCCTGGATCTTGGTTTTTCTCAGGACACTCGCAAGCCCAGACACTCAGACTCCTCGCTCAGTCTCTCAAGTCCCCCGATCAGAGCCTCCATTGACTCTGCGAAGATCACAGCATCGTCAGCAAAGTCAAGATCCGTGAATCTTTCTTCACCAACAGATTTACCACAGCCAGTGGACCCCATGACCTTGCCCAACACCCAGTCCATACAAGTACTGAACAGAGTAGGAGCAGAACACATCCCTGACAAACCCCAGAATCAACTGGACAAAACGCAGAGGTCCTGCCTCCATTCTACACAGTACTGAGTCGAACGCTTTGCAAAAATCAACAAAGGCTGCAAAGAAACTCTGCTGATATTCGTGTTTGCGCTCCATGAGAATCCTCAGTGCCAGGATGCGGTCGATGGTCGACTTCTTAGGTGTAAAACCAGACTGTTTCGGTCACTGATAGGTGAGCAAATGATCACGGATCCTATTGAGGACGACCCTAGCAAGGATTTTACCCGGCACCGAGAGCAGTGTTATCCTCCTGTAGTTGCCCCAATCCAGGCGATCACCCTTCCCTTTCCAGATAGGGACGACAAGTCCCGTTTTCCAGTCAGTTGGGTTATTTGCTGAAGCTCAACTTTTTAATCCTTGTGGAGTAATTTGTATTTTTTTTGTATTCGTTTTAAAGAACATTGGGTTTGGGATCACTATAGAAAGGCGCTACAAGATTAACACAAGAGTGAACAAAAAGAGTGAAAAATGCTGCAAGGCACCAAAGAGCCAAACCAACACAGGCCTTAGGCAATGAAGCGAAAGCCACTGCCGGTTTGCCTCAATCGCTGCCTCTTTAGTAGCACATTAATCATTAAGCTTGCTTCTTTTAAGTTTTACACTTTTAAATTTATTCTGTGCTTATGAGGACTTCAGCAAATAAAAAGTAAGAAAATCCACACTTGATGATTATTGAGTTCAGGGCAAAAGTTAATAATTGGATTGGGTGATGAGGAAGAGAAGAACAGTACACGGCTTTGGCATTTGAACTGGACAGCAAGGCGCCATGAAGACAAATTCAAATGCCGACGACAACCCACCATCAATTTTCTGCATGTTAACCAAGCGCTCTTGTAGCACTCACTGCCTGTTGCAGAGCTAGATCAGCGACAAAGAAGCTTTGCAGGAGGAAGCAGCTTAAGAGATGTTCATGGATTGGCAGTAAGACCATAATTACTGGAGGGGCAGAGAAGTTGAAATTGCTAAAAAGGCCAACAAAAATAAATAACAGGCCAGTCAGAAGTATAACTGCACAGAGGCTTGGCAGAAAGATGGGGCCAATACCACCATCTGCTGGCCAGAGAAGAAAAGAACTGGACTTCACCTTGTCTTGTAAATATTTCTCATTTCAAGCACAACAGCATATAATATAGAGGAAGTCAACAGTTGAGTATTTTATTCTAGTTACCTGCATGTTTTACAAGAGCTGTCACCGCTGTGGTGGCTCAAACATATGCAGTCACAGTGACAAAAATAAAGACCGTCTTGACAGACTGGGACAGTTCTGTTTTCTGTTCTACACTTAGGCCAGCCATCTGGTATTTTTTGTCTGTTTTGCCCTTTTATTAATCCAATTTATGACCGGCATTGACATATTCGCATTTAATATTGTACCTAAACCTCTTGTCTGGTTTTATAATCTGGGCATGCAGTGAGCCTAGAAATTAAAGTTTCTGTACTGAGCTTTCATTACAGAAAAAAAGACCTGCTGACTTCATGGCTTGGGAGATGCTACTGATAAATGCTTAAAAAGAGAGAAGAGAGCTAGTCTATTGTTTCCTTTAATGGATCATTAGCTGGTTTGCCCATACTGGTTTAGACTAAAACACCGAACTATGCACTTGTACACTTATTTATGCTCATTAAAAGCAGATCCAAATTCAATTTCTCCAGTAAAACCTTTCACTTACAGCTTGGCCCTCTCAAAAGAGACATTACAAGTCAAGCCCACTGTCAGTCAAGTCTTTATTAATCTTATTGTAGGAGAGGCACAAACTGAAAAGAGGGTGGGCTCTGCCAGGCGCTGTTGAGGGGTTCCTCTTCCTGTCGTTCCTCGCCATATGGTTATAAATCAGGGGTTGCCTGTGTGGCTTTCGCAGCAAATTGGGCTCCCAAACTCCAGAACCTAAGGACATCGCCCAAACCCTCATGGACATCAACAGAGGCAAAACAAAACTCCAAGGGAAACAAAACCGTCGACAGAGGCAAAACTCACAGGGGACAATGGGCGCCATTCATTGGGTGGGTTTGCAGCTGCTTGGCAGCCCTGCTGTGCATGTGCATATTACCTCATTCGTTATCGAGCGATTCTACAATGCAGAGGGAGTAGCAAAATTTACATCTGTGTTGCAAATTAATAAAATTTACCCTACACATTTACACTGTGTGCTATAAATATTACCTCTCAGTTAAAAAATGAAAACACAAGAGAAATAAGTTCACATTATTCCACCCAATGGACCGATCCTTCAATATGAGAGAATCTGAATTCACACATAAAGCAGAGTAAAGACTTAAAAATGAGCTTATTATAAAATGAGACAATTTCAATTACTTACATTCCTATTTTCTTTTAATGGAAACTGTGCCTGGCATGAGCAGCATGCTGAGCAGGAGCTCTAATGCCATTTCCACATTAGGCTTCAACACAGTACTGAATGCTCATTTGAGCTTAACTACTACTCAAAGTAATTTATCTAACTCTTATCTAACTCCTGCAAAAATATTCCCTTCAGAAATAACAAAGGCAACTGCAAAATACACCAAAGAGTGTAGTAGAATATTATGCGTGTACATCTGAAAGGCTTTTGCATTAAGGGAGCCAAATTTTCTATATTTCTGCCATTGCCAGTTACTTAAAATTGCTGTGAGAGCAGAGAAGTCCAATAAAATAGAAGAGCTACTGTAAATAAATGAGAGAAAGCAATACATAGGAAATGAAAATGAAACTGCCAAAAATCAAAACTATATCTTGATAATGAAGAATGGCAGTTCCATATAACTACAGTATACAGTTTCCAGAAGGCATGATAATGGCCACATATTACTGAAATATTTTCAAAAATTCACTAATAACTGTAACTTCCCAACCGCAGTATGCTGAAACCTAACTCTATTTGTGGCATTTAAACTTTAAAAAGGTGCCAGCTGTAATACATTAATGACAGGAAAGGGGGCAGCACTGAGAAACAGTTGTTAGAAAAGCAATCTGAATGCTGGCGCAGACTCAGATTTTGATCTCCAGGGACTCAGACCTCGCAACGTATTTGTTCGAAGGATGACTTGCGTGAGTACAGCTGTCCTCTGCATTGCACCCAAGACCCATGGAAAACGCTCCTGCCAGTGAGCAGAGTGAGAGGGATCAGGGCACAGATCAATAAGTGGTTGAGAGGAAAAGTTAAGGACGTAAATGGAATGAGACAATTAGAGTGCGCTGCGCCCAACACATTCACACTGATGATCTCTTAAAATGCTAGCAGCCTGGAGGCAGTGCATACTCGAGCAGTCACAATGTGCTCTCATTACCACTATATATAGCATGGTCTCTGAAAGCGGTGGTCTCCTCAAATGAATAAATACATAATCGTCAAGTCTATTCACTGTCAAGCATTCCTCGCGCCTTTGGCCCTGTGTTTTCCGGCAAATTATAAAACTACTTTAACGCTGCCATGACAGTTTCTGTTAACTGTAAATTATGTCAATGACACTACCTCGAAGGTTACGTTTCTAGTAGTTGTTATTGATTCTGAATTCTTTGTCTTCTTCTTTCGGCTGCTCATGTTAGGGGTCGCCACAGCGGATCATCTTCTTCCATATCTTTCTGTCCTCTGCCACCCATCACCTGCATGTCCTCACTCACCACATCCATATACCTCCTTTTAGGCCTTCCTCTTTTTCTCTTCCCTGGCAGCTCTATCCTTAGCATCCTTCTCCCATGGACATATTTTAGTTTATTGAGTCATTAGCTTATGAATTTTAAAAGTGAGAATTTGAAAATAAAACAAGGATAATAAAACATTTTGAGGCAAGTCCAATGTTTATATTGGGAAGATTTTTCTCTTTACTCATCTGATGAACTCTGCCAACAGGAAAACAGATCCTCATTACAAGTTAGTCATAAGCAGGCGCATGCAAACAACACACTATTACACCATCTAAAGTTAAAAAAATATAAAATATATCTTTTATCTAAAACAGAGGAGTAAAGAAATTATCTAAGTGTTGCTCTGTAAGCATTTGAGTGAATAAAAAAATGTACTCGCTACTGCTACTACTTCACAGCTACGTTATCAGCAAAGCTTTACACCTGCACTCCACCTTGGACTGAAAAAGCTAACAACAAGGTACTTCTTTTAAAAACGTTACGTTTAAGTTAGTCACCAACCCTCCACAACAGCATGTCAGTTGATGTCATTTTAACATCACTTGAGTTGGACTCTGCTGTCAATGAAAACTACTGAGCCACCACAGGCCTATTTGGGCTACATTTTTGAATGCAAGAAATTGTCAAGTGCTGTTAAAATGTTTGTATTTAATAGAGGCTATTAATGCATGCAATACATTAAGATTGAAATATTTAGAAAAACAACCATGTGATAATTGACTCTTTGAGGAAGTGACTAAAATGCTTCAACTTTCAAATCAGTTAAGTAAGCCTGCCTGAATATCACACTATGTGAACATTTTCTAACTTGCTCCTTGAAGCTTCCTGAAACACGCGTGTTTTTGTTTTAATTCAGGTGTGAGTGTGATCTTATTGATCGTGGCAGGTGAGGCTTTCACCTCTTGGGTCTTCTCAGCAAAACGTTTTTCAGTACAGCTGGTGACGGTTTCTCCACGTGGTGTACACGTTGTAATAAGTGTATAAGTTTAATATGTCACTGTGCTCTGTGCAAATATATTTTTCTACTCACATGCACAGAGCCAGATTTAGCACACAGGAGTTCACCATATAAGAACTGCAAGCATCAGAAGACAAGACAAGTTAGGGACAACTGCGAAATGGGCAGTCACACTGATGATCATTATATACTATTTCTGTGTGTCAAAGTCAGCATGAAACTGTATCTTCTCTTTTCCTTCTTTGGAATGGCATGATTCATCTATGTGGAGGCCTGCACATGAAGAAAGAGTATAAAGCCTTGGAACATTGCACGGCATACCTTTGAAGGTGATGGACGGATGGGAGATAACGTCATCAAATCCTGAAAATCCTTCCAATGCAGCGGTGAAAATGGCCGACTCTACACATCGGGCCACACTCCCGAACTGGGTTCTTGTCATTGGCTTCCTTCGTCTGTTATGCAGCGTTAGGGCTCATTTATACTTCACGCTCAGAACGCGTACGCGCCCGCATCATGGCTGCCACGCGTCCCCAGCGTTCATTTCATGCGTCCTCTGAGCAGGTCCTCAGAAATTAACGTGATGCGTGCGCGAGTTGCAGTACCAGCAAAAAGTCTGGGGGCGCAGTGTGCTAAAAGTCAGAATGTGACGTCAGAGTCTCTGTATACTATCTACATGTGACAGAAAGCCTCTATGCAGATCCTACAGGGATCGATGTGCGTGCTTTGCTGTTTGGTGAATGGTTTGATGTGGTGAAGCAAAATGCTGACATACAGATGCATTCGTGGTGATTTTATATTCAAGCGTCGCATATTCCCGATTGTAATGACACGATGCATTTTAAAAGTCTCACATAACATCTTTGTGGCGTCTTTTTTTGTTTGTTTTTTTTTTTTTTTTGCAACTTAACATCAGCAACATAATGTATATCGCTGTATTTGAGCCACTGAGAAAAAAATAAAGGACACGGTGAAAACGTGTATTTTGTGATTAAAGTGGAAATTTCGGCTTTAATCTCAAATTCCCCACTTTAACCTCGTAGTTTACTTTATCATTAAAGCAGACGTTGTTAAACGTCATCCCAGTTTTTAATCGCTGCGAGCTTCTTGGACCTGACAGCTGCGGCAAGCAGCAATATATCACCACACAGAAAAATTAAATGTATGATATTTTAACTCTCTGCACATTTAGAATCTTTAGATTTGTACTTGATATCACTTTCATGATTAAATGCATTAAAGTGTGTATGTTACATTTTACATATAATTTTGTTTAAATAATGAATACTGTAAATAATTACACACATGGGGGGAATAATTACACACATGGGGGTGACACGGCGGCGGAGCGATAGCACTGCTGTCTCGCAGGGAGTTATGTTGCTGGTATTTCCTGCTTGTATTCCACACTGTGCTCCGGTTTCCTTCCAGAGATATGCAGATTTGGGGATTTGGTGTCGCTAAAATGACGCTAGTGTATGTGTGTGCTTATATTCACCTTGCGATGAGCGGAGACCTTGTCCAGGGATTGTTTCTCAGTCGTGCCCAATGATTGCTGGAATGGACACATCCCTGGATTTATGGATTTAATCAATAAACATCCTTTTCATAGATATTGCGGTAAGGTGTTATCGGAATTCAATAGGTGTTTTAGGCAATTCACAACACAGAGAAGCCGAACATGTTCTCACCGTGATAATATCTTGCACTGCCACCTGGTGGATTCCTCCAGATTTATGTAAAGTACGCGCGCAAGTATAAACACTACAACGCTTGCGTAACAGGAGCGTCCTCTGCAGCATGCGTCGCGTCGCGTGAAGTATAACTCCGGTCTAAGCCATCATTAAACAAAGCTGTTATTTCTCCTATGTGATTTCTTACCGCCGTATCACTGAGGGAGGGGTATCACCTTTTTATATTATATCTATATAGATTCGGGTTATGTATCACTGCAATTACAAAAGAACTCATTCCAACAAGGGAGCTAGTGCCACCTGCTGGATACAGGGTTCAAAATGAATGATTAGCTGCTGAATGCAAAGACTGGGTGATTTCCTCTTATCACCAATGATTACCATTTTCTCCTGCCAGTGCTACCAGCATGTCAGGTGCTACAGACCAGCCGTCCATGAGGCACACTTGCTTTGTGTGGTACTGCACTGTAGATGTGCTGCTTTGGTACTTTTTATACAGCACAGTACCACAGTTTAAAAACAAAATATCTTCAACCGTTTGCTCAAAATGTTCTCAAATTAAGATGTTTAACACGCCTCACTTTTGCTGAAGGCTGTTCTGCTACTTCCATATTGTAAATAATCTGGCAAGTAGCTTAAATAATGCCCTCATGTGCCTAATTAAAAGAGTAAAATAATAATAACAGCAACACAATGCCAGATAAGTCTGTATCAGGCATTGCAATTCAGCAAAGTAATTAAATTTCCCAACAAAAATTTAAATTAATCCTGTAATTGATAAGACTGTTTGGTTTAAACACACCTATATAATCAAAAAGCAATTTGTTGCATTCAATATCCTGTTCTTTATCTTGCTAAGCCGCGGGAAAAACTGTAACAACTCAAACTCAAATAACTATATTAAGAAAAAAAAAGCAAACAGGGAAACAAAAACTATCGAAATTCATTGTTCCTAAAATATAACGGCAAGCAAAGGTCTAAACAAATATGGGATCATCTAACAATTAAGAAAAACAAACCATGCAGAATACACAAAATAATTTACATTTCACTCCCAAATATGACGTCTACCACGAAGGTAAACAAACACTAAGGCTTGAGTGCAGTACACAAGCGTTATAATATAAAACTATATAAAAGACCATCTATGGTTATCAACTTCAACAGGAACAAGAGTCTATAATTGTTCCACTATTTCCAAAACTGTTATTTATAGATTTTATCACATTTCTACTGTGAAAACCCAGCCACAGGGGATGCACAAACCAGTGTGTTTAATTGTGCCGGTCCCAAGCCCGGATAAATGGGGAGGCTTACGCCAGGAAGGGCATCCGGTGTAAAATTTTGCCAAATCAATATGCGGACTTTCTATACCGGATTGGCTGAGCCCCGGGTTAACAACGACCGCCACCAGTACTGTTAGCCAACATGGTGCTGGCGGAAATTGGGCTACTGTTGGCCAAAGAAGAAGAAGGAGAAGAAGAGGGGGGAGACATGTCTGGAGGCAGGAGGAGAGGAGGAAAGTAAAGAGAGTGGAACTGAGGGTAGGAACTTTGAATGTTGGAAATATGACTGGTAAGGAGAGAGAGTTAGATATGATGGAGAGAAGGAAGGCTGATGTTTTGTGCGTGCAAGAGAATAAATGGAAGGGGAGTAAGGCCAGGTGGATTGGAGGTGGATTCAAATTGTTCTATCATGGTGTGGATGGGAGGAGAAATGGGGTAGGAGTTATTCTGAAGGAACAGTATGTCAAGAGTGTTTTAGAGGTGAAGAAAGTGTCAGGCAGAGTGAGGATGATGAAGCTGGAAATTACAGGTGAGATAATGAATGTTGTTAGTGCATATGCACCGCAAGTTGGGTGTGCAATGGATGAGAAAGAAGATTTTTGGAGTGAGTTGGATGAAGTGATGAACAGTGTACCCAAGGGACAGAAAGTGGTGATTGGAGCGGATTTCAATGGACATGTTGGTGAAGGGAACAGTGGAGACTAAGAGGTGATGGGTAGGTATGGTGTCAAGGAGAGGAATGAAGAAGGTCAGAGGATAGTGGATTTTGCCAAAAGGATGGACATGGCTGTGGTGAATACGTATTTTAAGAAGAGGGAGGAACATAGGGTTACACACAAGAGCGGAGGAAGATGCACAAAGGTAGATTATATCCTATGCAGAAGAGTTGATCTGAAGGAGATTAAGCATAGGATGGTGGTCTGTAGGATGATGTTGGAGATCAAGTAGAGGAAGAGAGTGAGGGCAAAGCCAAGGATCAAATGGTGGAAGCTGAAAAAGGAAGACTGCAAGCTTGAGTTTAGGGAGGAGGTGAGACAGGCACTGGGTGGCAGTGAAGAGTCAACAGACGGCTGGGAAACTACAGTAGATGTAGTAAGGGTGACGGCAAGAAGGGTGCTTGGCATGACATCTGGAAAGATGAAGGAGGAAAAGGAAACCTGGTGGTGGAAAGAGGAAATACAGGAGAGTATACAGAGGAAGAGGATGGCAAAGAACAAGTGGGATAGTCAGAGAGATGCAGAAAGTAGACAAGAGTACAAGGAGATAAGGCGCAAGGTGAAGAGAGAGGTGGCGAAGGCTAAAGAAAAGGCGTATGATGAGTTGTATGAGAGGTTGGACACTAAGGAGGAAGAAAAGGACCTGTACAGACTGACTAGACAGAGGGACCGAGCTGGGAAAGATGTGCAGCAGGTTAGGATGATAAAGGATAAAGATGGAAACGTACTCACAAGAGAGGAGAGTGTGTTGAGCAGATGGAAAGAGTACTTTGAGAGGCTGATGAATGAAGAGAACGAGAGAGAGAAGAGGTTGGATGATGTGGAGATAGTGAATCAGGAAGTGCAACGGATTAGCAAGGATAAGTAAGGACAACTATGGAGAGGATGAAGAATGGAAAGGCTGTTGGTCTAGATGACATACCTATGGAAGCATGGAGGTGTTTAGGAGAGATGGCAGTGGAGTTTTTAACCAGATTGTTTAATGAAATCTTAGAAAGTTAGAGGATGCCTGAGGAGTGGAGAAGAAGTGTACTGGTGCCGATATTTAAGAATAAGGGGGATTTGCAGGACTGCAGTAACTACAGGGGAATAAAATTTATGAGCCACAGCATGAAGTTATGGGAAAGAGTAGTGGAAGCTCAGTTAAGAAGTGAGGCGATGATTAGTGAGCAGCAGTATGGTTTCATGCCAAGAAGGAGCACCACAGATGCGATGTTTGCTCAGAGGGTGTTGATGGAAAAGTTTAGAGAAGGCCAGAAGGAGTTGCATTGCGTCTTTGTGGACCTGGAGAAAGCATAAGACAGGGTGCCTCAAGAGGAGCTGTGGTATCGTATGAGGAAATCGGGAGTTGCAGAGAAGTACGTAAGAGTTGTACAGGATATGTACGAGGGAAGTGTGACTGTGGTAAGGTCTGCGGTAGGAGCGACAGATGCATTAAACATGGAGGTGGGATTAAATCAGGAATTGGCTCTGAGCCCTTTCTTATTTGCAATGGTGATGGACAGGTTGAGAGACGAGATTAGACAGGAGTCCCCGTGGACTATGATATTTGCTGATGATACTGTGATCTGTAGCGATAGTAGGGAGCAGGTTGAGGAGACCCTGGAGAGGTGGAGGAGACCCTGGAGAGGTGGAGATATGTTCTGGAGAGGAGAGGAATGAAGGTCAGTAGGAACAAAACAGAATACATGTGTGTGAATGAGAGGGAGGTCAGTGGAATGGTGAGGATGCAGGGAGTAGAGTTGGCGAAGGTGGATGAGTTTAAATGCCTGGGATCAGCAGTACAGAGTAATGGGGATTGTGGAAGAAAAGTGAAGAAGAGAGTGCAGGCAGGAAGGAATGGGTGGAGAAGAATATCAGAAGTGATTTGTGACAGACGGGTATCAGCAAGAGTGAAAGGGAAGGTCTGCAGGACAGTAGTGAGACCAGCTTTGTTATATGGGCTGGAGACGGTGGCACAGGAGACAGAGCTGGAGGTGGCAGAGTTAAAGATACTAAGATTTGCATTGGGTGTGACGAGGATGGACAGGATTAGAAATGAGGACATTAGAGGGTCAGCTCAAGTTGGATGGCTGGGACACAAAGTCAGAGAGGCGAGATTGCGTTGGTTTGGACACGTGCAGAGGAGAGATGCTGGGTATATTGAGAGAAGGATGTAAGGATAGAGCTGCCAGGGAAGAGGAAAAGAGGAAAGCCTAAGAGGAGGTTTATGGATGTGGTGAGAGAGGACATGCAGGTGACGGGTGTAACAGAACAAGATGCAGAGGACAGAAAGATATGGAAGAAGATGATCCGCTGTGGCGACCCCTAAAGGGAGCAGCCGAAAGAAAAAGAAGATCACATTTCTACTGTGAAGACCTATAAGTCATATTATCAAGGAAAAAGTTGGTAGTATTTGTACAATTGTTCAAAAAAAAAAATCAAATGTTTACTGGACTATGTTCAAATATTTTTACAACTTATGCAAGATGTTCGAAACATTTTCTTTCATATATTTTTTCTTATCTTTTTATATATTTTACGAAGTTAGATATTCCTAACCCTAATTCATAATGCCCCTGATAAACTTGCTTGCAACTTCCCAGCATTCACATAAGATGTGAACCCCTCACTCGATCTCGGGTGATAAATTACAATTAATTTTGCTTATTAGGTGTCAGAATTTTAAATGAAACCCTTACCTCTGGACCTATAATAATTAAATAGACAGATGGATCTTCCAAATGCCACTCTGGAAGACAAAGAAAACGCATGTTACTCAATCTCATTTAGAATGACTATGCCCCTTTTCAAAGATGCCCAGATTCTTAGCCCACTAGCGGGAGTAAATATTAGGCTCTCCTTTTGCTTGTCACTACAAAACATAAAAGGCTCTCACAACTAAACTTTAATTATGACAAAGATGATGGATTACTTCCCTTGTTGCTGGTTTTCCACCATTCAGTAGGAAAAAGAGGCACTCCTCAAAGAGTTAACACCTTTTGCAAATAATTATAAAAGTAATATCAGTGACTGTCCAGCATCGAGACGCCCCAAGATTTTTTAATTTGGATTGATGGGAAAACTGAAAAAATAAGAATTGACGGAGCCCTTCCCACCAGTTCCTTATTAATAATCTTTAAATACAAACCCATGTTAAGCTCTGGAGCAGGACTACTCAAGCCTGGCTTGTCACTGTCAGTGTCACTGTCATCTCAGATCCTACTGTAACTAATTAGAGAGGGTCAGACTGAAGACAGTCCCCTGACACTGTATGTTACAGGCATGATAGCCATTAAATACATCGGTAGAACTGTCACAACTGATAAAAAGGTAAAGTAAAATGGTATCCATTAAGATAGCAGAAGGCTTTCATATAAAATGAAAACAAGGCACTAATCCAGGCCTTTTGAAGTTTAGCTGTATGTCGCAGGGCACACCATTGCTTTTTAAAACACAACAGGTTGTTTTGTGCCTTAGTGAATAAAATGTGTTTTGCACTACAGCAGCATCTTTCAACCAGTGTGCCACATCACAGTGGTAAACCGTGAGACCTACCCAGGCGAGCCATGGAAATAACAGTGTAGCACACCAGGCTCTGAACTGGAGAGGGCCAAGCTGCTCAAGTGGTCAAGACCCGTCTGAGGAGGACAGGAGTACCTGGAGAAGCTGGCATAAAAGCAGCTCTGCGATCGCCGTGTTGCAGACACGTCTCCTGACGCCTAGAATGCATCTGCGTGGGTGCATGGTCGTCAGTGAGTCTCCCAGGACCAGCGGATGGTGGGCAGAGAGGGGTGGGCAAAAGGATGAAGCAGCTGGGAGATGCCAGCAGAGTGCTCACTAAGTTCTGTGTCTTCCAATGCTGCTTTTTTACCAGTAGTCTCACCCCTTTAGACAGTTTGAGTCCATGTATGAGATGTCAAGAGTTTGTGGCAGTGATATGCCTTGGGATGATTTTAGGTTCCGAAAAGTGTGCCAACTCAGAAAAAAAAATAGATTGGGAAACACTGACATACAGGAAAAGGAATAACTAATTGTTAAGATCTGGTGGTTGAGTCATATCAACTGGACTTCTTCCGTGTTAGATTAGATACTTTTAACTGATCATCCAAGCAGCTTCTTCGGTCTGATGAGCAGTGAAACGTATCTAATCTAACAAGGAAGAAGTCCAGCTGCCATGACTCAACCACCAGATAATTTCACCTGGATGACTGAGAATCTTCACAGACATAATTGTTAAGAGAACACCATACCTGAAAAAACCTTTACAAGATACAGAGGATCTTTCACTCTTCGCATGCCACATACCAGGAGAAAAATATGCAAGTCTTCAAAATGATTACACGTCAGGCCTAGGGAAGTCAAACATAAATACAATCAATTAATTACATTTTCGAGCTGGAGAGAGCTCATCAGGTTACTCCACCACGTATGGCTGGTACTGGTTTCTAATTGTAACATACTTTTCTATTAATCATCACAAAAGCATCTGTCAGCCAAAATCTAAAACAAAAACTACAGTAATACTGTACCTAAAGCAGTCAATATATTATACAATAGATAGCTTACACGATCCCTCAAGCTTCAGTGACAGATTAATATTTTAGATCATTTTTATTGAGAGCAAATATCATTAAAACACAACTACAGACTCTCCCATTCACGTCAGACGTATAAACTACCCGTCAATGTGTTGTGATATATGGCTGGCTGTTTATCCCAGCTAATACCCCCACGCCGCTAGATGTAGTCTTCCCTGCAACATGGAGGTGCCCCGAATTCCAGTAGGGCATCATGGACATTGGAGTTCGGCTTCACAGCCCTGCTGGATACCGTGGGGGCCGCCAGTGTAAAGTGTTTTCATTATTGCCCGGAAGTACTCCCTAATCACGGGGATGGAAGGAATGAAGTACTT
>JANRMT010062838.1:8494645-8525499 GCA_026402145.1 Polypterus bichir lapradei | reverse complement strand
ATCTATCTATCTATCTATCTATCTATCTATCTATCTATCTATCTATCGCTGCTTTTATGAATCCCATACCAAATGACATATAACTGAGACGCATGCATGACATGGTGCATTACAAATCCTAATGCTGAGGTTTACATTGATTATTTAGATTTCAGGCCGTCTTTCATGGGTAGCACAGATAGTTCTCCATTAAAGGACAAGAAAGAAAGACATCCATCCATCCATTATCCAACCCGCTATATCCTAACTACAGGGTCACGGGGGTCTGCTGGAGCCAATTCCAGCCAACACACAGGGCGCAAGGCAGGAAACAAACCCGAGGCAGGGTGCCAGCCCACCACAGGAAAGAAAGACAACTACAATAAAAAATATATGGCTTAGAAGAAACTTTTCTCTGAATCTACATCCACCTAAACATGTATCCATTCATTCATGTTTTAGAATGACAATTCACTTTGTAATTTAAACAACCAAGGACATGGGTAATATGGTGGGAGATCATTCTGGCAACTCAAGACATTGCCCTAAACTGAAAACAGCAGCTTTCTTTTATTAGTGATCTGTCCGCGCACCGTCATCCACAAATGTGTTAATTTTTGTCTCAGAATTTTTGCCCAATTTTGCTCTTCATGCAGTGTACTTTAAAAATAAGTTTGCCTAAGCGCAGGACAGACCGTGTCTGTCATTCTTGACAGTTTCTGCAAGAAAAACAAGCACAAGCAGAATGGTTAGTACCACATACTCTGTTTTCCCTCTTTCTTTCTGTTAATTAGTTTAAGATTTACTCATACCTGACATGTAAACAATGAGGTTCACACTAAAACATTAAAAAAAAACACATCCATAAACAAAATAAACTGTAAAGAAAATAAATGAAATGTGTCGTTTTAGAGATCACAGGTTCAGGATGTTAACTTTATAATCCAAAATAGAAAACAACAAACAACTTCACACTTTTCATAGTTCAATAGTCTATAACAGCACAGCTTCTCAGCCACCTGCCAAACAGTGACGCCTCAGGCAACTCCATCAAGAAGGTTTAATTGTTGTGAATGCCATAACAGAGGGACTGACTGGCGACTCATTGCACGAAAGTGATTCCACAACAGAAGGATCTGAAAGGACACGCATTGCAGCCAAGTTGGTCGTCAGTACCTTTCCTGGCCAGGAGGTCGTAATGCTAGGGCAGAGGGAGACGGCTCCCCAGGGCCATGTATTCCCCATATACACAGGGTGGCAGCATCCCTCTGGTGGAACTCCCATATTTACACCGGCAGAGCATACTGGGAGCTGTAGTCCTGATGGGAAGCCCTGTTGGGGTACTTTGGTTCACTAGGGGAGCTGCAGTGGAAAACTACCACTACTTTATGCGGCTTCCTCCAGGCCTGGAAGTGCTTCTGACGTGCAGTGTTGTGGCACCCGGAAGTACTCCCAGGTCTGGCAAAGCTGCTTCCTCTACATCAGGGAGTCAGAGATGGGAGGCAGCAGACGAAACTCATGGAGCAGTGATGGTCGCAGGAACAGAAGGTGAACAATTGTGCACTACTATTGCGCTGGACTGATCGAACCCTGTAAAGAAATCAATGTACATTAAACTACCTTTTATCGTATCTAAAATTGTGTTTGGTTGACCTGTGTCTGGTGTTCAGCACTCTGGGGCACTCCCTGGTGGCTACAGCAGTCTAAATTTTTAGAATTGAGTGTCAATATCCATCCATCCATCAAACTCACTTATTCAGCTCAGGTGACGGAGAGCCAGGGCCTGTCCTAGTTGCTTTGGGTGCCAGTTGGGATTATTTGGCACTGTTCTGTCGCAGGGCACACTTGTACACAGACCTACACTCATTCACAGAAGGTAGTTACTCATGTACTTCATAAGCATACATGACCCACTTGAAAATCATGATATTAATGTAAACTACTGCCAATAACCGGACTCAAAACAGATTAAAGACAGACAAGCTGTCCACTTACTGCAAAAACTTGCCACCCTGATGTCACAATTTCACAAGCTCATCAACCAAGCTGAGTGATTAAAAGTGTAGTTTTACTAGATTGCCAGCATGACAATAAAGAAAGAGTGCACTGTTATTAGTAATATGCATAACGAACCAACAGGCAGCAAAACAGAAACCAGTCTCTCAGTGCCCATGCAAAAGAGATGACTTCAGATACAGAAGAATTAATTTTACTAATAAGGAACACTTATGTTACAACTTTGGCTTCACTTTTAATTAGCCACGTTCAAGGAGGATCCCAGAGGAATGACCAACAAACTCCCTGCTTCATAATTTAATGACAATTGGAATTGTGCAAGTTGCCTGGTGAGCCTCACACTCTTTTCTTACTACAATGTCAAAAAAACACAAACCACACGCTAATAATATCTGGCAGCTAGAAAGCTAAACAGCCTAAAATGGCCTACCCAGGAATTCCTCCACACTTACAATATGAGTTTATACACGGTGTGAATTTACTAAAGTGCCCAGCTGACGCAATAGCACTGAAATTTATTTTCACATATGAAATATGTGCTTCAGTTTTGAACAATCAGTTAATGAACTGGTGTATCCAGTAGGGGGCGTTACCTCCCTTGTTGGAATGAGTTCTTTTATAATTGCGCCGTGTTACATAACCTGAATCTATATAGATATAATGTAAAAAGGCGATACCGCTCCCTTAGTGATACAGCGGTAAGAAATCACATAGGTGAAATAACAGCTTTGTTTAATGACGGCTTAAACTGCATAACAAACAAAGGAAGCCAATGGCCAAACTCAGATCGGGAGTAGGGGCCCGATGTGTAGAGTCAGCCATTTTCACCGTGCAGTGAAAGGATTTTCTGGATCGGGTGACGTTATCACCCATCCGTCCGTCAGCTTCAAAGGTGTGCCGGGCGATGTTCCAAGGCTTTCTTCATGTGCAGGCCCTTCACTTCGGTGAATCATGCCATTTCAAACAAGGCCAAGAGGACACAGTTTAATGCTGACTTTGACACACAGAAATAGTGTAACAGTCGTCACTCTGACTGCCCGTTTCCCAGTTGTCCCTAACTGTCTTGTCTTATAAGGCTTGCCTAGCAGTTCTACATGGTGAACCCCTGTGTGTATGTGAGTAGAAAAAGGCAGATTTATAAAATATATTTGCACAGAGCACAGTGACACATTAAACTTATACACTTATTACAACTGGGTCACATTTAAATATGTGAATTTTTTTTTAATTCCTGCTTTCTTTCATTTCAGAGGTTATAAATTAATAGGAGAAGGAGTAGAAAAAACCCACAAGTGGCAAGTTTAAAATTCAAAGTCGGTTTAAATAAAAAGTATTTACTGCCCTTGAAAAACTTACATCCTGGAATTTTAATATCTAATAACTGAATTGGTTAAAAACTGTATTTAATGTTTCTTTGACTACTGCATTCAAAAATTCTGAACGCTCAAAGCTTATTTTTTGGCTTAAACTCAAAATTCACAAAAGGCTTTCTTTCAAAATTCTGAATGTGTGTACGTGAAATTGTATGATCTCGGGAGCTGTCGTTTGGCTGTTGTTGGTAGTTTTCTTTATAAACTTTAAAAGCCTGAAGCTGAATATTAGGAACTGACCCAAAACTTAATGGGCTCTTAAAGGCTGACGAGTGCAAGCGAATTAGCAAATCTCATCAGAATGAGCCCAGTTGTGCAGTGGCCACAGCACGTTCACCATGGACATGCAACCTTTCCAGGAGCGGCTCAAATATGCTCTGGAATAGAACGCCATGTTTTTCTGATCAAATTATTCATGAAAACAATTCCTCCATATGTGAATTATGCAGAAAGTAAAAAATCCCATGACACACTACAGCTCTCTGGCTGTGCCCAGAGTATTTGCTGCCATTCTGTGGAGTGAAGTGCCAGGGTGCCACTGATCTGTCCAATGCCATGGCCTCATGACAGCATGGTCTCTCTTGCTTCTCTTCCTCCTAGTGACACCAATGAAACATTTAGTTGATCCCCCTCATCCCTAATGGCTACTAAGTTTATTTATTTTAATATAGCCAATAAATGGCACTTTTTATTTTCCTTTCAAATCATCAATTTGCTTATAATGGTCATTACTTCATTTAGATGCAAAAAAAAAAAAAAACAATGAAAACACACGCTGTTTTGTCTCAACTTGTCAAAGCAATTTCACTGGTTGCAAAACTGGAATTTCCCTGTAAACTAGCCGCATACAACAAGCTCTGAAAACAACCTTACTGCAGTTTCAGATCACAACAGGCCATCATGGCCACTGCAGTAAGGAAAGCTGACTTAATTTCAGCTGAATAGCACAGACGTCACTTGAATAATAATAATAATAATAGTAAGTTGCATTTCACAAACCCAAGGTCGCTTTACATTCAGAGAGGGAAGAAAAAAAAAGAGCACACAGAAGACAAAAGTTTGTCGCAGAGGTGGAGATTTAAAGGTGGAGAAAGAGGAGCAATCTCGGAGAGGTCAGCTTGACAACTCGACTGCATCCTTATGAATTAGTGGAGGATGTCGTATTTCAGCAGTCATTTTCCAGTAGTGCGGTTTATCCGCTTCCTCTTCACTACTACCAAGTGTGAACCGTCCCACCGCATGACCCTGCTATGCCAGTACACCTCACTGCCGCCACACTGTCAGGGCCACACACGGCACTTTGAATCATGGCTAGTAGCTGAACGGCTGTCTCATATCACCACACAGGCCTTAGGAAGATCATTTTTGAGCAACTCACTGTTTACTTGGTGTTGAGGAGACGTCCGTGTGCCGGCTGGCTCTGGTGGGTGTGATGCAGCTCCCGTTATCTGATTATTAGGCCAAGATTGCTCAGATGGAGATCTAAACACTTTGATCACCTTTTATACTCTTTTCTCAAAGTAAGCACTTTAACTAATTTGCCTCTGACTATTTTAAAAAAATGTTTTTCAGCTTCTGTGGTGGGCTGGCGCCCTGCCCTGAGTTTGTTTCCTGCCTTGCGCCCTGTGTTGGCTAGGATTGGCTCCAGCACACCCCTGTGACCCTGTAGTTAGGATATAGCAGGTTGGATAATGGATGGATGGATGGATGTTTTTCAGCTTCATCGCCATTGATTTAGTTGAGATTCACAATGTCACCAATGACCCCTACATACTGTAGAAGTGCGGCACAGTGAATTAACACTGCTACAGGCAGTGTTAGGTCGGATTTCTCTCACGGTGCCCCTGTTTTTCCCACTGGTGGCACACGGGTAAATATAAAAAAAAAAAAAGCTACATCCTTATTACAGTAATTACTGAAAACTAAAAGAAACCAGAGGTCGGGACGCTTATGAGAGCAGTAGATTTCAGTTCTCGATTTTGCTTGGGTGCCCTATAAAGGCATAGGAAGTGAGAACTTCAAGGGCCATAATATGGAAATACTTTCACAATGAACGTTGCTACACACTTTAAATTAAAGACTTCACTGAAACCAAATACTCCAATGCCTGTACATATGTTTAAAAAATTAGGAAACTATAAAAACACTGAAAAAAGGGAAACTTCCAAGCATGAATCCCGTGCCCATCAAAGCTACACACATTTGTTAACACATCGCAGCATCTTGAATGCTTTGACAGTTATCTTTTTTCATTCAGCCTCTAAATCTAATAATTGAAAGGCTTTCTAGGAGGTGGCAACATGGAGTGCAGGGCAGGCAGGGAACAACCCTGAGAAGACATCGCAGGACACTGTCACCAACACTCCCATAAGGGCCCAGTTAATCGATGAAACTTGAACATCTTTGCGACGGGTTTACAATGTGTGAGTGACAGTAGGCCCAACACGATGCTCTTTCTGGGGTTGTGTTGGATTCGGAGAGAACTGACTTTTCTTTCTCAGCCCTTGGTACAACTATAGCTGTGTCAAGTAGCTGCTCCTGGGAATGGAATGAGAGAAAGTGGTGAGGAACTTTAGGATTCCAGTTACGTCTTTTATTTTATTGTAGTTCATATAGGTGTTGGCATCACTGTGGGCTCATGAAGAATGATGAGGAGGGCGAAAGCAGTCAGGTGGTTGTTATAAACGACAGTGGACTCTTAGAGGTTTATTTTCTCCAGGATTGCACTTAATTGTTTTTCGTTTTCCTTCTTTCTACTCCCAACTGAACTGGTTTTCTGGTGTGGTGATCTGCGCCACCACCACCTGATCAAAGCACCGTGATGTCCCTACATTGATGGATTAAAGGCCAGCAGTCCACATGACCATCATCATCAAGTCCTTCCATGAGGACCCTGAATACAATGAGGACTGATCATTTATGTTAGGTAGAATGCCCAGAGAAGACCATGTGGTCCTGTGGCCTGGAACCCCTGCAGATTTTATTTTTTTCTCCAGCCGTCTGGAGTTTTCTTTGGTTTTTCTGTCCTCCCTGGCCATCGGACCTTACTTTTATTCTATGTTAATCAGTGTTCTCTTTTTTTAATTCTTACTTTGTCCTTTTTTCTTTTTCTTCATCATGTAAAGCACTATGAGCTAAATTATTTGTATGAAAATGTGCTATATAAATAAATGTTGTTGTTGTTGAATATTAATTGTTATGTTAGCAGGTGTGGTCTGTAGGGGGCATCCTGGGTTCAAATAGAAGCCATTTATTTCACACAATGCCTCCACAGGGCTTCAGTTTCCTGCCTTCTAGACTGCACAACAAGCAATAAGCTTCTCCTTCTACACCTCAAAAGCAGTCTCACCCACCTCCTCCCGGCTCTTGACTACTGAGTGGGCACAGGTGGCCCCTTTTATGCCCGACACAGGAAAACTTCCGGTATCAAGAAGGAAGCACTTCCGGGTCGGGCAAAAGCCCTTGAAAGTAGGGACAGCTCCCCTTGTCTGCACCCACAGAGCCCAACAGGGCCATCCCACAGGACCGCAACTCCCAACATGCCCTACAGGCACATGAATTAGCATACTGGCCCAGGAAGGCTGCCACCCAGTGTGTTGGGGGACCACATACTCTTGGGAGGCAGCCCCCCCTCACCATTGTGCATCTACACTACACTGGCCTCCCTGCCAGATAAGACTACGGGGTTTATTCCAGCCCTGCCGGGTATCACAAAGGGTTTATATGAAGATGATTTTATTATCTGTAACTATTGAGATTCAGATCTGTTTTGATGCTTTCTCATCTTGCTAGGCATTTATCTATGGATGATTATTTATGCCAAAATTAAATGCAATCCAACGTGTTAACTGTGATGTATGGCCAGCTGTTCATCCTGGCCAATACCCCCATGCCGCCAGGTGGAGCCCTCCCTGCAGTATGGAGGTGTCCCGAAGACCAGCAGGGCATTATGGACATTGGAGTCTTTATTCACAGCCCTGCTGGATACCATGGGGGCCGCCAGGACTCGCTGCAGGGAGGCCCAGAGACTATTTGCCTTATGCCCAGGAAGTACGTCATAGTTACATGGACAAAGAGAACGATGTGCTTCCTGGGTGAAGAAAAAAGGATTTTTTATCTGACCCGGAAGTGTTCCAGGTCATATGGACAGAGAGGGTGAAACGCTTCTGGATCGAGGAGTATAAAGGACTGTGGGAGATCCCAGACAGACGAGCTGAGTTGGGAGGCAGGGTGGCTAAGCGTCTGGGAGTTTGGAGGATTGGATTATTGTGTATTTGGATTATTGAGTATTTGGGAGTGGAGGGTGCTTTGTGCACTTATTATTATAATAAATCAATTATTTGGACTTTTATCTGGTGTCTGACGTGTGGTCTGAGGGTACAAGGGTGCGAGTAAACCCTAATCTGTCAGATAACGAAATTGAAATGTAATGCATATGCATGTGGTGCGCTTAATGTTGGCAAAGTTTTATCGTGTCATGATTAAAAACATATCAAGTAATTGCTTTCTTGCTTTTACTATGCCACACAATTTTTTTCAATTAAAAAACAAATTTGTACTTTAATTCATGTCCATAGATCGCGTAATATAACTAAGAGCAAAGCAAACATATTGCACTTCATTTACAGGCAGCTCAAGTAGCTTATGTTTCGATTTGGGGCCATTCTTTAAACATGCTAAACTTAAATGTAATAAAATGACCAATCAGCATCAAAAGAGGGGGCAAGGGGTGTCAACAGTTGGGGTAAGAGGCATTCCATTACAAAACATTTCTTTGTTGTGTTGGCAGACAAAAGACTTATCAGTGTGGTCTGTGGAGTGATTACACGAAAAGGTGAAAAGAATGTTTTAGGTCTCGCTGTATTAACAGTCTTCTTAGCGGTTTTAACTAAATACTGAATATAGAGAAACATTTGATAACGTTGTGGAAGAATACATTTAGGGTAACACAGCATTTGTCTTAAAGAAATAGCATAAAGGGTTAACACATGTCAGAAACCTGTTCCGAGCATATCAGGAAACCAGATACAGGTCAAGTGAACAACAGAGACCAAAATGTAATCCTCAAAATGTACTGAAGGATGACTAAGAGATCAGATGACCTGTATTGAACAAGTCTGGACAGCTGTTACGTACATAGACATTTCAAGGGTGGTGGCTCAATTCACAGAGCACAAGGTCAGGTCAGGTCAGGGAGTGTGCACTGGTACAGCGTGTTGCCACATACACCATAGAGACGAAATGGCTCGGGATCCTGCAGACACGCAGTCCAGTCTCACCCTATGGAAATGACCATCTATCTGCCGCAGCCAGGTGTTACATGGACGTCCCCTTGGCCTGGTCCAGTTGCTCGGGTCGGAAGAATCAGAATGTATTAAAATAGACTTTTATCAAATACAGATTTGGGTGTAAACCAACAAACCAAGCAGAGTAAATGTGTCCACTGATTGACACTGTTACTGTACGTAAATTCAGTTGTTTATAAAATAGACCAACACCTTTAATATGTGACCATTCTGATCATGCTGTAGATGAATGCTCCATGTTCAAGCATTAGCTGGAGAGTAGATGGAGAGCTTTTCTGCTGCCTGATTACCGATTTGTCCTGTTAGAGGATAAGTTTCTTTCTTTATTTAAGACTAGGGGGCTTTGCCCCCTGCTCGGTTTGCTCGCCAACCCCCGTGCTTGTGCTACGCTCTAGCCTCTTTGCAGTTATGACGCTCGTGTATGGGGATGCGGATGTACAATGTACTATTTTACATTACAGCAAGTAATTAACCATGTTAAAAAATAGTAAAACATAATAATCTGAAAGTAAATTATGCTTCATGTTGTGTTAGAGTTATTCGTTGCGTAATATGATTTCATTCTGTTTGGCTTTGAAATTAACATGCAAAAACTTTTTAAACTTACACTTTTACTGTAAAACTTCAGTAAAAACTATTTTTTGAATTAACTTTTCGTCAATATCGCATTGAATTGTGATTCTGTGTTTGGATTTTCATCGTGACAACGCAACGTATAACTGCCATGATAGTTTCTTTCTCTCTATTAAAAAAAACGACTTTTTTGAATGTTTGGCTCTGAGATTTGTTAATTGTCTTTACAAAAGCTATTCTAATGGTAAACTATTAACATTTTAATATGAATGGCATATCAGGAGCTCCTTTGGTGTCTAATGTTATCTGTGGAAGATGTACTACGTTACCTTTCTTGGATACATCCTTCTCCTTACAGTATTTCGGCCGGTGGAAGACCGTACGGTGTTATCGCCTGTAGATATTCTTCTGGATATCATAAGTTGATGTTTTCATCTTCCGCACCATCACCACCAACTGTTTCAGCAGAGTCTATTGATGCGCATTTAACCAATGTGCCGTGTAACCGATTGACAGTTTTCGTGTTAATTCATTTGACGTCCTTGTTTCTCGGTGCTAGGATTGCCTGTGTATTCATTTCTTCTGTTGATAACCCTTTGTGATGAAATTCTTCAATAAGATTTGGACATAATACTTCTTCTTTAATTGGGAACTTAAAGTGAGGAAAACATTAACATTTACAAGAGCAGAGAGAGTAGGAAGTGTGTCTGTCACACAGAAGGAGAGGTGAGAGTACCAAGTGCGTGGTTTTCTATGGTTGACAGGAGAGAGTGACTGACTGAAAAAATCTCATGGCCAAAGTCTCGACTCGTCACAAGATTTTTTTATATAATAGATAGATGTTGATTTCTACCACAACGTCACCAAGCTTGGTTTCTTTGTAGCTTCTGATTCATACTCTCTGTGATAACAGGTTTTATAGATTTTTATTCCCTTCTTTCAACGCAGAAGGTAAGGAAGTTCTCGTTTACATCAGACTATTTGATTTGCTCATTTCTGTCTTCCGACTATGACCCTCCAGAAGTTTATTTTTCTCTTATGGCCCATCGTAGGAGTTTTTTGTTTTCATGCACCTCAGTTCTCGCAATGAAAGACGTACGTGTGTGTGTGTATAGAGCAGTCCACTCTGCTCACACTCAACCACAACCATGGAAGTTGACATGAATTCTACGGAGGATACAGTAGCTTATACTGTACAAGTGTGACTTACATTGGTGAGATGGCGTATGCAGGCACTTTAACATTTTTTCGGTGCCTGCATGCACCTCATTTGTCATTGAACCCAAGCAGACAAACTCAGCTATGTGGTATACACGCGCTATACGTTCACACAATGAGCTACCATATGTTTGCCTGAGACCGGTTCCAGCCTGTCCCGCTCAATTTGGGCCACTGCTGCTCCCAAATACACATCTGTCTTGAACGAGATACGACCCATCCGGCCCACTAGGCTGACACCTCTGCAAGTTCAACAATACAGTAAAACTGCTAGGGAGTCTTTGGGATGTTTTTCGTCCCAAAGACCACACACAGCTATCTTCCATATTTGTTTACACAAATTCTGCAATGTCTAATACTGTATAGTTTTTGTATTATACTGTATTGTTAATATGTCTACACGCTCAGTGTCTTAATTAACAAAGAGCATTATACAATGATAAATTGATAAGCTGAAAAGACAGAATGTCACTCAATCTAAACGGCATCTATCAATCAGGCTGAACGTTAAAACGTTTTTATTTAGTAAAAATTTTTTTGCCAATAATGCCTTTTAGCAACTGCACACAACATGACTTGATTTTTAATAAACTCTGACATGTGTAGCACTGATTGGATGCTTTCGGCTCTTACTAAGTCAAAAGGATTATTAAAGACATTAGCGGTTCTTGATCCAATCAAATTTAAATGGTGATGAGTATAACAATACAATAACAAATACAAAAGTAAGGTAGGCCACACATAAAGAAACACTGATTAAATGAAATATTAAAGTTCATCCGTGTCAGGAAGCATGACAGGGAAAATAATAACGGACAACTGCTGATAACAAATAACCCGTAATGCATAATTCTCTGTCTGTTTGTGGCTTGTAATTTAGATAGGCAAAGACATCGGATGGCCCATTTATTTCCACTGTTTGAATAATTTCTCACCTTTACATCAGCACAGAAGTTTAAAAAACACCTTTAACACATTAGTAGAAAAACAAGTTTTAAATAGCATGTCTTTCTTATTATAAAGCTGTCCCATTTATATTTTATCAAGAAGTGTCTGGCCACAGGCAGCAATCAGCATTATTCATGCTGGTTTGGGGGGGCTGATGACAAATGGCTCTGCTTTGCCAGGTTATTAATAGGAGGTGCATGACACTTGTGCAGCGTGATATACTGAGAATGAAAACTACCTCACAGGGCTCAATTTAAAAATCAGCAACAGAAGGTTCGGAATAATGTCGTTCATTTACTAATGGTGGACAATCTGGAAGTCATGCTACTTCTGCTCCCCAATCAGAGTGCAATAGAAACTGAGGAGACTGGAAACACTTTATGGCTTTTAAAATTTCCCACAAAGTAACCCTAAAGGCAGTTGGCCAAAATAAGCCTAAAGGTTTTGGCAATAAAACCGTTAATCTTAGCTGCTCAAGAGTTAACCAGAGCAACACGTCTGTGGGTCAGACAAGTCGTGCTAACCCGTCATAACCAGTGTGGTTTTTTTGCTACTGTTAAAATGCAAAAAAAAAAAAATCATAGGAAAGAGACAAAAACAGAACCAGCGGAGAGATGCTCATCAGGCGACAACAAAAACCCTTTGAAAACAGGAGCACCATTCAGCCTGTCTGTCAAGATGACACACACGACCAAACAAATAGGGTTCTCAAATGCAACCCTGACAGAACCTAACCTAAATTACCAGTACATGTCTGCTCCATTTCGGATAATCACAGCAAAGGGCTGCTATTGCATTCGTGGCAGAAATCTGACTTGGAAATTCTTAGGCAGCTATAATGGAAGTCTGAGCAAGACAAAAGGGAGCAGTCAAATCAGAATGTAAAGCAGTCACCTCCATTCCCATTTTATTATGGTTTAAAGAATCACAGTTACCACTTTATGTTATGGAAGAGCTGTAATGCTCTCACGGAGGGCTCTTTCAAATGGCAATGGCTTATATACTGTAGCTAATGGCAATCCCTACATCAGCTTTATGCATATGCAAGTGTGTGTATAAGATGTGCTTAGTGTCGTACCACAGGTAAAAGTTAAACAACACAAGAACTCCATCAACTACAGGGGCCCATTCTTAACTCTCTCTCTACTATATAGTGCCTTTCGTATCTATTCATCTCTCACCCTCCTCCTTCCTAAGATGTCTAAAGAAGCTGACCTTTCTGTCTGGTCTCAAAACCATCAACATGTAAACTGTAAATTCCAGACTACATGAATGTAAAAATTTCACTGTATGTTGCAGACTTGACAATAAACTGTGAACAACTTGAACTGGATGTTGCTGTCACTTTCACCGGGACTTGTTCAAATAACTTAGGATGTGTCACACCAACATGGACAGGCAAGGATAACAAAGGAAAAGAGGGTGCACAGCAAATCAAAAGGCCACCACAGAACCCAGGCCTAAGAAAACCTAAAGAGTGCATACAGTGGGTGCTACACCAGGGGCCCCCAACTCCGGTCCTGGAGGGCCGCAGTGGCTCCAGGTTTTCATTCAAACCCTTTTCTTAATTAGTGACCTGTTTTTGCTGCTAATTAACTTCTTTTGAATTCATTTTAATTGCCTTGCTCTTGAAGACTCGGACCCCTTAAATTGTTTATTTTTCCTTAATTAGCAGCCAAACAATAATGAGACACAAAATGAACCAAAACAACTGGTGTCCATCATACAATATCTGAATATAAAGATGAAGGTCTCAGGAATGTCGATCTGCTCAGGTCCCCTAACATTTTAACAGTGCTCTCAGAAAAGAGAAAATCAACAATTTCGGAAATGTCTGCTATTGCACAATGAGAGCAGGAACAAACCATGGAATTAAAGAGGAGGAGGTTAGGAGCAGGCACTGATACAGTGCATTGTCGCACCCACCACATGACAAACTAGCTCAGGATCCAGATTAGGACCCGAGTACAGCCATGCAACGGGTAACACCTCAGCACCACACTAGTTCAGATGGAGTGGACCAGTGTGAGGTTTTATTATGGTGGCTGGAGTGCCAATTCTGCCACCAACCCCCAAGTTTTTCCCTGCAGGTTGGAGGGCCTACTTGCAGGGACGGATGCAGATTAACGTCATACCTAGGGCAGAATGGAATTAAAGAGCGGGTTTAATTAACAAGACTCAGTGCCTAATTAAACAGCTGGTTGGAGTGAAATTGTTTGGAGTTTGATGCCCTGACTTAGATGGTCTTCTGTTGGCTCACTCACTTCACACTTTTAATTTCTATTTGGGTGCCATTTAAAGAAAGAAATGAAACAATTCAGAGGAACAATGTAGAAGAAATTCAGGGGAAGAAATCTTAAAAAAGCAATTCAATTAAAATGAATTCACAACAAGTTAATTAGCAGTACAAACAGGGCACTCATTTAAAAAACAAGGGTTAGAATGAAAACCTGCAGCCACGGTGGTCCTCTAGGACCAGAGTTGAGGACCTCTGATCTAGCAAATACGAGTCAACACCAGTAAGCAGCTTTCATTATAGTCACTACCATACTGGCACTGCAAAAATGCACAGGCTAATTTGAAAAATGGAAACCTGCTGTTTTGTCAGTCAGTCATTTTCCAACCCGTTATATCCTAACACAGGATCATGGGGTCTGCTGGAGTCAATCCCAGCCAGCCAGCACAGGGCACAAGGCAGGAACAAACCCCGGGCAGGGTGCCAGCCCACCGCAGACCTACTGTTTAGCGATTTTCTAAAAAGAGAAGCTTCATTTTTTTATGTTATAATATGTAATGGCCACTGGTTGACTCCGTAATACTTGCCCAATACTAGTCAGACTCACCAAAAATATAGACATGCGGCGAGAAAGACAGGAAATGTTTTAAGATATTATTTGGAGTCTGCATGAAACTGAGAACAAGTTCACAGAAGTCAATGAATGGATCGACAAAAGAAACTTAATCACTGCCTTGGCATTTCAGTCCACGATGACATTATACATACACAGGCATTCGTACCAATCGAAATGGAAACTGGGCACAACTGTCTGAAGTCTACTGCACTGTCCAGATGTTTCATAATAAACCTAGTAACAGATAAATGTGCGCACGTTTCATAAAACAGGATTCCAAATAAAACTTAAGAATTCATCTCCAATTAAGAAATGATGCTCCACTGCTCCCATGTTGATGCAATGGGCAGTTACACATTAGTGAACTTGATAAGATATTCTCACATATAAATGAATAATTACACTTTCAGAAAGAAAAGTCAGTAACATTTTGTTACCTGTGCTCTGCAGGAATTCTGACATCTTGAAGGATGGGCAGACCTTAGCCTCGATTCCTTAATTTTTAAAACAGAATACAGAATTAAAAAATGGCAAACAATTAATTCCACATAAAATGTTTTGCAAATCTGTAAAAATCTGCTTTATTACATTACATACTGCACAACATGGACACCTTTTGCATGCAGTCTAAGCACATATCCAAAAAAAATCCCCGATCCCCTCCCAGTTTCTTATGTGAAGACGGCCCATCTTGCTATCCTATTTCCTTTTTTTGGCCAATATAAAATCAAAATGCTTCACATTAGATTAGACAGCCATCCAACTCTGGCAAAGATGTAAATTCCTGGGTCACACTTTGTTTGTCTGGTTGCTGGAAACTGGAATGATGCATAAAATTATCATTCTGTGACATTTTCAAATCTTTTAAAAGGTCACCATGTTTATCTTCAACAACACTTAACCTTTAGCATGAGCAGTCAGAGAAACCTGGTTCTTCATCCCTTTGCCTCAACAGTGTCGTCTGTAGTTCGCACAACAATAATTAGCAGATATAAAGAACGGAAGGAAAAGTTACTTACCTTCACCCCACCTCTTAAATAATTCCCCTTCATTTCTTCCCAAACATGTCCTTTTGACAGCTCTGGTGTGATTTTACACATAAAGGCTACTGACACAGCGATGTGTCTTGTAGTCCTGATACCATTTCACCATTTCTGAGTCTTTTTTTCTTTTCTTTCTATGGAATCACAGGTGTCTGAGCACCTCCAGATGGGAATATGCGTGAAACATACAGCTAACGTCATGTAGAATGTTAGACCACCTCGGGGCACACTTCAGCATACACCCACACCTATTTACGTGCACTTACTGTATTTAGAGTCGCCAACTAACAGAACATGCAGAAGGGACCAGAAAACCTAAAGAAAACTAAAACATAGCAGTAGAGCTCAAATTTAACACAGACTTTCTGGTACCCAAGCTGACTAGTAGGTATTAACGTTTGCAAGGCCTGGTCAATCAGTGCTTACCTTTTCTGTAACAAAAACCAGAATAAAAATTTTATATTGATGGCTTAAAATATGGCTTATAATGAATAAAGCAGTCTTTCAGTAATACCTTGATTTATTTCTGGAATTGAATAAAAACTCAACAAAGTTGAAGCCACACAGGTATGCACTGAGCAAGACATTTTCATATCTAATGTCACGTACACCCTCCAATACAATTTGTGCCAATTCCTACTTTCACTTCATATACAAACAAACACACCAATCAGCCACGACATTAAAAGCAGCGACAGGTGAAGCGAATAACATACAGTTGATTATCTCTTTACAACGTCACCTGTCAAGATGTGGGATAAATTACACAGCAGGCGAAAAGTCAGTTCTCGAAGGTGATGTGTTGGAAGCAGGAAAGATGGGCAAATGTTAAGCTCAGTTATATGAACTATATTTCTAGTTGTTCACCGCTACATCCTTAAAATGCAAAATTTAATTATTAACCATTCCTTTGAAAGTGTCCTGCCCTCTCATGAGTTATGCCAATGGGCTTTGGTTCAGAGAGACTTGTGGCTGCCTCCCACAGTCCATGAAAACTAGCAGCGTGATTAAGCATTGGTGTGCGAAAGGCCTTGTAGTGGGATGGTGTCTTCTGCCCAAACATCTAAAGCCACTAGGGTGGGTGGTCCTGGCTCTGTTAGGCTCTGTCCTCGATGAGGAGGGTTTACAAAATAAATCCTACACTAAACAATGCCACCCAAAACCACCATCTCAAATTAAACATTGCTGATCCTGTTTGTATTTGGTTCTGCCTCAGATACTCAGAAATATAGCAGTTCCTTACTTCTCCTGGGTCTCATGTCCGTTCCCTGGCCTGACAACTTGTATCCTAATTACACAAAGACATGCAGTCTATAAAGAATGATGACTTTTAAGTGTGTGTGTGTGCCTTATGAAGAAATCTGGCATTCCACCCGGGGTTGGTCCCTGCCTTGTATTTGATGCTGACAGCCCCCACCATCCTGGATTGCAATAAGTCAATCTTGATGGTGATCTCATCACACTTTCTTCTGATGCAAGGAATCTTGGTGTCATTTTTGATTCCTCCCGCCCACATAAACCATATTAAGAAACTTTCTTACTTTCATCTCTGTAACATGTCCCGTGTTCGCTCATTCCTCTCCTTTTCTAATGCTGAGAAACTTGTCCCTGCTTTTATCACATCATACATCGATTATTGTAACTCGCTGCTGGCAGGTGCCCCTTCTAATCTTCTATCACAGCTCCAGTTGATTCAAAACTCGGCTGCAAGAGTCCTGACACGAACCAACAGCAGCGAGTACATCACAACCATCCTGCTCTATCTTGACTTGCTCCCTGTGTCTTACAGGATTAAATATAACATTCTATTAATAACCTTAAATGGCCTCACACCGGGCTACATCAGTGACCTTCTACATCACTCTGCTCCTGCTCGTCTCCTAAGGTCCTCTGATTCTGGTAGTCTTGTTGTGCCCCACACTAACCTGCACTCTATGGGTGACAGCAGGGAAATCAGCTCCATAGCACCAAGACTTTGGAGTGACATCTGAAATTAATCAGATCAACCGACTCCAATCATTCTTTTAAAAAACAACTTAAAACTCATCTGATCAGGAAGGGTGCGGCACGGTGGCGCAGTGGGTAGCGCTGCTGCCTCACAGTTAGAAGACCGGGGTTCGCTTCCTGGGTCCTCCCTGCGTGGAGTTTGCATGTTCCCCCCATGTCTGCGTGGGTTTCCTCCGGGTACTCCAGTTTCCTCCCACATTCCAAAGACATAAAGGTTAGGTGGATTGGCGATTCTAAATTGTCCCTAGTGTGTGGTTGTGTGTGTGTGGTGGGCTGGTGCCCTACCCGGGGTTTTTTTCCCTTCTTGTGCCCTGTGTTGGTTGGGATTGGCTCCAGCAGACCCCCATGACCCTGTAGTTAAGACATAGCGGGTTGGATAATGGATGATCAGGAAGGCTTTTAACTTAACTTAACATTCTGCCCTTTCTTTCAGTTTACTCCTCTGTCCAGGTGCTGAGGATAATGTGTGTGTCTATCACAAATTAGGTTATCTGTTAGGTTTTTCTTTTAGTATTGAATGTAGTATTTTACTCAGGTTTATTGTTCTTTATTCTATTTAATGCTTTGTTATCTGTTTTATTGTTCTATTCAGGAAAACATTTGTAATCAATATTACATATACTCTGCTGTTTTTTTCTAAGACTCTGTGAAGCGCCTTGAGCATGGGAAAGGCACTATATAAATAAAATGTATTATTATTATTGTTAAGGACATGATGGGCTTTAACAAGGGCCTAAGTGAATTTGCCAGACACCTGGGTCAGAGCATCTCCAAAACAGCAGGTCTTGTGTGGTGGTTAGTATCGACCAAAAGTGGTCCGAGGAAGGGCAACTGGTGAACAAGCAACAGGGTTAATGTGCCCAAGGCTCACTGATTCAATTGGGAGAGATAAGGCTTGCCTGTCTGCTCCAGTCCCACAGAAGAGCTACTGTAGCTCAAATTGCTGAAAAAAGTAGTGATGGCCTTGAAAGAAATGCGTCAGAACACACTGTGCATTGCAGCTTGGCGACTATGGGGCTGCGTAGCCACAGACCAGTCAGAGTGTCCATGCTGACCCCTGTCCACCACCAAAAGCTCCTACGATGGGCACATAAGTGTCAGATCTGGACCATGGAGCAATGGGAGAAGGTCGCCTGATCTAATGATAGACATTTACTTTTAGATCATACGGACGGCTGGATGTATGTATGTATGTATCCTGGGGAAAAGAGGATAGCAGGATGCACTATGGGAAGAGGCCACGCTGACAGAGGCAGTGTGATGCTCTGGGCAATACTTTGCTGGGAAACCTTAGGTCTTAGCATTCATGTAGATGTTACTTTGACACGTACTACCTACTTAAAGGATGCTGAGGACCACGTACACCCCTTCATGGCAACATTATTCCCTTACGGCAGTGGCCTCTTGCAGCAGAATAATGTACTCTGCCATGCTGAAAAATTTCTTCAGCAATGCTTTGAGGAACATGGCAAAGAGTTTAAGGTGTTGACTTGGCCTTCAAATTCCCCAGCTCTCAATCCAATTAAGCATTTGTGGGATGTGATGGAAAATGTCTGATCCATGGAGGCCCGAACTGGTAACTCAGAGGACTTTAATAATAATAATACATTTTATTTATTCGTAGGTGCCTTTCTAAACAGTCAAGGACACTGAACAATAGAAAAAACAATCATTATCCATCCATCCATTATCTAACCCGCTATATCCTAACTACAGGGTCACGGGGGTCTGCTGGAGCCAATCCCAGCCAACACAGGGCGCAAGGCAGGAAACAAACCCTGGGCAGGGCACCAGCCCACCGCATACAAACATTATAAACAAAACTAAAATACAAAATTTAAAATCCGACAGAGCAATTGTAGTCAAAGAGAAAAAGCAGTCTTCAATAAATGAGGTCTGAGTTTAGATTTGAAAAGTGAGTCAAATGGTAGTGATTTCCAGAGCTGGGGAGCAGAGCAACTGATATGGTGGTAAGACGGACGAAGGGGACAGTCAAGTGGATGGAGGAAGAGGATCTAAGGGTATGGGAGGGAATGGCAACATGGAGGAGGTCAGACAGAGATGGAGGGGCGAGTTTGTGGAGAGCCTTAAAAGTTAGTAAGAGAATTTTGAATTGAATGTGGAACTGAACTGGAAGCCAGTGAAGCTGCTGCAAGACGGGAGTGATATGGTGAATAGAGGGGGTTCTAGTAATGATGCAGGTGGGCAGCTGAATTCTGGACTAGTTGAAGCTTATAAAGAGATTTGCGAGAAAGACCAAAGAAAAGGGAATTGCAATAATCGAGACGAGAAGTGACCAGGCTATGAACAAGGATAGCAGTGGTGTGGGGAGTGAGGGACGGGGCGCGAATACGATTAACGTTACGCAAGTGGAAATATGCAGACCGGGAGATGTGGGACTGAAAAGATAAAGTACTGTCAAGGAGGACACCTGTGGGGAAGGGCAGACAGAGGAATTATCAATAACAAATGAAAAGTGATCAGTTTTGGATAATGTCGATTTTGTACCAATGAGGAGAACCTCAGTTTTGTCACTTGTTATTTAATTTAAGAAAATTTGAAGAAAACCAGGCTTTGATTTCTGCTATGCAATCAATAAGCGAGGAGGGTGGAAAGTAAACAGTAGGTTTGCTAGTGAGGTAGAGCTGGGTGTCATCAGCGTAACGGTGGAAGCTAATGTTAAATTAACGAAAAAGATATTGCCGAGGGTAAGGATCTGCTAACAACGTCTTGGTGCCAAAACCCACTGGACACCTTCAAAGGTCTTGTGGGGTCCATGCCTCAGTGGGCCAAAGGTATGTTGGTGGCATGATGGAGATATACACAATATTAGGCAGGGGGTGTTAATGTTGTGGCTGGTACAAACACACACATATATTATACAATATATACATTCAATTATCTACCTCAAACAATCACTACAATGAAGCCTGTTCTTGTAGTGAAGTCACTTCCACTGTGAAACTAACAACACAAAGCACAGACTGAGCAGATTTGTCAAAGCAGGACTCATAAGCTCACCTGCCACACTTTTATTATACTTGCACACACCTCTTGGGTGAATATAATAGAGTGCTGCACGTTTTCAGCAACAAAATAACATTATTACATACAGTCAGGGCAAGTAGAGTATCATGTCCACAGCTCCAATTGCATTTTAATCGTTACTTATTTCAGAAAATGTTTTTACATTCCCACTGAAGGCACAATGCAAATGTTAGCGGTGCTGCAGAGATTCCCATGCTGAAGGCTCTGTTCGTGTTTAGTTTTATTAGATTGTTATTTCTCTATAGGCAAACATCTGACTTCTAACTTTAAGGGAATAATAAACTGCAATATCACAGAGTTGATTACAAACATTAAGAAATAGCAAAGACAGCATTGTGACCCAAGTATTGTGATGTTATACGGTGAGTGGTAGTTACTAAATCTAATACTAAATAACCCCAGATCCACACCAGACAAAAATAAAAACTATACACACACCTACAAGGTTTTTTCTTTTTTAATTCCAATGGGAGAATTCTGCATGCTGGGTTAATAGGAGCAAATAAACTTCACATTTCAACGACATTTTAGGGTTTATGACAAAATCCACTTACGACAAACGTCAAGCAAAAAAAAAATAAAAAAAAAGGGTTTCATCACACTGCAAAATGAAAAATGCAAAAAGCACACAAGACCACCACCCCACATGCAACTAAAGCAAAAAGTGCAAACATGAATGGCGTCACTGAAGACCTTACCTTGAGCCTGAACATATATTTTATTCCTGTGGAAGGGCTTTAAGATTAAAAGGTGGATTAAAATGTGAAGTATTTCATAATTATCACATGACAAACTGAATAAAATCAATATCAATAAACTTGTTAAAAACACCACAGAGGGTTTACCTCCAAATCAGTATTAACTCTGCAGAATGGATCTACAAATAGGCACAGCAAAGCTCGTTAACTCTTCATTTAAGAAAGAGGACAGGCCAGCAGTGCAATTCCGAAAATGTACTTCATACAAAAGTCACATATGCTTAATCTGACACTTCATCACATGCAGCATCTTACAATACCAGAGATTTGATTGAATGGTAAATCATCAAATTAAAATCCACTGATGTTTTAAGGAAGTCTGACGTTAGTCTTAAAAAAAATAAACATTAGCTGACAGAGCAGAACATGTGGCGTATGAAACAGGTTTTAGGTACAGTAGCAGCTGTCAACGTTTAAGTACTGTGATGGACAGCCGGGTCCCATGCCCGGCCGGGACGCCTCTGCTGCATACGTCCCGGGGGAGCCACTATGGACAGTGCAATACCTTCCCCGGGGCGCCTGGGGGCAGTCTCCCTGGCCATGGGTCCTTCCTCAGTCTCCCCCGTGGCTTCATGGGACATGGAGTCCACCACAGCATGGTTGGGAGATGGGGTGGCCACTAGGGGGTGCTGCGGAGAGCCAGCCGCCACAAGGGACGGTTTACCAGCCCCACCCGGAGGTGCAATTAAGACCAGCTGGCCAGGCACCTGGAGCACTTCCGGGTGGGCTATAAAGCGGGCCAACCTCCCTTCATTCTTGGCCAGAATCGGGAGGAAGAGGACGAGGTTGCCTGGGAGGAGTGGTGGTGCCAGAAAGGCTTGTTTATAGTTTGTGTTTTGTGCATGGGACTGTGTATTGCCTGTGGGTCACGGGGAAGACGTGCGCCCACGGGTGAAGAAAAAACAATAAAGCCTGTGTGTTTTGTACACGTGCCTCTGCGTGGTCTGTGCCGGGTCGGGCGCTATATAGCGCCTTTTACAGTAGTTAAATGATATTCACTACAGAGTGCCATACAACACAGCACGCACATGAAGAGCAGCTACATTACTTATTTACCATAAGCAAAAAAGGCGTTAAAAAGTTTAAAGAAAACTCTGCGCACAACTAAAGTTAAAGGACCCCAATACAAACAAACCTCGTGGATCAATTAGAACAGACCAATAAAAATCCAGCCAACATTTGAACTGATGTTCTATCTCAGGGGTGTGCAGCCCTGATCCTGGTGGGCCGCAGTGGCTGCAGGTTTTCATTCTAACCATCTTCTTCATTAGTGAGCCGTTTCTGTTGCTGACTAACTTATTTTGCTTTCGTTTTAATTGACGTGACTCAGACCCCTTAGTTGTTTCTTTTTCCTTAATGAGCAGCCAAACAATAATGAGACACGAAACATGAGCAGTTCACCTGAAAATAAAGAAAGGTGAAGGTCTCAGTCATGTTGGTCTGCTCAGGTCACCAAAACATCTTGACGGAGGTCTTAGAAGAAACAGAAAATCAACAGTCTGCTGTGGCAGAATGAGAGCAGTAACAAGTCCTGATATTCAATAACGTCTTTAATGAACAGCAAGAATTGGCTTCTCATTAAGAAACTGGTTGGAGTGAAACTGGCTGGAGTTTGACATTCCAGTTTAGCTGGTCGTCTGTTGGCTTGTTTCACATCTCATTTCTGTTTGGCTGCCATTTAATGAAGAAACGAATCAATTCACAGGACTGAATCCTTAAAAACAGGGCTATTAAAATGAAGGGAAAAGGAGTTAATTAGCAGTGAAAACTGGTTAGGAAAAGGATGAGAATGAAAACCTGCAGCCACTGGGCCCCTCCAGGACCGGAGTTCAACACCCCTGTTTTTTTAAATGATAAAACTTGACAGCACAAGACTGACAAAAATATGCTATAAAATGTATCCTTTACTGCAGCCCTTTTCTACTTTTAATTTGGAAAGTGAGCTTCCTTTTAGGCCAATGCATGTGTATTGTATTGTAATAGCCGCAAATTAGAATTAAACAAAGAGATGATTAACATTTGTGCATTTTTACAATGCAGTGTTATCACAGAATGGTAATTTAAGAAATGTAAGGGTGCTACAAGAAAGAGGGTTTAGCCGTGTTTGCAGGTCTCGCCTGCTTACAAATGTATTTTAGAGTCACATCTTAAAACAAAATGTGACTAACTTTTGTAAAGGATGAGATTAAGGCAACATGAATAAGCAAGGTAACACTATGACCCTAAAAAGTGTTTTATTTGTGCTTCAAAACATACTGGTACTAAGAAGTACATTGTTGTAAACTAAAGAAATCCATTAGCCACTCAACAACAGTGAATATCATGTAAAGCCAACAGGACTGGTTCTCAATAAGCTTCCATTACCCAGGACACTAAAACTGGATGTGGTCGGTTAGGCATACAGATGGATGTCTCAAATAATCACCCAGACACACCCTGGCCATGTTTCTAATTAGCTCAAGGAACACAGCTATAGTTATTATGATTCGTTCTTCATGAACGCAACAAGGTTCAGTTTACTTTGAACTGCATTCCCATCTCAGAGACGTGTGACCTTGTGGTCACGAAGGAGACCCTTCTTTTCCTACTTTGCATCAGTTACATGTTAATTCACTCTCTTCATCACTGCTAGAACATTACTTTACAAATCTCTAATACAAAATTGTTCTTATTTTATTAAAAGTTACTCAATGCTAGTGACTAGCACTGCTTTTCAATAATATTGTAAACCTGACTGTCTCCTGCCCCCCAAGATTATTGTGCATTGAGCTTTCTTACCATCCAGTTTTTCGTTGCTTTTATATAAATACTCATTACGATTAATTGATTTTTTAAAAATATTTTTAAATATTTTTCTTTAAAAGAAAAAATATCAAACTTCATTCCGCCACAACTGAGTTTAATTCACTTAGGATAACACACAGCAAAAATTGAGAATATTCCACTGCAGGTACAAAGCCTTGTGCAAAGATGTTGCGTTGGCTATCATCCGGAGTTCCTAAAGCTGTCCCTTTAGAATTTTAGAAATTTAATAGCATATGAGAACACCTGAAGAAATGTCTGATGCTCTTTTATTTAAGCTGATTAACTAAGTAATCGGCGTCTGTTACACACTTGAATGTATTTACAGTGGAACCTCGGGTCGCAACGCGATTTGGTCGTGACCCGAAGTAATTTCCCCCATAGGATTGTATGTAAATACAATTAATCCATTCCAGACCGTTCGAGCTGTATGTAAATATATTTTTTATAAAGATTTTTAAGCACAAAAATAGTTCATTATACCATAGAATGCACAGTGTAATAGTAAACTAAATGTGAAAACATTGAATAACACTGAGAAAACCTTGAACAGAGAAAACTAACCTTGCAGTCTCTTTAAAAACAAGCCCGGTGCATTCTTTAACTGCCTTCTCGCACTCGCTCTCTGCACAGGGAATGCACAGGGAGAGACTGAACACGTGTGGAAATCATCGGCATGTACGTCCCAGAAGGGAAGGCTTGTTCGTCACCCGAGTGTGTGGTCGTGAACAGATGCAAAAGTTTGGTGAAGTTTTTGGTCGTAACCCGATTTGTACGTGGTCCGAGACATTCGTGACCCGAGGTTCCACTGTATCTCAAACTAGAAATGAGCTAAGCCTAAAATGTCCTCTACGGGTCTCACACACACGCAGACACGAGCAGAGATTCTTAGGTAAGGCAGGCAGACGCCTCGTGGTAAAGTAGTTCTACTCATTAATAATAGTGCCATGTTGTAGGCTGATTAGCTCACACAATTATTCATACTATAATGACCACATGAACCTAAAGAATTACTGTTTGGTGAATTACTTAGATCGGACAACATTTTCAAAAGGACATTACTAGATTTAAATGACCATCTTGATGCTGACATCCTAGATAAAGTTTAAAATGCTGAACAATAAACGATTAAAATGTATGTAATTATTTTAGGTCATTGTAAAAACGTTGTGTTAAGCTGTCCTGCAATATTCAAATGTAAAACTACATCTTTCTATATATAAAATCCAACATCTGTCTGTTTGTCCGCTTTTAACGAGAGAATTACTTAATGGATTTAGATCGGGTTTTCTTCTATAATTTGCTTGAACATTCCGGTTGGTTTTGCGACTTCTGTCATCTCGCTTAAGATCATAGTTTGCTTGTAGGAGCGATTTATTCACACAAGAGGCTGTGGGCCGAGGGGAGGGGGAAGCATGACGTCAGGAGTGGGGAGCGGGCAGCGGGCAGGGCCCTCCTCACTCAGGCGCCAGCCTCTGTTCAAAACAGTCTACCTCTCACCACGTTTTGGAGCGAACCTCACCTCCGCTTAGCTAGCGATGCCTGTTTGTTTATTGATTTTTAAAATTTGTCCTGTTTCATTACTACACTGGCAGAGCCGCGTGGGGCAGCTAGTCATTAATAAGTCTGAACTTTCTACTTATACGTAGAAATACTATATTTCCACTGTGGTCCTAGCATTTACCTAATACAATTACCAAATGTAACTCTAACACAACTCACTTCTTGTACTGTTGCAGTCCTAGAAGCTGAATCTAGCTGTTAATCTATGAACAGATAATAAGCAAATGTCACCGGGTCCTTCAGGACTGTCCAGTTTCAAAAGAACCATTATTTTAATAAATTATTTATAAACTCAATTCAAATTCTATAAAATATACAAGAATTAAAAATTCATACCCAAAATGCGACTGCTGCTTCTTTTAATTCACTGGAAAATGCCACAGCAAACCTGAAGGAACACACAAAAAAAGAAATAAACAGTCACAAGCTATTTTTTACCAGATCAGTAAAAAATATGTAAGTAAAAGTACACGCAGCTTACAGAAATATTTGATTATCGCTGCAGTGCTGCCGACAACAACAGTAAAGGACTAAAGTGAAGGCAGAAGTGCACACCTTTTGTTCAGGTCGGCGTACAATCTTTAATATCTTTTCCTCTGTTATCCGTTAACCACTAAAACAAGCTTTAAAAACTGTGGACTTTCCAGCAACACATTTCTTTCACTATCTTCAAATCAGAAACTTTGTTAAACAGAAACTGCCTGATTTTGCTCACCTCCCACCCATCTCTATGCCGGAAAAAATATTAATCGGTCTTGAGGACTCAGACAGCATCTTTGTAATATATAAAACCATTTTACAGTCCTTCGCTTTCAAAGATCCAAGAGGACAGTGGGAAAAGGATCTCTTAATCAATATATCAGAAGAGGAGTGGAAGGAAGCAATGCAGAGAATTCACTCGAGCACCATATGCGCAAAGCATACAATCATTCAACTCAAAATTATATATCGAGCACATCTGTCTCGCTTAAAACTGTCCAAAATGTTTCCAGGGCGCGATCCAACCTGCAAACATTGCAATCGAGCTCCAGCCTCACTGGGCCACATGTTTTGGGCCTGCACCAAATTAACATTGTTATCTTTAAGTGCCTTTCAGACAGCCTTGGTGTCCCAATCCCTCCTAACCCACTAACAGCTGTGTTTGGTAGGCTAGCAGCGGGTTTTAAAGTGGAAAAGGACAAACAAACTGTGATTGCCTTTACTACACTATTAGCGCGCAGACTTATTTTGCTAAACTGGAAGAATCCTAACTCTGCTCTTTTAAGTCAGTGGGTAACTGATGTTTTATACTATTTGAAACTGGAAAAAGTCAAATTCTCACTTAGAGGATCTGTGCAGAACGTTTTCAAAACCTGCAGGATCTAATCAATAACATTATAGAATAAGTTTTTAAATTGAGGAAGCAGATTCTCTCTCCTCATTTTTCCTTTTTTTTTTTTTTTTCTTATTTTTCAATTATTTATTAATTTATCTATTTACTAGCTTAATCTTTTACTCTGCAGGCCCAGCTCTCTTTCTCAAGGATGGAGGTTGATTTTTTTTTAACCAAGTCTTGTAAAACTTGACTTATTTGTAAGGAATGTTAATTGTTATTAAAATCAATAAAATCCATAAAAATAAATAAATAAATAAAAACTGTGGACTAACCGGACAGCACCTGCTAGTAAGGTTTCTCGGAAAATCATTTGAGCCACAAAGTTGGTTTAAACTGTGGTCTTGCTTCACAACACCAACAGAAATCTGAACTGCTTTACTGACAGCTTCTGTCTACTCAAAATTAAAATGATTAGTTTCAGACCTGCAATAGAAATCTTTCACCTCGGAGTCAATTCTTAAAACGCACGCCTGGTTAGTTTATAATATGCTAACTCACATCTGCACTCAAGAGGTTTGATTCCAACCTCATTCCTCTTCCTCCTCACTGCTTCCCGCTCATCCAGGCCACAAGCCTCCATTATCTGCAATGCAAACAGACTGCAAAATGCCTATGGTGAAATCAAATTGAGCATCAAAGACAACAAAAAGGACGATTAGGCAGACACTCAGGTTCCAAAAACTCTTTCAGCTCCAATTAACTTCCAAATATGACTGGCGGTACAGATGTGTGACTGACTGTTTGGACACAGACCCCCAGATATGCCATAAATTAGATGCAGGAACCATGTGCTAAATGTAACGTCAAACTTTAGTTACTCTTCTGTGACATCAGCCTCTGTGGTCCTGATCAGAGCAGGTGAGGCACAAGGATGTTTCATATGCAGCCAGGGAGTGCGGATTCCACCATGAACCTATCAACATTACTGCATAAAGTTCGCACAGAGGTATCCATTAGGCATCTATGTGAATGTTATCTTCAACATGAACTCAATTAAATTAATCAAGCAAGGAGTTAAGTGGATGCATGTACAAAAGAGAGCAGACCACAATTTAGATATTCTGTTCGGCGCGGTCAGTAAAAGAAGTACAAAGGATGTAAAAACATGGAATTGCTCCGTTTCCTCCCAGACTACCACAGCTGGGAATACATGCACACGTACTGTATACAGCGTGTCTAATTAGCATCCTGGTATACACCAATGTGCATCATTAGTGTAATGATTTGGGGTTCATTATTTTCCTTTAGTTTTATTATATAATCAGAACAGTACAGATACTCTCCACACATAATAAAATCACCAATATTAAATGAACACCTAAAATGTATATATGGGAGCACTGCTTCCACATATACACTTTGCAGGGTTACTTTAGCAATGTAAGCGCTCACTCTAGTATTCTGCTGTGAAGAGAATTAAACAAAATAAAGAACGACAAATGTTTCCAACTCCACTGCGTAATCCCACAGAGGGGGAAAAAAAGAGACTCTTTTATATTATCTTGCAGTCATCTTAAATCTCGGATCACTTCAGCAAGTAGCAGTAATCAATAGTCATCTCAGCGCCTCTTTCTGATGTGTTCTGAAATGTCTGCTTCGCGGATGTCAATTCCTTGACCAAAAAAAAAAAAAAAAAAATGGGATTAAGGAGACCTAAATTGAATATCTGCGAATCATTAATAGGTAAAGAAAATCAAGTGTAATATATTACATTGCATGAACTGGTGCCAAAAAAAATCTTTAAAAGGTCAATGGCACACTAGAATGTACCCTGAACCTTGAATTAAAAGGTATTACCACATAACGTTTTGTATAAAAGAATGGATTGATGGCCTTACCTTTGGGATTTCTGTGGTATTAGTGTACCTGTACTAGATAATTAGGCTTTGGGAGTCGCAACAGCGAACAGAATTTACACGGAGAGTGAGGAATACTGCACTGACTAATGGCACCTCTGAACCATTACAGAAGCAGTGGGGACACAGGCAGACATGAAACTTAATTATAACAAGTCAGACAGTGGAATCCACAGCAATGAGGGTCGCAGTACAGGTAAGCAAGAAAAAAATGAAAACCCCTTTCAGTATTAATGTGATTAAATAAGGCAGATCCAAAGGAGAATTACTGTGTGACAGCTACTGCATTAATCAAAAGAGTCATCGGGTAGTGTAGGGACACTGATGGACACCCCGTGACATTTAAAGCAGAATGCTGCCTTTAATCAGTGCTACGCTGATCATGCTTGTGGGAAGGTCATGTCTGATTTTTTTTTTTTTTTGCTTGCCTTATGATTTGATTTTACATATGTAACCACAATTGAGTAAAGAGGAATTAAAACATGACATACGCAAAGAACAAAGTATGCAACCATTCACTTTTGCTCCATGTTGTTCTCTCTCACCAGTAATTTTTCATTTTTAGTCAAAGAAACAATAATGCTAAATGTTTTGTTAATGCAACTGGCAGCATAACTAAAACTCAAGTGGTACAATTAAAGATTACGTTGGGTCAAAACCTGCTTATGTGTAGATGCTGAAAACACAAAATGCCTAATTATGCATTGTGTGTATGAAGTCTTGGCACTGTGTAATAAAATTAACACACATGAATATCTACAAGTGACACACACCTGACAAAATACAATCTTGTGGTCAAACAGGTCTACTAAAATGGCATGAAACAGGCAACATCTGCTTTGCATGTGCTGATTCTGAGATTGTGGAAGTTCTGTTGTCACAGAGGGCAATGAAAGCATTTGTGAGGCATTTTGTCAGTGGGAACTGGGGCCTCACACGGGGTCGGCTGATGGGTTGGACTGTAAGCGTAGTCGCTGCTACCTCGCCTGGATAAGTGGATTAGAATAAGGGTAGGGAAAAACATTAGAAAGTGAAGTAAAAAAATAAAATAAAATCTCTTCTAAGAGATACTAGGAAGCTTCTGATGTAGCAAAACTTAATAACAATAACAAAGCGATTTTTTTTTACACATTAGACAAAAAAAATGCTTCAGCATGTTCACAGCATCAGGTTTATGCTAATAAAAAAAGAAACACATTCACTGCTTTAGGAATGTACCATATTTTCTTCAACTGAAAATATTTAGCTGAAAACAGCAAAAAAATAAGTAGAATTCAATTTAAAATATAAATATATATATATATCTTGTATATAAACGTCTACGCGTGGATGTGTCTGTCTGTCTGGCCTGAAAGTGAGAGGTGGAGTCGGGGTAAGGCCTCTACCTCCAAGGATACACAAGTGAGGTGAACACATCAGCAAAACAAAACCTCAGAAGAAAGACAAAGTCGCTTAGCTGCTAACATTGGCAAAACGGTATCCCTTTTACTTTTCCTCCTGCTGCTAATGCACAAGCGAGGCGAGCACATGAGCCTAGCGAAACCTAGAAGAGAGACACCCAGAGTAGTTCCTTTCAATTGCCCGACATCTCTACATTTCAATTTTTTTTCTGACGATTTCAATAGTTTCTAGTACCCCAGGCTTTTTACAGCACGGGCTTACACAGCTAGTGTATATATATATATATATATATATATATATATATATATATATGTATATATATATATATATACTGTATAATAAAAAAATCTTGAGACGATACAATACTTTTTTCCTACAACGAGACATGATCTTTTGAAGAGAGACACTTTTACTTCCCACGAGACAGACAAGTCACGTCATACTTCCAACCTTTAGAAGCAAGTCATGTGATACACATGCAGAGCAGGTTAGAGATAATGGAAGTAGGAAAATTAGAAAGCCTCAAAAAAAATGACAGTAAAGATTGCATTAGCGCAAAAAAACAGAAATGATTACTTGGTGACAGAACAGCAAAAAGAGATCGAATAGTGTTTGAGGATGTCTGGGGGACAAGAGAGACAAGGCAGTGAAACAACAGGACAGCTGCTGTACAGGCTTTTAAACATTTGAAGTGCCGCACAAAATGCAGATCATGCGGCACGGCAGCAGCAGCAAGCCA
>JANRMT010062838.1:8441666-8487400 GCA_026402145.1 Polypterus bichir lapradei | reverse complement strand
TATATATATATATATATATATATATATATATATATATTTTTTTTTTTGTATCAGTATACTGCTGTTGGATTATGTGAATTTCCCCTTGGGATTAATAAAGTATCTATCTATCTATGTATATATATATATATATATATATATATATATACACACACACATACTGTCAGAATTTGGCTGAATGAGAAAAATGTATAATTTTTTTTTAGTTTTTTTAATTTTAATTTCCAAAACCAGAACATTACAATGCCATTCAACAGGTCAAGCATTATACTAACATACCACATACAACCACTTACTTGAAATTAATTACAATGAAAGCAAAATGCAAAAAAAGAAAAGGTAGGAAAATAATACAAAAAAGATTCCACCACAACCCATAAGAATGAGAAAAGAAATGAGAGACTTATAGAAAATGGAAAAAAAATCCTTCTTTCTTTTAACAGATGATGAAACAGTTAATGACATTACAGAGTGAGTCACAGGCCCAGCATGCTTATTCTTAAATAGTATTATGGGATTTTCGCTTTATTGTTCCATTTTTTTGCCCTTTTCTAATTCGATATAGGAACTCAGAACTTTTCATACTCACAGAGTTACAGAAGGTGGGTTGGGTTCCTCCAGTTGAGCACACACATCTGCGTGCTAATAGTGTGTGTCGTGCTACTATAATCCATTTCTCCCTGGGCACTTTAATATCATCAGGGATTACACCAAAAGTCTATCATTTATTTAGCCGAATGCATGACGCTGTTTCCGTTGCTCTCCTGCACTTGTTCAAATAGCACCCTTAGGTCTGTAGGGAATTGATGATGCGTCACACTGCATTGCATTGTGGGAGCATGGATGGCATCTTTGGAGGTTTGCACTGGTTTGTTTACAGCAAAGAATGAGTAACAGAGACGTAATGCATGAAACTGCAACACTTTTATTAAAGTAACACTATTTAAACCAGCAGAGCTTAATAAACAATACGGATCAGCCAAGAAATGGACAAAGCACCCTGACAAGCTAATTCCAGTCCCATTTTATTGCCATTTTACTTATTCATTTATTTATTTATTCATATATCTATTTTCTTAAATATGCTATCTTTGAAGAGAGTGACTTCAATAATGAAAGAATTTTTATCAACATGCAACTTGTTTGATAATTCAATTTCACTGAAAACAAGAAAGCAAAATTGAAATTGATTTAATTTAGGCGTTTGCAATAGCACAAAGAGAAACGTGCAAAAAATAATTTGATAACACATATTCGGCATTCAGTATTCAGACCAGAGTTTTCATTTTCATTTCAGTGCATCTCTAGGCGCCCGTACTGGATAATAATATGTAGCATATAATTTATTTTTTTTATTAATTTCTAACACTGTGTACAACTTTAAAAAAAATGCGAAGGAGCATTATGGGCTAGCCCTTGCTTTACAACTTCATAGATCAGATAAGACCTTTTATCAGAGAGAGAACTGCCCAGAGTTTAATGGAGAAGATGACCACCTGGACCAGCTTAGGACTTTAATTGTTTATCTTAAACTACACAAAATGCTGGAGCAGAGGATTGACGTTGTCTGAGCAGCTTCATTAATTAATGTTATATCCCCACAATGCAAAGCTGCTGAACTCTGCCTGAGCTGTTTCATTGGTGAACACTTGGGAAGTGTCCAGGGGGTGTGTGCGTGTGTCTGTCTGTGTGTGTCAGGAGTTGCATGGTGACAATAAAGGCTTGTTCCCCCTCTGCCACTTTACATTCTTAAGAGAGCAGTCCAAAATGATGATGTGAGAATGAGAGCTTACCAGAAAGAATCGAGTGGAACCACAAGTTGATGTGCCACTTGAAACCATACATGTAGCATTTCCAAGTTGGCTGCCTTGGTTTATAAAGCCACATTCTATTTGCTTTACATGGCAGTCATTATGCATCTTTATGTCCTGCCTGTCTTTGCAGAGTGGCTACATAGAAGCCTGTTTGAGTAACAAGCATATGGCAGCATTTAAAGGACTCTGAGAAAATGAAGAGACAAAAACTGAACTCATTCAGCAGAACTCCAAGCACTGCTTATCACCAGAACAATGTCATTCCAAAGGTGAAGCATGGTGGCAGCATCATGCTGTCATGTTGTTTTACAGTAGCAAGGTCTGGGAAACTAGACATGGTTGAGAGAAAGCTGAACAAAGTAGAATAAAGAGACTGGGCAGATGGTTCACCATCCAATAGCACAAAGCAAAAACGACACAGCTGTGGCTGAAGGATAACTCTGTGGATGTTCTTGAGTCGCCCAGCCAGAGCCCACATGTGAACTCAATTGAACATCTCTGGAGAGACCTGAAGATAGCTGTGTGCCAACAGTCTCCATCCAACCAGAGAGCTTGTGAGGAAATACAAAGAAGAATGGCAGAAAATCCTCTTAAGCCCTCTCCGGCTGGATGGAGACTGACTGTCAGTGTACCTCTCCTTTCATTTACTGTTGACACAGCTAAAGTCCTTCGGTACTGTGTCTCTCCGGAAAATCCTTGGGTACCGCTGGTTTGACTTTGTGTTGCTCATGGAGTCCTGAATAAGGCACATTACCTGTATTGTGAGGGAGCGTCAGTTACGGCACTAAGGCCATGTGGTGCGTTTCCCTGAGAGTGATCCGGCTCATAAGGTCCTTGTTGTTGGGGACCCGAGTGGCAGGAACAAGCCAAGGGGTCACCCAAGTAACACCTGGCTGCGGCAGATAGAGGGTCATTTCTGGAGGGTGGCTGTGGACCACGTGTCTGCCTGGGGGGTTGCAAACCCTACAACATTTTTAGTCGGCCAATGAGGAACATGTGTACCAAGTTTTATGAAAATCACTACAGCCATTCGGAAGTGATGCTGGAATATACATACTGTACATACACACAATGACTTATATATATTGTGGAGGACTGCCGGCTTCCCGTGCCGGTCCTCACCCCCAGGCCGCCAGGAGGAGCTCTCCCGACAGCAGGATCGTGCCCCGAGGTCCAGCAGGGCCTTATGGACTTTGTAGTGTTTATACACAGCCCTGCTGGATACCTTGGGGACCACCAGGAGTCGCTGTGGGGGGGCTTATGGGCTCTGTGATGCCGTATGACCCGGGAGTACATCACGGTCACGTGACGGGAAGAAATGTCGTGCTCCCGGGTTGAAGAAAAGGACTGATTGCCCTGACCCGGAAGGAATTAGGAACTATGGTCTGATGGGACAGAAATATCTCCGGGTCAGGGGCTATAAAAGGACTGTGGCTCAGTCCAGACACTGAGCTGTGCTGGGAGGTAGAGGAGCAAAGTGTCTGGGCGAGGAGGAGTGATTATTGTAGTTAGTGGATTGTTTATTTAGTAGTGAAATATATGAGTAGTGTGGAGGGTGCTTTGTGCACGTTCTGTGAAGAAATAAAGAAGTCTTGGACTTTTACCTGGTGTCTGGAGTTGTACCTGAGGGTTCAAGGGAGTACTAGCGCCCCCTACTGCCACTATATATATATATATATATATCTATATATATAGATGATTTTTGCTTTTAATAAATATAAAGGTAGATAGTTGAGGACTTCAGTACTGGCCCTCCCCTGAAATGTGAAGCAAATCATTCGGACACATCAGGTTAAAATAAATGAATAAAAATAACAGCACTACCTCAGCTTTGAACAATTTAACTGAATCATCACCTAGAGAAACACACCTTGCTTTCTGAAGCACCTTCCCCATGACTTCCTGTTTTACTTCATGTTTAACATCTTCATTGATGTCAGTCCCTCCAAGCACAACACCAAAGGGAGCGGAGGTGCCTGAAGTAAAGAAAACACACAAATAGAATTGTTGGCAAACGCATGGCCATATACAGCATGTATCAGTTGTGAATAAAAACAACGTCTCTGGCATTAAACAAGCAAAACATGAACCAGATTGTGTCGATGTGTTGTGGACTGCTTCATGGATGATAGGATCGTGAGCTTCGGCTGCATTATCACCAAAAACATTGCAGCTGTTTGGTGCTCATCAGGGTTATCACCGTTTTTAGTGGTTTGAGAGCCTGAATCACGTCCTCAGCTATTGTCACATCTTCATCGGACACAGTAACAAAGTCCTTCATGTTCTTCCTAATACTCCAGTCTGCAAGTGCTGTTCAAGGTAGCGCTCCAGCTACTGAGAACATCCTGAATAAGCTTGTGTGAAGGAAGCTGGGCATCTCTTCTTTGATTTTCCTTTAGAACTGCTACAAATGGAAAGAAAGGGACAACTTTTCCCAGTCTGCCTAAAAGCTGGGATATCTGGTTAGCACCCATCTCCTCCTGTGATGCCAGGTTGACTGTATGTGCAAAGCATCGACTGCATGGTGCAAATCCAGCCGCTTAAAACTGCATTTACAATTTCCTTGGTGTTATTCGTTGTCACAAGAATGGTGGCACTTGCTCTGTCAATTTTCCACTCCGTTACAGCTTCCTGTTGTATTTCTGATAAGTGCAAAACTTACCGGACACCCGTATTTTATGAGGGTACCCAACCCAATGCAGGACTCTAGCACAGGTTTCTACCTCCTCCCCATAGAGGCTATTCTTCTTGACAAATATCTTGCTACACACAATCCCGGACTTGTGTGACAGCACTCCAAAATTGACTGGAGCTTTTCTGAAGGTAAAGAGTGATTCTACTCCTTATTTGTTCCTTGATATTAATATATTGTTTCATTATTTTGTCCACCATGCATGTGCAGCTCCATTTATAGGTTTAACTGTACAATTTTAATCATAGAGCTTGGCTAATACAGTATTTGTACAGATCATACAGAACATGCAGCTCCACTGTACAGCAGTATGTACTAACACTTTAATCTACTGGAGAATTAAACTGCCATGTATTATACACTAACAGTGAAAAGCACAAAGATCTCTTCACTTGCTTTAAGCTAGGCAATGTCTTACCGAGAAGCAGCCTTCCTCCCTTATAGAGGTGTATAGCAAGGCAACCATCAAACTCCTCCTCTAAAATAAGGTGTGTCACTTCCTCAGGCGTTTTAAAGTCAGCAACATCTCTAAGACAACAAATATGGCCTGCAGCTTCAATGTATTCCCTGTATGGCAAAGGACGAGAAGAAAAAAAACAATAAAGTATACACTTGATAATACAGAAGAGTCATTCACTCTCATTGAGTGAAGAAACGACTCCACCAACAGATCAAAAAGTACACTGTGTCACTTTTAAAATGGGCAACACAAAAAAAAATAAAAACAAACCCTTGCTGAGTCTTGCTACCCCTTTACTGAACAAATGTCTTATTTTTACATTTGAAATGGTTAAAAAAAAAAGGAACAAGGGATGTTTAATAGATGTTTATGGCAAAATCCAACATCACCTTAATTATTACTATATGAATAACTTAATACATTCTGTCCAAAACTTAAAAAAGAGACACTGACTTATGTTCTTGTAGGTCATCAATCTGCTCAAATAATCTGCGGTATATTCTGCTAATGTTTACCATCTGTAGCAACGGCTTATTGTAATTTGTGAAATGCTTGCCTTTATTTCTCTCTCTTACTGGTCCTATAAGTTTGATTTGTTTCTCTGCCTCCTAATAATAATACATTTTTATTTACAATTTCAAACTACCTTCACCATTCTCAAAGGACTGGATGGTAATAGCCTGGGTAGATTATGAAAAATCAACGCCTAATGATTTGGACCAATTTAATTTGGTTTGATAAGAAGTCATTGTCATCCACCTACATAACATGTTCTATTAATAAAAGAATACATCATCTATTAATGGACTTCTGAATACTGATAGCTGTGTTTAAAACAACTTGGACACTGTGGTCATCGGTCTCTGAAGCAAATGGACACAGCAGAACATGGGGAGTATGAAGTTAATGTATTATTAATATCAGACAGTGTTCTGATACACCAGTTACTGCAATGTCTCCAACATTCATAAAAACAAGGGCAACGTTTAAATGATGCATAACTCAAATGATTCATTTTCCTGCATAACAATCCATTTTTTCATGTTTATCACTATTATACTACTCATTAGTTGTGGTTAAAATGTAAGTAATCAACGTAGACCTCCGCATTAACATCGCAATGTACCACCTATTGGATTATATTTTGCAACGTACGAGACAGCACATCACAAACGTTTGTGGTAATAAAAGGCATTGCTATAACTGTTTGTGATGTGCCACCTTGGAATGACAAAGTATGCATTTTATTACTACAAGTGTTTGTAATGCGCCATCTGTTGGAATGACAAACGCAATGCATTTTATTACTATAAGTGACATTTGGTATGGAATTAAAAAAAAAAGCAGTGTTAATGTTTCTGATGTGCCAACTGTTGGAATGACAAACGCAATGCATTTTTAACTACAAATGTTTGTGATGCCCAATCTCTTGGAATGACAAATGCAATGCATTTTATTACTAAAAATGTCTGTGATGTTTGGAACGATAAAAGCAGTGCACTTTACTTACTACAAATGCCATTTGGTGTGGAATTAAAAAAAGCATTGTTAATGTTTCTGATGTGCCATCTGTTGGAATGACAAATGCAATGCATTTTATTACTACAAATGTTTGTGATGCCCCATCTGTTGGAATGACAAACACAATGCATTTTATTACCACAAATGCTATTTGGTATGGAATTAAAAAAAAAGTAGTGTTAATGTTTGTAATGTGCCAACTGTTAGAATGAGAAATGCAATGCATTTTTTACTACAAATGTTTGCAAAGCACCATCTGTTGGAATGATAGAGACGCAGCAACTGGATGAACACAGAGACACTTCCCCTTTCATTAAGGTGGAGTACATCCTCCAATTTAGAATCACAGGGGACACTCAAAGTCCTTCCAACAACACACAAGAATGAGAAGAGCCTCCCCATCACTTAGACGAGAAGACTGCATTCTCACCGAACAAGGTCCCTATGGACTGAAGAAGATTATAAAGCAGCTATGCAGTCAGGCTTGCATGGACACATCTTCATATTCTTCTGTACCCTTCCAATGCACTTTTCAAACACACCTCCTACTTTTGCTACTATTGGTTTTACTGAGTTTTAAGAACTTTGGAGGTAGAGTAAAGCTAATGACAGAATAAGTAACCTAATTACTTAAAAATGGAAACGTTTGCAAATTACAGATAGAAGTGAAAGGCACTACATAACAGATAGATGGAGGGCACTATAGATATAGGGATACATAAGAGATCCCGGGTCCTCCTTGTGTCTGAGTGGGTTTCCACCGGGTGCTCTGGTTTACTCTCACAGTCCAATGACATGGAGGTTATCTGAGTTGGTGATACTAAACTGGTCTTAGAGTGCAATTGGGGTGTGTGTGGGTCGAGTGTGTGCTCACCCGGTGATGGCCTGGTGTCCTATGGTGGCTGGTAGAGGCCCCAGCACCCCCCGTGACCCCGTTCAGGGTTACAAATTGACATGATTATATAATAGATAGATAAAGAAACTGTACACAAGTCCTTGAGCAAAGGCCTTAACCACACTGTACCAGGGCTGACCCTAAAAAAGGTCAAGCAAAAAGACAATATTCCTTGGAGATTAATACAATGTATCAAATAATAAATTAAACACGTTATAATGGATAAAGAAAGATATATATTTGATAGAGAATATATAAAGAGGACACTATTGATACACACTATAAGATTTTTAAAATTTACTTTATTAAATCAAATATAAACAAAAACAGACTTTAATCAACTAAATAAAGAACCAAGTTTTTAAAACATGTTTTATTTTTTCTATACACAACATTTTAAAATTTGTTTAATAAATTAAAAAAAAAAACACACCTTTACCCCACCTAACCGACACACGGTTTCCAAGAAATGTTTGGACTAATTCCCCATGACAATTGCTACATTGCACCCCTCTTAGTCTATGCAGACAAGTAACACCAAATATATTTGATCTGATATTTGTACTGCTGACCGAACGCTACACATACAGAGTTAATGTTTCTCTTCTTTATCACATTATATTTTTGATCTTGATTTTCACTTCGTTTACTTCCATAGCACACGGCACCCCCTTTCACTCATCACAAATCCTCCTAGGCGTCAGTTGAAAGATTCCGTTTATAATTGGCAAATTTTAGTTTTATTCTTGAGTAAAATATTCATCCTAATACGTAAAAGGACGTACATATTTACAGTTTATTTTTCCGACATTAAGATTACTAATAACTATCGCGTGTCGGTTTTTCTTATTATAACTCCATAAATAAACACATTATTAAACTCCACCCTTAATTTTGTACAGACAGACAGACCGATCTTAAAGAAAACCCCACAAAGTGCCACCTGCCATTACTCCTCACTCCGGCTAAACCGAGACGAGAAGTGTTTGTTCAGACCGGCTACTCCTAAGAGGACTCGACGAATCAAGTCCATTATATGAACTTAAACATAAACACTACGGACCACTTTAACACACAAAGCCCGCAATCTTTAAAAGTGAATTCACTTTCGATTGCCCGCTTTGAATGCTCAAGTAAAGCCGCTACGATGAGGTGGATCCACGTTTTTTTTTTTACCTGAGTCTAGCTGCCGTCGTATAATTGCCACTTCTTGGCGTCAGACAAGCCAGAAAGAGTAATTTCATATCGAGGTGAAACCGTTACAACAAAACCGATAAACACAAGCCACACTCTGACACGTTCTGACCAACTGCCGAACAGCTCATCGTTAAGCAGGACATTCACACGCAGACGCCCGCTGCCTGCCGCCTCCTAATGCTGCCCCCTCGGAAACAGGAGCCGAGCAGCGCATGTTCCGTATTCCGGGCATGTCACTTTGAATTTGCGATAGAGAGACAGCGCTGGTTCTCCATTCGTTTAGCGCTTAATCGACTAAATACAGCGAAATGTGGTGTTAGAACACATGCTAGCATGATTAAAGAAGAAGATACAAAAGGCCAGTCCATTTGCTCCACGCGGCCATTTATTTAAAGAGACGCCAATAAAACGCGGCCAGGTAACCCAGCGGGAAAGCGGAGCCTATTGAGGAAGGCGGGGCCTAAGGACAGACGTTGCTACTGGAGATGCTTAACTGTATTTGACGTTTTATGACGTTTCGATTTGTTTGCTAATTTAACTTTATTTTAACTAAATGTGTTTTTTAACTTTATATTGTTCAATTTCATTCTATTTTTAAAATGCATTTGTTTATTAGAGTTTTCCATGCGTTCATTTTATAATCCTCTTAATCCAAGTTTAAAATCTTGAGAGGTAGCCTATCCATCAACACCCAAAAGTAGATGGGAGTGTCAGTCCATCAATGGGGATACTTAGGATTAACATAACATTATAATAACTACTTAACATATACCGTACTATAAAATAATTAAATGAGCGCTGTACTTTGTGATTGCTGTACTGTATAATGATCAGTGCACTCGACCTCTTGTCATTTGTCCACTGTTTGATGAGTAGTGATAGGAACAGAGTGAGCAGGCCTGACCTGAATTTTCTGACCTCACTAATGCATATCCAGTACAATCCTGTGCAAATCCCAGCAAAATTCCCAGTTGAGGTCAGCATTTTTCCAGTCTAATCAAACTGATGTGTCACCACCTCTATGGAAGTATTAGTATTGTCACCTGTATAGAATACAAGCCAACTGTTAGAACATTAGAAATATCTGGACGAGATCAGGCTATTCAGCCCAATGAAGCTCACCAGTCCTATCCACCTAATTCTCCAAAACAACATCAAGTCGAGTTTTGAAAGTTCCTGAAGCCTTACTGTCTACCACTCTACTTGATCACTTACTCCACATGTCTGTGGTTCTGTGTTAAGAGAAAGTTCTAAATGTTTGTGAGAAATTTCCCCTTCACAAGTTTCCAATTGTGTCCCCATGTTCTTAATGAACTCATTTTAAAATAACAGTCTCGATCCACTGTACTGATTCCCTTCATAATTTTAAACACTTCAATCATGTCACCTCTTAATCTTCTTTTGCTTAAACTGTAAAGGCTCAGCTCTTTTAATCCTTCCTCATAATTCAACCCCTGTAGCCCTGGAATCAGCCTAGTCGCTCTTCTCTGGTCTTTTTCTTGTACTGTTATGTCCTTTTTGTTGCATGAAGACCAAAACTGTACCCAGTACTCCAGATGAGGCCTCACCAGTGTGTTATAAAGCTTGAGCAGAACCTCCTGTGACTTGTACTGCACACATCAAGGCGCTATATAACCTGATGATCTGTTAGCCTTCTCAATTCTGCCTCAGGGTTGACAGTGACCAGTCCACTATGACTCCTAAATCCCTCGCATAAGGGGCACCTTAAAGTCTCAGACCTCCCATTGTGTGTATTCAGACCTAACATTTTTACATCCTACATGTAATATTTTATATTTACTCACATTAAATTTAATCTGCAACAAATCTTGCCAAGTCTGTATGCTGTTCAGGGCCCTCTTTAGTGATTCAGCAGGTTCTTCATTATCTGCCATGCCACCTACAGTAGTCTGGTATCATTCATCTAGCTGTCTTCCAAACCCACATAATCCTGCTCCGGCTTCCCTTCTTGGTATCATTTGTAAACTTAACCAGCTTGTTGTTTAATTTCCTGCCCAGATCTCAGTTCCTTACACATCTGACTGACCTGCAACACACTGCCACTGCCTGGCACCTTGATAAACAAAAATGTACTAAACTATTAAACTTCATTGTAATTAATAAAAAGTCTGAATTAGTATAGGCCTCCCTAATTGAGGGTGTTCATAAGAAATTAATGATTTACTTCAGGAAGAAGAAGTAGATAATAAACAAGAATGGTTACATCAAATATTTTAAGTATTAAGTATGGGTGCTTCAAAGTAAATGTTTAAAATCTAAAAATTCCCAATTGTAATAGAAAATGATCCACACTAGAGCCCTAGCAAAGGATCAAAAATAACATCACAATCTTAATTACTGACCTATAAATAGTTTAATTAGAATTATTAAAGATAAGATTAAGCAACACCTGGTAAGAACGGGAGTTATTCTGAACAGTCAGCATGGGGTCAGAAAAGGGAGGTCGTGTTTTACTAACATGCTGGAATTCTATGAGGAGGCAACAAAAGGATAGGATCAAAGTGGAGCAGATGAGATTATTTATCTGGACTTTCAGAAAGCATTTGATGAGGTGCCACATGAGAGGGTGGGCATCAAATTAAAAGAAGTGGGAGTTCAGGGTGTGGGGTGTCGATGGGTGCAGAATTGGCTCAGACACAGGAAGCAGAGGGTGATGGTGTGAGGGACCTCATCAGAACTGGCCGATGTTAAGAGTGGTGACCAGCAAGGGGCAGTGCTGGGGCCGGTGCTATTTTTAATACAGTATATAGAAATGATTTAGATAGGAATATAAGGAACAAGCTGGTTAAGGTTGCAGATGATACCAGGATAGGTGGATTAACGGATAATTTGGAATTCGTTATATCATTATAGAAGGACTTAGATAGCATACAGGCTTGGGCAGATTTGTGGCAGATGAAATTTAATGTCAGTAAATGTAAAGAATTACACATAGGAAGGAAAAATGTTAGGTTTGAATACACAATGGGCGGTCGGAAAATCGAGAGTCCACCTTATGAGAAGGATTTAGGAGTCATAATGGACACGAAATGATCAACTGCCAGACAGTGTTCAGAAGCCATTAAGAACACTAACAGAATGTCAGGTTATATAGCGCCTTGATGTGTGGCGGACAAGTCACAAGAGGTTCTGCTCAGGCTTTATAACACACTGGTGAGGCCTCATCTGGAGTCTTGTGTGCAGTTTTGGTCTCCAGGCTACAAAAAGGACATAGCAGCGCTAGAAAAGGTCCAAAGAAGAGCGACTAGGCTGATTCCAGGACTACAGGGGTTGAATTATGAGGAAGGATTAAAAGAGCTGAGCCTTTACAGTTTAAACAAAAGAAGATTAAGAGGTGACATGATTGAAGTGTTTAAAATTATGAAGGGAATTAGTACAGTGGATCGAGACAGTGACTTTAAAATGAGTTCATCAAGAACACGGGGACACAGTTGGAAACTTGTTAAGGGTAAATTTTGCACAAACATTAGGAAGTTTTTCTTTACACAAAGAAGGATAGACACTTGGAATAAGCTACCAAGTAGTGCGGTAGACAGTAAGACGTTAGGGACTTTCAAAACTCGACTTGATGTTTTCTTGGAGGAAATAAGTGGATAGGACTGGCGAGCTTTGTTGGGCTGAATGGCCTGTTCTCGTCAAGAGTGTTCTAATGTTCTAAGCCGATACCCCACATGCTTATGTCTGAAATGTGTTATTTGTAACCTTCTGGGAGTGGCGGTTGGAGGGCTAGGGACACCAGAAAAGAATCAAATCTTCAAAATATCCTCATCATTGTGATCAGCAAGCTCAAAATAACACAAAGGAACACTCCACATGCTTTGATTTCCGATCCGCATTTCCTCCAGGTTTTGTGAAATGGAGTAAGTTTAACCTCTGATATCCCATTAGGGCAGGGGTCCTCAATCACAGTCCTGGAGGGCTGCAGTAGCTTCAGGTTTTCCTTCCAGCCAGTTTCCTAATTAGAGGACAGATAATGAAACTTGATATTTAACTGTTTGGTTTGTTAGTGCTTTCGTTCTTCTAAGAGAAAGTTCAATTGCACTGTAGAGTTTGCTTCTCTGAGAATATTATCCATGGGTTTTGTAGACCAGAACAAATTTAAACTTAATGGTCTTTCCAATTCTCCTCTCATTTATTTCTAAACATTTTTTATACTTCATGGCATGGGTGTCCAACTCTGGTCCTGGTGGGCCACAGTGGCTGCAGGTTTTCATTCTAACCATCTTCTTAATTTGTGACCAGTTTTTGCGGCTAATTACCTTGTTTTGCCTTAATTTTAATTACCTTGACTCAGGCCCCTTAGTTGCTTCCTTTTTCTTAATTAGCAGCCAAACAATAACGAGACACAAAACAAGAATCCATATGAACAGCTCACCTGTGCCCATCACAAAGTATGTGAAAATAAAGAAAGGTGGAGGTCTCAGTAAGGCTGATAACTCAGCTCACCAAAACATTTTGAGGGTGGTCTTAGAAAAAACGGAAAAATCAACAGTTCTGGAAATGTCTGCTGTGGCAGAATGAGAGCAGCAACAAGCCATTGAATTAAATTATAAGTTAACAGCGAGAATCTGCTGCCCCGAGTCTGAAGCCCCGATTTAGCTGGTCACCTGTTGGCTCTTTTCATGTCTCATTTTTGTTTGGCTGTCATTTAATGAAGAAAAGAATCAGTTCAGAGGAACGAATCCTTAAGAACAGGGCAATTAAAATGAAGGGAAAAGGAGTTAATTAGCAGTGAAAACTGGTCACTGATTAGGAAAAGGGTTAGAATGAAAACCTCCAGGCCCGGTGTTCGACAGCCCTACTTCATGGTGTATATGTACAGGTTTAAAAGGAAGCACATTAGCTGGAGAGCTGCTGGTTTATTGGTTTTCTGTATTTCGTTATTAACTGATGTCTGCTTAAGAAAACAAGCAACATTAAAATTTAAATGTATTTGCTAAAAACTAAAATAGGCAATTAAGGGTTCTGAATGGTAACGGGTAAGATAACTAAAAGTAAGCCCGAAAAAAATATTGCTTTAATAGAAAATAATTGGGTTCTAATTAAGAAACTGGCCACTGCAGACCTCCAGGACTGTAATTGAGGACCTCTGATCAACAATGTAACTAAAATTTGTCTTTGAAGAATGAAAGCACTGTCGCAGTTGGGGGCACTAGCGCTCCCTTGAACCCTCAGGTACCACGCCAAACACCTGGTAAAAGTGCTACAATTATTCTTTTTATTATAATAATGTGCACTAAGCACCCTCTCCTCCACTATACTCATACAAACAGAATCAATAAACCAATAAATCAATCCTCCACTCCCAGACGTGTTGCCCTCCTACCACCCAGCTCAGCTCGCCGTCTGGGAGCTCCCACAATCCTCTTATAGTTCCTGACCTGGAAGTGTTTCTCATCCTTCAGTCCATAATTCTCTGTCACCTCCGGGTCAGATTAAAGTCCTTTTTTTTTTCACCCCGGAAGTACATCATCCCTTCCGCTCATGTGACTTGGAAGTACTTCCGGGGCATAGGGCAAAAAGAAGTCTTTGGTCCTCCCTGCAGCTCCCTCTTGCGGCCCCTGTGGTATCCAGCAGGGCTGAGGAGAAAAACTACAACGTCCATGACTCCCTGCTGGTCTTCAGGAAACCTGCATACTGCAGGGAGGGCTCCATCTGGCGGCTTGGGGGACTTGGCCGGGATAAACTGCCGGGCACAGTCCACAGCACTAAAAAAGTAGAGTTAAATACCAAGTTTCATTATTAGCAATGACTGAGTTCTAACTAGGAAACTGGCTGGAAGGAAAACCTGTAGCCACTGCGGCCCTCTGGGAATGTAATTGAGGACCCCTGCATTAGGGGGTCAGTTCATGTGGCATGCATAACTTTAAGTCCTTCTGATCATTTTTGATGAGGACACCTATTGGTTTACTCTTTACCACAAGGGTGTCATTTCCTGCACAAAATATGGGCTAAAAAATGTGTTTTTCAGGTTTAGAGGTCCATACAAAGTGGCGGGGACCACAAAAATCTCAATGTTTTCCTTAACTAGACATCAACATGAGTCAAATGGGGTAATTACATGTGAGGGTGTTCTCATACCAGTGAGTGAGGAGACACCTGACCATAAAACTGAAGTGATTTCAAGGCATTCATAAGAAACAAACACAAAAACACCTAATTGTCTTACTTGATGTCTGTGAGAGGGATGCTGATGTAGAAAGTGTCATTTTAGATATTGGTAAAAAGTTATTTTGGAGAAAACAGGGATGTTCTGCTGTGTAGCTGATATGTTTAGCACAACAATGACAACGAGGTGACAAATGGCTTGATGGAAACTTCTTGAGACCACCCAAAAGTCATTCTCCATGTCCTCTGTCAGGGGCCTTCTTTTCAAGAACATGTCCAGCTGTTACCACCTTGGCCTGCTGATATGTTTCACAGACCTCTTGCTAACTACATGGGATTGTTTTTTGTTTTTTGCAACAAAAGGCCATCAACAGGTTCATTAATTGGCACTTTGATTTGCATGGTAGCGATTAAGATATCTTGGGAAGTTCCAGTGGATCTTTCAGTTTAGGGTAAGGATACAACTAACTGACATAGTCTGGGATTGAAATGTCAAGTCCTACTCATTCTGTCGCCACTATGACTCTTATGAGGACAATTTGATAATAATAATAATAATAATAATAATAATGTCTATATTATAAAAAGGAGACAAGATGTGATTTTCTCAGAGAGATACTTTCATGTCCCGCGAGACAAGACTTTGTGCCATGAGATTTGACCACGCCCGGGGCAGGAAATAAAAGACAAAGAGTAGATGACAAAGTAGAACGTCACCAAGAATTCAAAAATGTTGGCGCGGTACACATGCAGAGCAGGTTAGAAATAATGGAAGTACGAAAATTTAAAAGTCTCAAAAAAATAATAATAAAGATCGCGTTAGTGCAAACAAATGGAAATTATTACTTGGTGAAATAATGTAAAGAGATCGAATATATTGTTCGGATTTAAACTTTAAGTCGGAGACTTGTAGATCGTCTAATTCGTGTTGCCATCAGGGAATAGTAGTGTTTCTTCCCAATGAAGAGGCCTGTCCGCGAGAGTTAAAAGATTTATTGTTTGGTGAAAGTGAAATCTACATACACCAGACACCAGTGGCAGAGACGCGAGGTTGCTGGCACATAGCGCCGGTGGGGCGTGGGTGTTGGCATACGAAGCCCCCTAGTAATAAAAAAAGATCAAGTTCTAAACACGAGTAACTAAAGAAAATATATTCTTCAGGATGCTAACATTACAGACAGTGCATGCAGATATGGTTGCAAGAAACACAGACACACACAGAGACAACAAGCCCAGACACAATCAGATGTCAAACACTAGATATTAAGAACTTGCACTACAACACACACTAGTAGACCCATGTAAACTATTTTATGTGTAGGCCCCCAGCACAGTACTAGAGAATGCCACCCATTAACTATAATGAGACAGAACAATACTGACAGACATAAATAACTAACTACAATAACAGACCAGGCATAACACTAGTACTGGAACACAGAAAAAGGTTTGGGGTAGCCGCCCGATATCATTGAAGATTTGTTCAGAAATAGACAGCAAAAACCATAAATCGGTCTTTACAGAGTTGACTTCAAGCAAAACTGATTCATGGCTAACAAAATGGAGTTTTTAAAGTGATGTCATTGGGCCCAGAACCAGAAAATGCATCACCAGAACTCACATTGACGGGCCTGGAACCAGAAGTGATGGTGACAGGCCCAGGCAGAATTTCCCTTGGATGGTCTGCAGGAGAAAGATAGAAAGGGTTAGTGCACACTGTCACCCCATCATTTGAGCCTTTGACTTGTCCTCCAGGCACACGTGTGTGACAGAAGACAAACAAAATAAAACTGCAGACATTGTTGGCATTGCCTACCAAACACACACAAGTTACAAATGCACAAATAAAATGCTGATGTACGCAGAACTGACATAAGAAATATGCCACTTGTGTACTTGGAGTGCCCATTTTTGTGTCCGCCACTGGTGTCATGCCTCATACACTACATTAAATCCTACAGACAACATATTTAAAACAATACACAAACATAAAACTATACAAAGCAGCCATTTTAAAAACATGTCCTATAGAGAGGAAATTCCTTAACACAAACACAATCCCCTAAAACATATCCACGTATAAAAACCACATGAAACTGCCTTATGTCCTGGCTTAGGCCCGATCCAGGCAGTAGCAATGGGACTATCCCAGAAAATACTTTTTATTAATATTAATGATAATTTACCTATCCATCCATCCATTATCCAACCTGCTATATCCTAAACTACAAGGTCACGGGGGTCTGCCGGAGTCAATCCCAGCCAACACAGGGCGTAAGGCAGGAAACAAACCCCAGGCAGGGCGCCAGCCCACAGCAGAATGATAATTTACATTTGGGATAATAATAGTAAAGTGATCTCGTCTTAATTGCAGATGTAAAGAGCTTGTTTGGTTGTCTAAGTGAATGTGCTATGCAGTGGATGAGCTGCTTGCCCTGCATTGATTGATTGAGAAGCATTGATACATTAATATTGATACTGCTCCCCATGACCAGATTAAAAAGATTTGAAAAACAATGCATATGTATATAAAACAGAATATCTATATGTTCCTATGCAGTCCTAAACCATTTGACTGATCTGGATCACATTTTGCATGGTTTCTCTCTAGGAGCATGTGGATAAATTGGTCTACCATAAATCCTGGACACTCCACCTAATCTTCCTGATTTCATACCCTTTGACACATTAAAAATGTAAGTACTGTTTCCTTATTAAACAATTTTGACCAAAAATGGTACTTAAGGGGTTTCTGGGTTATAGATTACGAATCTAAAATTGTTATATTCATTTTTTTTTCAAACTTCTATACGGCAGGTCCAATATGGTGGACCAACATTTTTCTCCATGAAAATGAAAAATGTAGGCAGTGTATTGGAGATCATTATTTATTTTTTGTTAGAAGCAACATTTTTAACTGGAAGTGCTAAAGGGGAAGATGTGTTCATTTCATGCATTCCTCCAATATGCACTGACCTGCCTTTGGAGTTTTAAACAATTGCGACATCCTCTGCGACTTGCATTTACCATGACTAGAAATAAAGCTCAAGGACAGTCACTCAGGGGAGCAGACATTAACTTACAAAGTTTTTTTATTATAGTCAGCCATATGTTGCTTGCTCCACAGTGAGCGCCACAAAATATTTATATATTTACACACCAAAAAGGAAATCCAAAAATATTGCATATTGTAAAGCTGTAGATTTATTAATTAGCAATATAGAAATTAATATAGAAAAAAATGGAGAAAATTTAAGAATTTATAAATTAAAAGTATCATAATTAATCTGAATATGGTATTGTTTTATTTTCACATTCCAACAAATGCCGATGTTTTAGCTAGTAGATAGTGATTACATTCACAGATTACTTCATATATATATTCTCTGTACCTAATAATTCCCTTTATTTACAGGGCACTACATAATAATGATAACTTACGCCCACTGTGCCATACTTCGCTTATATAGCGCCTTTTGTATCAAATTCGCTCCCCACCCGACTCCTGCGCGTCGACTCGTCACGAGGAGCTCCTAAATCGAGCTGTGTGGGGGACGACGTCAGCGTACGTAACCAGGAAGTGGGTGACGAATTGCGCAGATGGACATTATTCTTGTCCAATGAGCCGCCGCCGTGAAATATTTTTGACCAATCGGCGCCGAGTTGTCTGTTTATGGGCGACTCCCAGAGTCATACGGCTGGAGTGTGACCGATGAGTTTATTTCAGGAACAGTTTGTGGAAGTGTGAGCGGCAAGTTGGTAGGGTTTAATTAATTTGCGTTACTGAATTGTTCAAAGAGGAGAGCTGTTTTATTTTTTCTTGTGGGATGAGGAGTTATTGAAGAGGTAGCAGTGGATATAAGAAGTTAACGTGTAAGTTGATTTGGAATGTTATGCAGGTTGCGTCGTAGGCGCCCCGTTTGTCTCTTTAGGTAGTTGAACCAGGGTTTGGTCTTAATGGCGCTTGGAGGTCGAGCACCTGAACGTGCGGAGTTTTTATGTAAGCGTTAGACATGTTTGGCTGCGTTGACCAGTGAAGACTTTACTCAAATCTCTCGGCCCAAGCCGGTGGCTGCTATTAACCATCGTCACTGTGAATAGTTTTTTTCTTCTATATTATGCTTACTTTATATTGAGCCAACTTTTAGAAAAAGTGAAAATACGAGTTCCATGTGTTGAATAATCTCATCATTTCGTATTAAAGTCGATTGAGCGCCTTTATTGTGAGATAAAAAAAACAAAAAAAAAAACAAAGACAGAAATAAGAAAGTTGCATTGTAGGTCAGCTGCTCAGGGGCCGCCAGAGTTAAGGAGCGCTTACAGTAAATGTGCCCAGTGACAAAGGGGTCATTCGGAGTGATGGCCTGCCAGTAACACTCTGAAAACCAAGCAGTAGTCTTTGTCTGTGCGCCCCACTTTCCATTTCAGAACTGGATTTGTAATTGTTGTACTCGTCAGCATTGTGCTAAAGAATGGGAAGCCGAGAAACTGATGAGAACACTCCTCTTTTGGGGCCCCCTCAAGTCAGGAGCCCCACCTCGATATTTGAGGGCCGCAAGCTGGCCTGTGCTGCTGTTCTACTTACAGAGTTCCTGGAAAGGGTGGCGTTCTATGGGATTACTTCGAATCTCGTCCTTTTCCTTAACTCAGACCCTTTTTACTGGGAAGGTGCAAAAGCCAGCCAGACTTTGCTTGTCTTCATGGGTATCACCTACTTGGTGTCACCCTTTGGTGGTTGGCTGGCCGATGCATGTACTGGCAAGTTTTGGATAATAGCGTGCAGTATGATTCTGTACCTGTTTGGGATGCTGGCCTTTCCCCTGATCACATCGGACGGAACAAGGAATTTCCTTTGTGGCTATGTCAAGCCATTTAAATTATTACCATCGCAGTGCTTCAACGGTACACAAAGCAGCAATGTGTCTTGTATCTATACACAACAGCCTTATTGCCAAAGTATTGTTTACAGTGGCATTGTGTTGATTGCCCTCGGCGTGGGATCAGTGAAGCCCAACATCACCCCTTTTGGAGCTGATCAGGTATGCTACGTTGACTTTTTAATCATTCTTTAGTCTCAAGTTGGTATTCCCAGTAACAGATTTAATTAGTCACATACAAATTATACATACAATATATGTAGTGAAATACTTGGTTATTAAACTCCTAGAATGTGCATTTAAGAAGAATATAAAAGGACAATAACATAATAAATGACTTTATGTTGTTTCTAGTCATTATTGTAAATGAATGTAATAATATGCACTATAACAGAATTATGAAATACTAGCTGTGGAATCCAAGTCTCTGTGTTAACATTTTACAGTGTTTTTGTAATGCATGTAGTAATCTAATTTATCATTCCAACTCATCAGAAACATTTTAGCAATAAATTGCATCAGTACAAATGTTTGTGATGCACCATCTGTTGGAGACATACCAACTGGACGGGCACATAGATACACAGGCACTTATTCCGAAAAATATTTAAATACATGAAATAGCTTAATGTAAGAGATTAAATGGTGACATTTTTATATAATTAACCTTCTCCAAAAGCACTTGGAGGTGGCACTTCATTTTTAAAAATTCTGTAATGGCAAAAGGTGGTTTAAAGGCATTCCTGCTTTGGAGATTGCAGCTTGGTTGTTTGACATTCCCAGATCCATTTTAATGGATATTTGGGCACTAAACATGGCACACTGGGCAGTGCTGTCGCCTCACAGCGCTTTGGATTTTTTGGCTACTGTTAATTGGCCCACTGTGACTGATTGTGATGACCTGTTGGTTTGTTTTTCCTTTAGGCCTTTTATACCAGGATAGGCTGTTAGTTCCAATTACTTTGTACTATTAAAAAAAAAAATGGATGGATTTTTGTTGAGGGGTGGGGGGGAAATGCCAAATGAATTACAGCCTTTATCATGGATCAGAACACTAAAGCGCCTGATTTCGTGGACTGCAGGAACAAATTTGCATCCTTTCTCCTACTTCATGTATAACACATCACAATGCCATGTATGAAAGTAAATCTCAGTTTCAGGTGGCAGATACTTTCATTTGTGAACAGAGTAGCAAGTTGTGGGATGAATTCACTTTCCGTGTGTTCTCTTGAGCATACAGTAGATGCAGGGCATGCTGGGTTTGGTCAGAGTGTACTGTAGATCTGCAGTTTAGGAGAATTCACATGCACTGGATTGAAGACCACAGCTAGCCACTTCAGGCCCGATTCAGACACGTTTGATTTCTGACATATGCTTACTCGTTACTTGCCTGATTTTTCATTATATGGTTCTTAAGTGAAGTTTTTAAATTGTATGTAACAAAAAAAAAACCCAAAATATTGTGTATGACTGATTAGGCCTTGCACACTGTAAATAGTGTTACCTGGAGAGAATTGCATAATAAAAATACTTGGCATTTATGTTTTTGATAGGGATAAGACCATGCTGTCTAATGTATGTGGAGGCATTAAGAGAAATTGACAACAGATTAAGGCTAAATCCTTCCATCCATTTTTTTGATTCGCTATCTTCAATTCCCTGGGGAATAGTATTTAGTACAGTGAATGCTGAAGCAGACTGGCCGGCCGGCTGGCTGGCAGGTTTTACTTGTTTTTTCTATTATGTTTCTTTTCTTTGCTTACTTCAACTATTTTAGTTAGAATCTTCATGAATGTAGTTTAAGGCTATTTGTTTTAGGTGCAACTAACTTGAAATGAATTTAATATCTGATGCCTTAGTTAAACAGTCAAGAATATCGGCTATGTCAGCAAGATTGCAAAACTAATGAACTAAAAACCAAATGACTGTTTTTCAGGAATCTAGAAACTAAACAAGTTCTGGCTTTTTATTTTGTGATAGTAAAGGAGCTTAACATAATCATAGAGAAGTAATTTATTGGGTGTATCCCTTTATTTATTTTTAAGTAAACAATGAAGATTTTGTGTGTAAGAAATCTGTTAGGAGGTGGCTCTGCTCAGTAGTGGCCCAGCACTTCACTGTCCCCAGCATTATGCCTGCTGGTGGTAACTTGTGACTCTGAATTGGATTAAGTGGGTTTTAGAATGAATGAATGTATGTCTGTATAATTGAATTTGTAGAAAAGCTTAGATTGTTCTAACTTTAATTGCAGCATCTGAGCCGCGACATGTTAGAAAACTAGCAAGGCTCAGTAATGTGGCACATACAGTGTGACTATTATTGCCTTGATAATTATTGTGTTAGTGTAAATATCCATTTTTTTCCTTCGTTAAAATGTTGAACACATTCCCAACAAAGTGACTGCCAGAATTCATTATGATATTTTGTAAATCTGTGAATATATGAATATTTTCTCTGTCTATGAAATAAATGTGGCTGGTGGGTGGAATATTGTACCAAAAGTTAGGAATTTTTTATGGCAGGTTTGTGTTACTCACATTATACACATTGATTTGTCATGCTTAACATATATTAACTGTTCTCTTTTTTTTGTGAACTTTAATAAAATGTATTTAACTTTTTATGGCAGTTTGTGGTATGTAGTACATTTTTATTTATGTATAATTTTTTTTTATGTTTAATCAATGCAGGTGAAGGATCGTGGTCCAGAAGCTACTCGGAGGTTTTTCAATTGGTTCTACTGGTGCATTAACCTTGGTGCTATTGTTTCCATGGGTTTTATTGCATACATTCAGCAGAATGTCAGCTTCAGTTGGGGTTACATCATCCCAACTTGCTGTCTTGGGGTTTCTTTTCTGATATTTCTTGCTTGTCGTACTGTTTTCATCACCAAGCCAGCAGATGGCAGTGCTTTCACTGACATGTTTCGAATTCTCAGCTACTCCTTCTGTTCCCACCAGCAGCACAAAGAAATTTCCAGGATAAGGTAATTTTAGTTTGCGAATAGATTTAGAATGAGAAACAATAGTAGTGTTAAATAAAAACCAGAAACATCTTAGATATGTGGGACATACTAGTTTTGCCTGCAAAAGTGCTTGTCTTTTTGGTTTAGACTGTATGCTGTGTTCAGTGTCAAGGTAAGTGAAATGGAAAAATTGAAAAGCTATGCATTACTGGCCATTACTTATTTGACGACATTTCAAACTTCTTGAAAACTAGTTACTCTGGGGATTAATAATGTAAATTTATATTTCTGAAAGTCAAATGAGTTTAAAAGTTAGTGGGAACATAAATCCTTATTTAATTTCATCTATTTTATTTTATTTTTTTTACTTAATCCAATTAAAGGTGATAGGCAGCAACAGCATTGGGTGGCTTTTCTGGGGAGAGCATAAAAAAAGTTTCTGAATCATTTATCTTTCTCTGAATTTTTTGAGATGTGTTAGATTTTATGATTGTGATGTTTGTAGTGAGCCCCAGCCACACATTAATTCTCTTCTGGGTTGTCTTGAGAACTGAAACGATTGGCATTCCCCCAAAAGTAACACCAAGCTTTATAAAAGAGGAAGCTGTTGAAGTTGCTAGTCGTGATTAACATGGGGTGGCTGCCCCAGAGCTGCATAGTCGAGTGTGCTCTTGTTTTTCTTTAAACATTCATTAATGTTTAAATATATATTTGGAGGATAAAAACTAAGCATCGTAAAAAATGTAAATGTTAACATTGACTTCAGAAATGCTTTTCCATTAAAATGTTTGTCTTGTGAAGGCTTCTGTTTTTTATTTATTTTTTTTTTTTTTTTTTTTGCCCTTCATTTTTCTAGTTTCGTGTTCCTTTGCTTTGGTGCCATCCTTACCTCTGCAGGTTACTCTTCAATACATGCTTATTTAGAACAGTTTAGTGTTTTAAAACCTTTTGTCTCTTTTTTTAGAAACCAAAGTAATGGACTTCATTCTCCTCGGTACAAACCGACCCTCCTTGATATGGCAAAAGACACTTATGGAGGCAAGTTTCCAGAAGAGCGGGTAGAGGAAGTGAAGGCAGTCCTAAAGATTATTCCTGTATTTCTTGCCCTCATACCGTACTGGACAGTATACTTCCAGGTAGGTGGTGATGTCATAATTTGGGTATTACGTGTACACAGATATCTGTGTCATGGTGAATGTGAACGTGGTTAGTGTTGGCTTGGTGTGAATCAAATTTAAAAGCTACTTCAGCTTTTTTTTTTTTTTTTTTTTTACATTCAGTGTGTGAACACCAGATAATAAACTTTTTATTATTTTTGCTTTTAGATGCAGACCACATATATTCTGCAGAGTCTCCACTTGCTTATTCCAAAACTTTTCCCAGATCACAACCCTAAGCACACGGTAAAAACTGTACTATTTTATTATGTGTTTGATGTGATGCTGTGTTTCAAAAGATCTTTTTTGTTCTTTATGTCGGTTATTGTAGTTACCAATGTGCAAGGAGAAAAATGTCAGTCTTGAGGTTTTCAAAGACTAACTTAGTGTGCTGTTCTTGACTTTTTTTTTTTTTTTCTCATTTTACTGGGAAACGAAAGCAGAAGTTAAATAATGCTGCCTGCCGTTTACGGATGATATGGGCAAGTTCTGTCTGTAGATTAAAATGAGAGAAAAGTGACAGATAAATGGAAAGTGAAATTAGGATTCTGTTAATATTTACCTTTTATATAATGTTTACAGTGACTTGTGAGTTTAGAACGTGTGAATGTTCCTGTAATGTTAGTGACACAGGACACATGCTATGTGTATTATGAAGTGCTCACATAACTAATGCTGTGTGTATGTTGTGTGTTTTTTAAACATGTGATGGACTGGTGCCCAGTCCAGGTGTTGCTCATTCCTGATATTTGCTGGGATAGGCCCTATGTGCCCCAAGCCTTCCTCTATAGGGTGGTCCAGATGTAATTATGCAATTTTCATTACGCTATAAGTTTATTACATAGAAAATCACCCGAAAAAATCCCACACCGTCGAAGTGTGCGAACTGATGACATAAAGAATCGTCTTTGTGCCGAACTGGAACTGTCCCCGCTTAAATCAAAGTCATCTAGGTGATCTGGATCTGCATAGTTAGATCTGGACCACCCTGTAGATACGCGGGTTAGGAAAATGGATGAATGTGTCCATAATAAATGTGTAGTGCATGTCGAAGTGCTCAGTTTCTTCAACCCGGAGCACATGCACAACCTTGTACTGCAGAGTTTATTTCATGGTATCATTAGTTCTGATTCTTTAATTTGGCAGCACAGTTTCTGTCTTGAATGGTCCTTGCATTACTTATCAGATTTGCTTTTACAGTTTGTTTTATCTGTAGTCTGTTCTTTCTCTCTAATTCTCCATTTGAGGTCATTTTTAAAGTATTTTGCTATCCAATATTTTTCATAGTTGCATTACAATTTAATGGAGGGACACATTTGTGTTACTGATTATTAAGTTCCTCCTTGTTGTTTGTCCATTATAGTTGGCTTTTTATGGCGAGTGTGGTTGGGGAGGTAAATTTTCTTTGCTTTGTTTTAATGGAGTGTTACTCCTAGCCAACTGAGCTTGCTGTGAGCTTTGTGGGATTTTGGAAGTTCTGCTGGGAGTTTCTGTGTGCAGAATTTGCACAAGTTAAAAGGACAATGAAACCTAACTAGCAATACAGGTAGTCCCCGAATTACGGAGTTACGACTTACGAATGGGGCCGCAGCTGCTCCTTCATCTGTCTGAGGGACACGACGTGGGCTCCTCAGTAACTGCCGCTCCGTCATCTTCAGAAGGGGACGCTGCAAGCAGTGTTCCTTAGAAGACTGGCGTCCTTCAACATCTGCAATAAGATGCTGCAGATGTTCTATCAGACGGTTGTGGCGAGCGCCCTCTTCTACGCTTTGGTGTGCTTGGGAGGCAGCATAAAGAAGAGGGACGCCTCACACCTGGACAAACTGGTGAGGAAGGAAGGCTCTATTGTAGGCACGGAGCTGGACAGTTTGACATCTGTGGCACAGTGACGGGCGCTGAGCAGGCTCTTGTCAATCATGGAGAATCCACTGAACAGGATCATCTCTAGACAGACTGCTGTCACAGTCCTGCTCCACTGACAGACTGAGGAGATCGTTCCTCCCCCACACTATGCGACTCTTCAATTCCACCAGGGGGGCGGGGGGGTTGGTTTGGGATAAATGTTAACATTACACAAAGTTATTGTCTGTTTTACCTGCATCCCTATCTCGTACGTAACCCGGGGAATGCCTGTACTCCTAACGTCTTCTCCCAATCCCATCCTTCTGGGAATGTTTGACTATTTTTGATAAGCCATGGCATGAATACTTTGTGTTTGCGTGACATTTTATACAGTAGGCTTGTAAATTGTAAACCTTTAAGACAGAAGCAGAATCTGTTTGACTACGGAGTGGAGTTCAGGTAGGACAGATTTAAGTCAGTAAGACTTTGTTTTTGTTTTGTAACTCTGGAAGATAATGATTACATTTCCTTTTTAAAGTATCGCTGTTTATGAGCATAACTTATTTTGTAATCAAGCTGTCGTCTAGCTATATATAGCTTATTTTTGACCACTAAAACAAACAAAATTAGGAAGTTCAGATTAATGTTCTAAATCTGCCTGGAAATTATCCTTCGTAGTCATTTTAAATTTAAACTGATTAAAAAACAGATAAAACAGTAATAAGCCATTTTGTTCCCTGAAAAGAGAGTCTCGTCTTGAGATCCTTTTGCTTCTTAAATATTTATTTACAAGTTTGTTGTACTTTTAGATGGTATATTGTAATTGCTGTTTTGACATGTTTGGCACAACATCTGTTTTTAGAAAAAATCTTGAGGTTTTACATTAGGTGTGACTGTAGGCAACGACCAGCATAACAGGATTGTTTTGTATTAGTTTCGGAGACCATGTTGGCACTGTGTAAAAGGGCTGATCTTGGAAAGGATCTCATTTTGGATTTGTCCTGATAAGTTATTATCAGTCTCTTTATTTTGATATTCAAAGTATGAATTTTAGCACACCAAACATTTGGTTTTTGTCTTAATATTGTTAGACCTGTTACCGGAGGCACAGAAGTTGTCCATACTCATATCTTTCACAAAGGTATGTTTTTACTACTTTAATTTTAAAAGAAGTAAACTTATCCATCTCCTTCAAGGACTAGGTATTAGGTGATGCTTGGTTTTTTTGAGCTGTACTCTGGTGCAGGTTTTGGTCTTAATTTTTTTATATTTTAAAAAATGCATTTTTGATCTCCTTACAGTGCCATGACCTGTGGAGTTTGATTGTTCTGAGAAGTCAAGCAAAATGCCACCTTTTATTGGCTAACTGTAGAGATTACAAGTACAGACTTTCAAAGTAACTCGGGCCCCTTCTTCATTACATCTTGCCAGAGTTGCCTCGAAAGCTTTCATGTTGTAATCTTTTTAATTGGCCAATAAAAGGTGTCATTTTGCTTAACTTCTCATTACATCCATAATGGCTAACACGGAACAACACCCTAGTAATACAGGCAGAATCGCAAAAACAAATAGCCTCTTTTCGCACTTCAGTTCACATTCATAAATTACTGGCTATCTTTAAAAAAAATATTTATTTTTAAACACTGGCCAACAATTACTTTATCTAATGGTAATTGTTATAGCTGCCATCTATTGGCATATCCTGAAATTCCAAGCTTTTTCATATTTTTCTTGAATTGCCAGCTTTGAAGTATCAATTGAGAAAGACCACATTTTGCAGGGATGTATAAAGTGTGTGATACTATTTGTTCTTTGGGAAAACTTTCCATTTTTTATATTCTCAAACTTTGCTTGTCGTTAACCTTTCTATTGATGTTTGAAGAGAACACACATTGTTGTTATTATTTATTTTTGTTAGTTTAAAGGCACACAGGTGAGGTTTGCTACCTCAAAGTTTTGTGTTTTGATTGGTTCACACACTCCGCTAGGGACCTGTGCTTGCAGCCCATGAATGTGCAGCCTAATTTGCATTCACCACAGAGTATCACAATTGACACACATAAGAGTCTGGAGATACCGTGGTGAGCGTTATGCAGCCTGCAACATCATCCAGCATGACTGGTTTGGCAGTGGGTCAGTAATGGTCTGGGTAGGCATATCCTTGGAGGGTTGCACAGACCTCCTTGTGTTAGATAATCGTACCCTGACTGCTGTTAGGTTTTGGGATGAAATCCTCCGAGACATTGTCAGACCTTGTGGTGGTGCATTGGGCCCTGGGTTCCTCCTGGTGCAGGGCAATGCCCAGCTTCTCGTGGCCACACAGGCCCACACATTCCTTAGACCTGTATCCAATAGTGAACCTCTGGGACGTTATGTATCAGTGCATTCAAGTCTTCCAAGTGGTGCCACACACTGTCCAGGAGCTCAGTGATGCCCTGATCCAGATCTGGCAGGATATAGGACACTTATCTTTAGTCTCATCCGGAGCATGCCCAGGTGTTGTCGGGAGTGCATACAGGCACGTGGAAGCCATATACATTACTGAGACGCATTAGGGTTTTCCGTGATGAAATTCACGCAAGTTGGATCAGACTGTGATTTCAATTTTTGACTTTGATTTTTGGTGTGATGTTGAATCAGCCCTCATTTAGTATGATTTTGGTTTTGTTTAGTCTGTCTGTGTACACGGATTGACCTAAAGCGTCTGCTTGGCGGGAGGAGCGCAAAGAAAGAGTTTCCAGGATGAGTTTTGTCCTTGAGAATGTTTTCTTTCTTTGCTTCTTCTCTCAACTCCGACTTTCCTGGCTGCTGCTTCTTTTTCTGGGATCATGTAAAATCCATTACTGTCCGCTACAGGAGGAAGGTTCCAAATTCATTTAACCATTTTCCTTTAACAATTACTTTATCTTCTAGAATGTATTATACTTTTAGATATTTAGAAGTTTATTTAAAACCATTATTATATTAATTTCAGTTTTTTTAATTCGTCACCTGGCTGAGGAAAGTGGGCTGCATTTCAAGTGGGACCCTGATGTACTTTTAGTATGTTAATGGTACACCTTTTGAAGCCCTTACAGGTCAGACAGAAGATGTCAGGGAAGCTTCCCCTCTGAACTACATTTCCCATGCAGCCCTGTGGGGATCCAGACTGGAGTAGCACTAGCTAAATGCTGCCACCCAGTGTACTGAGGGAACATATTACCCCAACCGGAAGTCCTCAACTGCTCATCCAATGTATGGACCTCCCGATTGGGAAGTGTACCACCAACCGTCCCAGCCAAGTCGGCCATCCATGCAGGAGTTCTGTCACACTACCTAAATTAAATTTGCTTTTTGTAGAGTTACTCACTATGTGAAATTTATTATTCAGCTTGTTTTGATGTTTGGCTTTTTATACTACATCAATTCATTTGACTGAAATACCTGTGCCTATTTGTGATGAATTATTTTAACATTTAAAAAGGAATTTTGTTTCATTTTCAATTTATGATTCAATAATCCTAATTCATGTACATAACATGCAAATATGTTGATTCCAGTATAACAGCCTTGGTTGGGTTATGCTAAGTGTTACTGAACAAAAAGTCTGGTCTGTTTTGACAAACTTTCTTATGCATTACATGTCTCTTTTTTACACTTTGGTTTAAATACTGACATAATTCCAAAGTGGATTTTTAATGTGCATTTAAAATTGTGTTGAGTTTTTAAATCTGCTTATATGACTAATACATGGTTTTTCTTTTTCAAGTTCCCTGCAGCTTGGCTAACAATGTTTGATGCTCTCCTGATTTTACTTCTGATACCACTAAAGGACAAAGTGATAGACCCTATTCTGAAGAGGAAAGGCCTTCTGCCATCATCGTTAAGAAGGATTGCTGTCGGAATGTTTTTTGTCATGTGTTCCGTTGTGGCAGCTGGTAAGCAGTATGTTAATGTTGTAAATTACAAAAGTGTCTTTAATCTTTTACAATATCTCTTACTAGGTAAATGTCTGATCTTAGCACAGTACTAGTCATCAAGAATTTTTCAAGAATCCAGTATAATGTCTCTCTGGAAGGTTGTTTGGGTAAAAAAAAATGTTTATGTCAAGGTACCAGCAGATGTAAGCTTTATTGGTAAAAATTGGACAAATTTAGGTACAGTAGAACCTCGGTTCACAACCATAATTCGTTCCAAAACTCTGGTCATAAACCGATTTGGTCGTGAACCGAAGCAATTTCCCCCCATAGGATTGTATGTAAATACAATTAATCCGTTCCAGACCATACGAACTGTATGTAAATATATATATATTTTTTTAAGCTTTTAAGCACAAATATAGTTAACTAGCAAAATACCCGCGCTTCGCAGCGGTGAAGTACTGCCTTAACATTTTTATTAAGAAGAAATTTAAATCTTTTTAAACTGAGGGAAAATATACCAATAATTATTTGTTAGGGATCTCTTTGTATGCCACGTTGTCAGTTCGGCCCTCCAGTTGTAATATGACCAAGCTGTAGTTGTGCGCAGAGCTTACTCTTGAGCATGCAATGTACAATTGGCCATGTGAACAGTAATCTTCTTTCAAATCTCACAGCTTGGATTGCTGCTGTCATAATCGGTTTGAGTTTCATGGTTTGTTTCAATTACGACAGTATTTGTAGGACTTGTGTTGAAGAGACATTCGGCATCTGTCAAGCGTTGTAAGCATACAACCGGTTTCATCGATAACTTCACATCCAGCTTTTGAGAGTTTAAACATTTCTAAACATCAAAGTGTCCACTACTGAAATCGTCACCTATGAATCTAAGATGTTTAAGAGGCATTGGCGGTTGTCCAAAGGTGTAAAATATTTGGCCATTTTGGTACACTTGAAAGCGACAACTGAACAATTCAGCGGCAGCCATCAACTCACATGCAGAACCATAGGTGAAGGGCTTAAGCATTTCACTCTTCTAGTGCTCCTGTGTAGTATAATTATCTCCTGTACCGTCATCAGTCCACACCTTGAACCTGTCCCAGTCATTCAATACATAAGACACAATGTTCTTCCGGATATCAAGAGTGAGCCTGATATGGCCGTGCAATATGTAACAAAGAGAATGGAAAAGGTAGGTGCCATCTCCGGGCATGGAAACCACTCAGCAAGTGACAGTTTTTTGATCGATAGTGATCACCTCGATAGACATGGTAATGGGGGTTGGAATGATAAAGGAAATGGGTACCTGAGCAATGTAAAGCAAGTCTAAAATACCTATACAATAACTATAATTGTAATAAACAAACAATAAAACAGCGGAGAAGCCGTGGATTAAACAAAAAGGCTGTAGTTATCAGTAGGGAGACGTGAATCCCGTGGCGAAGCAAGGAAGGGAATGTAGAGACCGGAGCGACGGACAGTCTTATATAGGCAGGCAGCCAACAACGTGGGAGGCGTTGGGATGGGGGACCCAACGCCACCTCACACAGTGACTGAGCTGCAGGCTATGGACGTATATATGTACGTAAGTAGGATTCAGTTAGCGTTGGGAACCCATGTACCAAATTTCTTGAAGATGGGCCCATAAGTAACAAAGACTGTTGAAAAGTTCAATATGGTGGCCGACAGTGGCATCATACCACCGAAATAAGTATGTACATTGGTTTCGGTTAGCTCAGGGAAGCCACCTACCAAATTTCGTGAAGATGGGGCCGTAAATAAGAAAGTTCAACATGGCGGACGTTGTTAACCGTTATGACCGTTACACGTAGAATTTATAAATGAAACCTGCTAAACTTTTGTAAGTAAGCTGTAAGGAATGAGCCTGCCAAATTTCAGCCTTCACCCTCACGGGAAGTTTGAGAATTAGTGACGTTGGAAAGTTCAATATGGCGGCCAACAGTGGTGTCATACCAACGAAATAAGTACGTACATCAGTAGAACATTTGAAAAAATCCGTAATTTAATAAACCACCAAGAAAAATAATATTGCAACAGTGCACGCTACGAACCAATCGCTGGAAACAGAAGTGAAAACAAAATCAAGCCCAGTGCATTCTTTAACTGCCTTCCTACCTTAATACGTCCAGCTCTCTCTCGCGCTGCCTGTGTGTGTGTGTGTGTGTGTGTGTGTGTGTGTATGCACGCTCGCTCTTTCTCGCTCGCTCGCTGCACAGGAAATTCACAGGGAGAGACTGAACATGTACAAACCGAAAGGGAAACTGGCTTGTTCGTATACCGAGTGTGTGGTCGTGAACGAGGCAAAAGTTTGGCGAACTTTTTGGTCGTAAACCGAGTTGTACGTGTACCAAGACGTTCGTGAACTGAGGTTCCACTGTATTGGCCATGGAGTTGTTTTTTTTTTTTTTTTTTTTTTTGTTTTTTATTCTGAAATGGTAAAGGGGAACAACACATGGAGTATATAACTAAAATGTGTTCACACCTCCGCTCTGTCCTTGCTACTCTTAGCTACAATTACTCTGAATGTTTATCGATATTGCATTCATGCAATTCTTCCTTTTCAGTTTTTGCCTAGAAGTATATCTCTCCGATCATCTAAGTCACTTTGTGCTTTTAGTGTTGAATCATTTTGACATCTTTAATCTGGCACATGTGGCTTATCCCTGAGCAGGTGAATCATCTTTTGAAACTGTTTGAAGCGGCCCCTTTTCTGGTTAGGCCTCTTTGTGGCATACCAAACTATTTATTTTTACCATTGTAGTCATGCAAACTGTGATTTAAGCCTGAATGTGTTCACTCGCAGAGAGCAGAATATGTGTCACCATCACGAGTTTGGTTGGACTGTAACGCGAACTACAAGCAGGAACCAAAACTGCAGAGCGGTTTGAACTTCTCCTGATGTTTATTTCAGTAATATTTCAAATCCAAGTTATTTCTGGGAGTTGAATGCAGAAGATGTTGCAGCAAGATAAAAGTATACTTTGTGATCAACAGGAGGTGCCACAGAGCCTCAAACCCCAGACATGAATGCACAGACAAGTCCCTTGTTAAAAATGAAGGTTTTTATTTTAAAGAAATACCTCCTTTCAGCAATAATAACCTCTCTTCTTCTCTCTGCTACTCCTACCAGGTGATTTTGTTACATGTCTCATCTCCTGGCTCTGACTTGCCTGGACAAGGGAGTATGCTTCTTGTCATTGAAGTGCCAGGGAATTGCCTATTGGAAGCACTTCTGGGTCATATGGAAGTCCCATAAAGTAGGGAGTTTAACTCTCTGGCACCACCCATTGACCCCAACAGAGTTGCTCCACTGGACTAAAGTTCCCAGCATTCCCTGTATGTTTCCAAATGGGTACTGTAGCACAGGGTAAACTTTGATATGGAGCCTACTCTCATCTTTCTGTTGTTAGCCTCCCACCCAGTTAAGAAAATGGGCTAATCCCATGCGTGTTTTCCATTACAATTTACTTATTTGATTGGCCCCCTTTATCCAAAGTGGTTTGTAACATCCGAAAGATGCACTTGGTTTTCCATTTGTTGTACAGACAGGTGAAGTGACTAGCTCAAAAAGTTGTGTATTTCTGTGGGGTAATGTTGTGCATATGACAGGAACAGACTATGGTGGTGTTCTCCAGTTAGTCTTCAGTCTGCTCAGATTTAAGAAATAAGGAGGCAGTGGTGTAGTCACAAGGATTGGTTCTTTCAAGCTACAAAAGCTGCTACTGCCTATGCCTGTAAACATGGCTTGAATCTAAACTCTTGCAGGCATGTATATTTTTGGATGTTGAAGAAAGTAAGAATTTAGTTCAGCTTTGAACCCAACTTATTTTAATTGGTCTCCTGTTTTGCTGTACACTTCAATGCATTGAAGAGAGAGAGTTTGCAATTTTCTGTTTTCTTTTTAACTGAATGCTTTAATTGGCTGTTTAATATTCTTAGGTAAAATGCGGGCAGATCTTTGCTCTGGAAATCTAAATAGAGCCCTCATTTTTTTTTCATCTTTGCAGCTTCTTTATTTTTTATCATGTCTGTGGTTTCATGAATGTGTGGTAATACGCATCACACCTTCAAGCAGGTTTTCATCAGCATATTGAGACACTCTTGATGTTGTCTGACTTATCGTACTCTAAGTTGGTCTTGCACATTGCAACATTTTAGAGTAATATATAACAAAGGCCTTTTTTGATTGCATACAAAGTGAGGTGGCTCTTTTTGATATTATTGAAATAATTGTTATCAACTGGTAATTTTTAAAAAGCAAGCACAACAAAGGTTTTCTTCTAAGTGTCCATATTGGTTTTCCAAAAGTTTTTTTCTGGAATGCAGTCAACTCGCGTGTGACGTCTTTCCCAAATTCAACATCTGACTTTTGAGGTAAACGGAATTCAGAGTTTCGTGTAAGAGGGGATATTCGCCTGCTGTTAGCACTGTCATTTGTGAAGACACACACAATGCTTCATCAGCAGGCATGTCTTTGGATTGTGGCACAGCAGCTTACACAGACATATAAAAATGATGTCATATGTATGTAGGCCATGCCTGGACACTGAGTCCAATCCAGCATTTCAGAAGCACTAACCACTTGAGCCATCGTGCCACTCAAATTAGGGGTTGTCTTACACTTAAATCCTATCCTTGCTTATTTTGGAGCTAATTGTCGGCATGTTTTGGGAATTAACTACATAACAGTGATACATTAATATTATTTCTGTTAGGAAATATTATCAGGTGAAACATTACTGCATAATTTCTTTAGTAATGAGTAGTGCTGGGCGGTATGACCAAAATTCTATATCACTTTATTTTTTCTAAACTATACCGGTTTCACGTTATTCGACAATTTTTTTCCCATGCATGAGTGGATGTTAGCCACATTTTCCACTGCAATTACTACAGTAGACTGGCTAAGAATTACCTATTCCACTGTCATGAGAATTGTACAAAAAACATTTTAATGTGCACACAAGTATTAATACAGGTTTGCATCGCCCCCTAAAGTGATTGTTTTTAAGGGGGTGGCACTAATGAAGAGAAGGAATCACATTGCATCACAGTTGCAGTCAACATATAGAACCATTTTATTGAACTAATTTTGCAAACAAACTTAGTTTGACAACATATTTTCAACCATACGAAGAAGCATTTAGAATTAGTAAAATATCCAGAGGTGCTTGTCAAAAGATGTACTGCACTGAACATGTGTTTAAAAAAGGAATAAATAGTAAGAATTTTTTGTACACGAACTACACTTTTTGTTAATGTTAACAATCTCTGTCCACTGACACTTTAAAGTGACTTTTTAAACAACTTTACCATCATTAAACTGAATAATATTTAAACTAATAAATAATAATGCAACTTCCTGTAATAATACTTTTACTTAAAGACTTCAAACCCAGGTGCATTACACAGTATTCACCAAATAAAAATAAAATAAAACAAGTGCAACTTGGCGATGACATCTTTACCAACTGAACCATCATTAAGGTAAATTGCATTAATATGGACTTTGCTTCAAACTAAGCTATATACATAATAAAACTACAACTTGCATTTATAATGCTGTTTGTGGTATAGCCCTACGGAATCGTATTAGGGCTACGGTGAAGAAAAAAAAAAACAACATGGACACAGGGAAGAAAAAAAAACTGTTTAGAATAAAGTCAATATGTCTACATTTCCACTTTAATCTTAGTTTATTTTGTCATTAAAGTAGAATATTGTAAACTAACTGGCTTACAGTATTATCCAGTAGTATAGAAACAATATTCACACATTTGAACATAATGGTCCACATCCGACATTTTAAATCCAAAGTTTTTCCAGACAACAGACGTGACTCCTTTTTCCAGCAAAAGTTCTTCTGTGTCCTCATGTTCAACTTTGTCTGCTACAGCTTCAGTTTCGGAATTTTTTCTGTCCAGTTTCACTGCGGAACATCTTCACTAATGCATGTACTCTGTTGCATGCCTATTTAGCGGTGTAGTAGTGAAAAAAGTTCCCCTTAAACAGATTCATGCTGTACCACTTTCCAAACGTTGTTTAAGCAATTTAAACCGGTGTTGTGGTATAACAAAAATAAACGTTTTCGGTATGAACTATGAATACCGCCCAGCACTAGTAATGAGTGATTTTAAGATATGAATGGCTTTATGCATGCAATTGTTAATGATGTTCCTTTATTGTACTGGCCTTATAAAGTGACTGCAGTCCTTGTATTCAAACATTTTTCTTTATACAGTTTTTATATATTGAATACAATTGACTTTCTTTGTTAAACAATCCAACTGATTACTTCAGCTTTTTATGATTGTTGTCTACCACATGCCATCTTGTTTGTTGGACCATGTTAACACATTAATGACAAGTCTTCCACTTAAATAATTGTCACCTCTGAAACCTGGTATGTGTGGGATACTTGATCATTATATCTGGTCCTGATCTGGCTTGTGATGCTAAGCAATATCGCCTAAAATGATGTCTGTATTTTTTTTTTTTCACAAGATTTGGCCCTTCTCTGTCACCTGCTTTGTATTTATGTTAACAGGCGTAAGTGAATAACCATCCAGTAATGTAGTTGCTTAATAACAAGAGTATTTTAATTAACTGTTAATACCTAGGGACATTATCCTAATTTTGGAGAGACAAGATCACTACATGTACATTTTACAGTAAAACATGTACAGAGACAGAATAAGATTGGGATAAAAATGAATGTGTAAGAGGAAACCAAACTCTGATTGTATCAGCGGATGAAGCATTCACACATTTTATACCACAGCCCACCAGGTGTAGTTCTCACTTGGCATCACAAGAACCAGAAGAGCAGAAGAGCTGCCCTCGCTCTTTTATATTGTGTGTTGTGGTTGTGTGTTTTTTTTTTTTTTTTTTTTTGCGTTTCAGTCTGTCTTAGTTAGTAATTCTGGCATTTCTTTCTCGACCTTTGGTATTGTTTTATGTAATTTATATTGTCTATAAGTAAATTTTTGTGCTATTCTTTTTATTCCTTGACCTTGTCATCTTTCGTTTTTTTTTTTTTTTTTTTTAAATTATCATCTTAGTGCCAATTTATCTTTTTTTTTTTTTTGTGTGTCAGTGAAACCTAATGAAATGTAACTTTTTCCCCCCATTAGTTTCTATTATTTGTTAATGTGATAGATGTCTAGGAACATGTAAAAAATGGTGCTCACTTTCTTTTAAATTATTAATACCACTGAATATTTTATTTTTAAATCATATTAGAGAAATGCTTTTCTTAAATTCCTTTCTTTGATATTTGGTGCATTCATCAAGGCAATGTTGTAAACAAGTATCAGTGCTATTCATCTTTCTATTCTTTTATTTTTAATAGTAAATACTCTTGACACTGCAGCTACACTGTATAAATGTCACTTTCATTGTACTGCTTTGCTAAACAATAGTGAAAACCTAAAGCATCTTTCAAATTAGATGTGGAAATTAGAATAGCAGAACTTCAGGTGATGTGAAAAGACACATAAAGAGCCTTTGTAACACCCACAGTTTCAAGTCACTACTGTTGTCTTGTGCTCTTGTCTGCTTTTAGTGAAGACCCTACTTGGAGTTCGTATTATGTCTAATATTTTTCCTAAGTCACTGAAGTTTTCAATGTAAAACTTCTCTGTGGCTGTTTTGATTGTCCTGTTAAGCAGTTCAACATATGGATGGAGTTAACAATTGCAGGTTTAATAACACCCATCTCTGCAAACAGTTGACTTGAGCATGTTGTAGATCTGGGGTTCTTACCCTGAGGTCCATGGACCCCTCTGTGAGGGTCAGATAAAAAAAATTAACATTTATATTCACTATACAGCCTGGTACTGCTGATTTACAGTACATGTTGTTGTAGTAGTAATGGTAGTAGAAAATGTAGTAGTAGTAGATCTGTTTTAATTTACACAAGAGGATTGTATTTCATAATTGAATTGCCATTTCTTTTTGCATTGTTTTAAAGTTTTGATTGTTTAAAGTTTAATCATACTTTGTGTATGTCTACGTTTCATTTATAACATATTGTCCTTATACGCTTTATATAAGCTGAGAGCCCTGGATCTGTGTGTGCTCAAAGCCAAAACACGACTGACTGTGTTGCTGCCTGTGCTCTTATTTGTAAGTAGGGCGTGTCTTGCAAGAATCTCATGTTCTACGTCATCATGAGCTGGTCGTGTTGGGGTGCGTACAGCCCCCCTCTTCACAAGGACCCCTCTTAAACGGTGATACAATGGGAAACAAATAGGTGTTTTTTTTTGTTTTTTTTTTTTTTTTCCCCTCACCTCCTCTTTGCTCGATCACCTGCTAGTGCTGCTGCTGCCATGCCACATGATCTGCATCTTGTGCCACGCTTCGAACATTTAAAAGCCTGTACAGCAGCTGTCCTACTCTTTTTGTCTTATTTCAGGCCCTGGACATGGTTAAATCTTTTGGCACAAAGTCCCGTCTCACAGGACATGAGTTCTTGATATTTTTTAGTTTATAATTTAAAAAAATTGAAAGGAACTCCTCTGGGCGTCTCTCTCCTAGGAGGTTTCATTTTGCTGACATGCTTGCATTGCTTGCGCATTAGTGGCGGGAGGAAAAGTAAAAAAAGATGCCATTTTGCCAATATTGGTGGCTAAGTGACTTTGTCTTTCTTCTGAGGTTTCGTTTTGCTGATGTGCTCGCCCCGCTTGTGTTATTAGTGGCTGAGCGAGTTTTCTGTTTCCTTGGATAAGCCTTTACCCCGACTCCACCTCTCTCTTCCTGGCCGGACAGACGCACAGACTAACGCATGTTTAAAAGTATGGTACTTCAAACATTGCTGAAAGACTGAAAAGTGCAGTATATGTATGTATATCTATATATCTCTATCTCACAAGCACACACATGAATGATAACTGTGAATAGAAAGAAGAAAACTAGTAGCACCCACCTGGAGCGTCTTGTTGCTACTAGAGAATGTGTTTCTGGAGGGTTTATCGGACGTGCTACACATGGACCCAAAAGCATTCTACAGCCTAGAAGCAAATAATCCAGATGTGTGTTAGAGTATGTATGAGTTAAAAAATGAAAAGTGTCATCTAAAGCTGAACATAATCCAAGAACATTTGGCTGTGGTGCTGCCATAGCTCTGGTGAGCATCGTGGTATTTTTTTGGTGTTTTGTATGTCAGAAGTTAGTTCTTAAAATGCCTGTTAATAGAATCCACGATTTTAGTTTGCTGTGATTTGAAAAGAATTTTCTTTGTTCTTTACAAGTTACATTTGCTCAGTATGTTAATGTAAATTACTTGCATTTTACCAAAATATTTTTGAAAGCTTATATAACACTTTATTGTGTATTTTTTGGTTCACAATAAGAAATTTGAGGCTTCACCAATGTTTTTGTTAAGAAAAGAATAGCATTTTGAACATTGATGGCTAAAATGTTCATTTTTTTTTTTTTACTCCGTGCACTTTAAACCCATTTTTTCTTTTCCTTGTATATAACTGTAGTTTGTGTCCTTGTGCCCCATTGAAAGTCATTATATTGTTAATGCATTAAAGGGCAAAATAAACATTTACGTGAGGCTGCAAGCAAGCCTGTAATCCGTGACCTTCTGCTGTCGTGTTTTTGTCTTAGTGTGCAGCATGCTGGGCGTGTAAGTGCGAGTGTACATTATAAGAAGGAAATGAGATGACACTCTGTAGGCAGTGGTTGGAAAGCCACAGCTAGCTTGGTGTGAGGGGTTTTATGCCTTTTGAATAATAGTTTCTGAGAATTTTTTTTTTTTTTTCTTTTCTATTGCCATGTCCAGCATCCCCATGTGAATCGGGGAATGTGTCTGTATTTGTGTTTCCATCCATTAACCAACCCACTACATCTTAACTACAGGGTCATGGGGTCTGCTGGAGCCAATCCTAGCCAAAACGGCACAAGGCAGGAAACAAACCCTGGGCAGGGTGCCAGCCCACCTCAGGGCACACACACCCACCCACACACTAGGGACAATTTAGAATCTCCAATGCACCTAACCTGCATGTCTTGGGCTGTGGGAGGAAACCAGAGTACCCAGAGGAGACCCACGCAGACACGGGGAGAACATGCAAACTTCATTGCAGGAAGGACCCGGGTCTCCTAATTGGGAGGCAGCAGCGCTACCTACTGCACCACCTGCAGTGATAGTTATTAAATAAAGTCCATGTGGTAGGCAATATAGAAAAATGGAAGGAGATAAGAAAAACACAAAATTCTGGATTAAGGTTCCAACCACTCTGTGTCAGCTGGCAGTCCTACTCCATGGGGACTACATGCACAATGCGCATGTAAACGTTGTTTGGTGTGGTATGAGGGTCTAGCAGAATGTCTGTAAGTGGCAGTGGTACAACCCCTCCATTCAGAAGAAAAAAGCATAACTTGATGAACAGCAGAGCAATAAACACAATTATTTAAAAGAATGACAAGGAAAACCACTAACCACTTCCACAGTAGCACTGACAAGAGCACAGCATCTTCACACTAACACAGTCAGTCCTGGTCCTTCTAGTACTGTGAAGGGTGCACCCTTTCTAATATTTTGTTAAATCGGTCATTTGAGCGCACCATATCTGAAGGCTTTGTCTCTTGATTTATTCATAGTTGGAAATTTGACCTGAATAGTGAGGAATTTGTTGCTAGCATGGAAATGTTAGGGACACCATATCTAAAAGCAGTTGTCATCTGGTGTCAGCACTTATTTAAATCCCTTTACATTCAACAAGTAGTAAACCAAGCAAGAGGAGTACCCAGCTGTCCAGCTAGGTTTTCTCACATGTTTTTAGAATATGGTCGATGGTACTAAATCAGTTGTGGCTGACATAATCTACACTTTGGGTAGGTTTCCATTAGAAAGCCTTACTTAATGTTGTGGCTGTGCAGAGGTCTTGGTTTACATTGTATATGTTATTTGTAAGTGTAGAAAGTGGGAAGTAAAGCTACTGCAAAAGCAAAGATGGTGCGTACATGAACTGTATAACACACCTCCATGATTAGCCATAATGGGTCTCGCTGTAACTGCCAGTTAATGTGTCTGGGATCCGGAAAGTAGTTTGGCCAACTCCACGCTAACATTGAAGTTGTTTTTAATTGTGGCCCTTGACATCTTGAAATTTGTATAGGTGAGGGTTCTAGATGTTGAAATGTGATGCAGGCTGTTTGATTTCGTTGAGAATAGAATTTCAGGTAGACCTGAATCATTATAGTGCATGATGCAGGTGTATCAACTTGCTTAAAAAACAGCATATGTGAGAGTTGCATATTGGAGGTAGTATTTTGCAGTTTCTAATTATTTTGGCATCAAATGACCATGATTAGCTTGTTAGGCTGTTAATGCTGTTGTGCCCTCCAAGATGAAAGTTGTTGGTAAATTGTATGATGATCCTGTCCTATTCTTGTGGGCCTGTGGGAGTATCAAACTACAAAGATACACAGTAGCTGATTTTAACTAAAGTGAAGTACAGCCTGACTAGAATAGCAATTCTCTGTACAGAATCATGAACACAAGGGAGCCTAGTGATTACAAAGATCTGTGGTGTACTGTGGGTTTTTTTTTTTTTTTTTTTTTGTAGTTGAGAGGGGATTTTAAAACCTGCTTTTTTTTTTTACTTTGTTGGTTGCATGCAAAAAAATGAACACAATTTGTGACATGGTTATATTATCTTGTTTAGACACTGCAAACAATGTCATAATGCCAATAGACTAATCCCACTCTGCAATTTGCACTGCTTATTGCCACTGAGCACTGAATGAAAGAGCGCAGAACTCACACTGGTGGTGTATCGTACAGGTTCCAACACAGCCCTCTTTTTAAATTGTTACATAATTGGATTCTCTGAGGCCTGTTCTCTGCCAGTACACAAACTCTGCATGCTCAATTAGCCACAGTATGTGTGGTGTTCACTTTCGCTGCCAGCCATCAGAATATGGAGACCATAGGTTAATCAACAAGCAAAGCAAAGTTGGGCCTGTTTATTTTATAGCAGGAAGAATTCACATTGGTAGTCATAGTTTTGTATTAGTTATTTGCTTTGCATGATGAGTGCAGCTCCTGTCAAAAAACTGATTGAAAAATGAAGATCTAGGCCCTGCAAGTGTTTTTACATTGCCTCTCGATTTGTTTAAATGAAACCCCATCTTAAATGGAAAATAATTGGGGGGAAAAATGTGTTGCTTGAAGTTCTGTCTGTTAATCTAATTGCTGGCAGAACCAGACAAAAGGTACCAGTCCATTTGGAGTATACAAGCCCCTTCGCAGTAGCTCACACTGGACCAGTTTATGCGTTAGCCATTGGAAGGACTCCTGTAGATCTTTGACCATCTTGTTACACTAGAACTGGATGTACAGAACGCTAACTGCACAGGTCTAAAGGTCAGTGCTGGATCGTGTGAAGCATGCAATGCTGAAAGCAGAGTTTTGTTCCTGTCGTCTATGTAACGTGTATGCAAACACATTCGGCAAGGATTGGAAGCATCCAAACAACTGCAGCTAATGTTTATTTTTAACTTTTTTTTATGCAGAATGTTGATTTCTGTGCATTGAACCCCAATATGACCAAATTAAGCTGCACTGCACTATATGCACCCTTCATCTAAAAATAGTAAGCATGACATCGCAGCACACGGACTGACCTTCTCTTCTGAAGCCTTACTTGTTATAAAAGTCATGGAGATTAAACTCCAGTGGAACTCCTTGTCTTTTAGTGTTCATCTTGAATTTTTAACTGCAATAATTTCTTTAATGGAATTTGAACTTGTGTGCTTACCTCCACCCACTTACTTTTTGATGCAGTGGCATAGAACTTGTAAGACTGGCTTTGATGATTTTTGGTAGCTTACATATGTATGCAGTATGCAACTGGTAAGAATTACAATCATATAATTGTTTCTGTTTTCACAGCACCTGTTACTCCACTGGAACTAACAGTAGTTTGGTGAACGCTGTAGTCATCGGCCCCTGAGATTTAAACTACAAATATTCTTTCATTGTAGTTCATACTCTAAACAGGGGTCCCCAACTCTAGTCCTGGAGGGCTGCAGTGGCGGCAGGTTTTCATTCTAACCCTTTTCTTAATTAGTGACCTGTTTTTTGCTGCTGATTCTTTTGAATCAATTTTTATTGAGTTGCTCTTGAAGACTTAGACCTCTCAATTTGTTTTTTTTTTTTTTTTTTCTTAATTAGCATCCAAACAATATTGAGATATAAAATGAGCCAAAATGGGACCAGCAAACTGACCATCATACAATATCTGAAAAGAAATAAAGGCAAAGGTCTCAGGAATGCTGATCTGCTTTTAGAAAAGAGAAAATACACAATTTTGGGAAATGTCTGCTATTGCGCAATGAGAGCAGCAACAAGCCATGGAATTAAAAAACGGGTTTAATTAATGACAAGACTCAGTATCTAATTAAGCAATTGGTTGAAGTGAAATTGGTTGGAGTTTGAGGCCCTGACTTAGTTGGTCTTATGTTGGATCACCCACTTCACGTTTCACTTCTGTTTGAGTGCCATTTTTAAGGAAAGAAAAGAAGCAATTCAGAGGAACGATGAAGAAATTCAGTGAAACGTTTCTTAAAAACCAAGTCAATTAAAATTAATTCAAAAGTCAATTAGCAGCAAAAACAGATCACTAATTAAGACATAGCTCTAGCACAGGAGTTGGCAAGTCTGGTCCTGGAGGGCCCCAGAGCTGCAGGTTTTCATTCTCACCCTTTTCCTAATGAGTGATCTGTTTTTGCTGCTAATTAACTTCTTTTGAACTAATATTAATTGGCTTGTTTGTAAAGACTCAGACCCCTTGTTTAGTTTTTTTCCTTAATTAGCAGCCAAAAAATGAGATATAAAATGCACCAAAACAACTGGTGTCCAACACACAATATCTGAAAATAAAGATGAGGGTCTCAGGAATGTCAATCTTCTCTGGTCCCTAAAACATTTGACCAGTGCTCTTAGAAAAGAGAAAATCAATTTCTAAAATGTCTGCTATTGCATCACGAGAACAACAACAAGCCGCAAAATTAAAGAACGGTTTAATTAACGACAAGATTTGGCACCTCATTAAGCAGCTGGTTGGAGTTTGAGGCCCTTACTTAGTTGGTCTTCTGCTGGCTCACTCACTTCACATTTAATTTCTGTTTAGGTGCCATTTAAGGAAAGAAATTAAGCAATTCAGGGGAACAAATCTTAAAAAAGCAATTTAATTCAAATAAATTCACAAGAAGTTACTTAGCAGCACAAACAGGGCAGTCATTTTAAAAAAAAAAAAAGGGTTAGAATGAAAACCTGAAGCCACTGTGGCCCTCCAGGCCTGGAGTTCGACACCCCTGCTACAGTCTTGGAATCACTCAAGTTCTGTGAACTGTCTCCAGCCCCAGCTGTGTTTTGTAATGGCAATTGAAACAGCACACAGACTTCTAGACAAGGCCTCACAAGTACAGTAGTGTAGTTTGTAAAGCTTTAAAACGGCACGATGTGTCGAATCAATCATGCAAGACTATGTAAAGCAGCCTTCTGTTAGCCGCCATAAGCACTTAAATGCTTTGGATAAGAAGAGTTTCCAGTCTACTTTGACACTCGTCTTTCTCATAGGGTACACTTTGAAGGTTCAGAGATCCCATTACATTTTTTTTTTAATCTTTTAATGCTTTTAATATTTAATTTACCTTGGATTCCATCGGTATCCACTTCACTAACTCCAGAGTAATTTTTTTTTTTTTTTTTTTTAAACCCAGCTTGTTGGTTGCATTTTTTTTATCAAGATCACTTGGATAAATTAAACAGAGCACCAATTCCTAAGGAGCATCACTTTTAACTTCATCCAAATCAGAGGGAAAAATTCTTCATGCCATAACCTTTTGTGTTTCTACTATTTTACCTTGATCTCTTCCATTTAATTGGAGCACGGGTCTCTGTTGAAGAGAAGGGTAGCAAAAAGCTTTTTTAAAAAATGATAAATCTTGTAAGTGGTCTTTATAGAACTGGATAGTAGCTGAACATAATCGGAGTCTAAACCAACAGTGATTGTGTTATAAGAAGTATAAAATCATAAAACAGACACTGACTCTAAAATTGGGGACAGTGTGCTGCCTTCATGCATGCCTTGTTTTAGCTTGGGAACAAAGTGCTGGCACATCTCCCCCTCTCTACTGAAAGGCTACATTTTCTTCTGTAGTTAAAGTTAGGATTGGTTAGAATACAGTGCCAGCTGAAGCATTTAGACTGCAGAACTGAGTGTTGATAATGTTGCTGATTTTTATTGTTGCAGTTTTCAAATGTAATGTTTCAAGCTAATCGGAAACCTTCTTTACCAGGGGTATTCTCTGGAAGTAATGGCAATGACCACCCACAGACCCTGATGCCATCCTCCAGATCCATCGTGGATAAATGTGGTTTATTATTTTATGAATTCATATTCAAAATTTTTAAAGAATTCCTCACTTTACACGGAAATAATCCACTTAACCTAAAGATGAAGAAATTTTATTATGAAATATATATATATATTTTTTTTTTTTTCTTATGAGCTGGTTATTTTTACAGTTTTTCATCTGTCGCTTGATACCCAATTTGTTTCTGAGCAGTCAGCAGGAGCGAGATAAAAAGAAAGTATTGCTCACTTTAATGAAACCCTGGTGTTGCTCACTTACATAAAAATCCATTCTAGTTTGATTCTGAAATCACCACAGGGCACAAAGTATTCTGTAATGTTAGAAGTTTTCTGTTGTACACTTTAATGTAGCCAGTGGCACCCTGGGAAGGTTTATCTGTGAAACTTAGGTTATTTTTTGTTTAATCCTGTAAAGGTCATAGAGACTCATGAATTACTATTGTCTCAGAAAGAGGATGTGTGTTTTTTATAAATATGCACCACAAAGATGTGATTTGAGTAGATTAACTGCTTTTTATTTTTTTTTATGCTAAAAGACTGTTTGTATGCATTTCTTGTTTTGTTGTGTGTGTTTTTTTTTTTTTTTTTTTAAAAAGGTGGTCTTTGTGACCGCTTAGTTTGGAACTTTTTGCAAAGCTCTATTCAGATAAACACCACAATATCAGAACATTCTGGCTATACCCAGAATACATCATGGCATAGTCCACTTTAGTGTGGGGTGAAATCCAGCAATCAGTGTCTAGTGCAGATATGCCATATTATGTTTGAAGTGGGAAGTTGAAATGTTCAACTGGAATGCCCCCCAAATGGCCATGAGAAACTGGTTCTTAACTCAGCAGAATAATACTCCATACCATTAGAACTGGAATG